>OZ005744.1:124834466-125282585 GCA_963930735.1 Dioctria linearis | reverse complement strand
CTGAGCTAATTTTAAACTCAAAGTTAGCATACCAACAACGATTAAGTGAAAAACACAAAGCTTATCCCTCATTAAGCGTTGTAAGAAGGTAAATTATTCCAAACTTGAAGAGCACGAACACAGGAGTATTATATAGTATTAACGAAAATTTGTGGGCAAAAGATTAAAAGTGTCGGTGGAAAATTTATTGTTTCAATATGAAAATTAATGGATTGAGCAATAAATAATTGTCCATGGTCCATTTATAGTGATGTGCGGGATATCAGAGTTCAAACGATCCAAACAATCTTTTATATCAGTCTAATGTTACCTATTAAGATACACCGGTATATACATCATTCGCGGTACTTATTCAATGAATTAAGCAGCAACTGCTAATATCATCGGAAATATCGTCAATATACATACTGAAAAAAATGGATCTAGAATTGAAACTTATGGAACCCCAGATGAAATGTTGCCTACCCTTGTCTTGCTGAAGCATACTTAATAAAAAGTTAGCTGATTTGGAAGCATTGTATAAGGTTGAATTGGAGTGAGCCAATTGGATTGATTAACCAGCTTAGAAAAATCGAATCGAGGAGAATTAACAAAAATAAATAATTACCGTCGAAGGACCTGTGAATGAATGCCTGACATTACGATTTACGAAATCGGGAATGATGGGATTTTATGGAGTTGCTAGACATAGCACGATCAATTGCACGAAAGTTTCTAAAATCTTTAGCAATGTTCATTCCGACAGTGAGAGTTTTCCATAGACAAGAGAAGAAAATCACATGCTCATAATCATTATGTCTTCTGGGACACCCTGTATTGAATTTTTGCTACTAAATATCTATTTAAGTCTTACAATTTCATAACTAAATTAAATGACATTACTGCCAAACAAATAAAACTTAATTCATTTTCACGCCAAACTTTCGTTAGTCTAATTTTAAATAATCAATTTTCTGCGCCAATAAAAAGTGAATCTGAAACCAAATGGGTTCTTTCGAATTCTCATTTCCCATTTTCCTACATTGATTCCTCATAAAATAACAACCACAACGACATAATTATGTTGCGTCATTTCACATGTTTGGACATCGATACAAACGTACATATGTAAGCATGTACGGGATATCAACAACAAAACCAAAAATATTTTCATTTTGTGATGATTTAATCCAAATCTAACACGTGGTCAAAAACGTCTTTATTTATAGGTCATCGTGACCATCGCCTTTGAATCGATAAAAGCTAGAGCGGCAACAAATTTATTGACTTATTAGCAAAAAACAGAAAGGCGGGGCGCGCCACCTGCATCTGGAAGTGATTAATTTGGTCGCCTAGACTCTTTGGGAGGAAATTATTATTTTCACGGAGATTTTAATTTATTTTTAAATTGAAAATTGCTTTACTTCATTTTCTTAAGATGTATAAAAACATTCCACCGGTTTTAATTGTCATGTTAATTTTGATTGTTTACGTAACAATTGGGAATTGATTAGTGAATTTTTGTTTGTTTGTTTCTTTTTAGAACTAGTTAGACAAGTTGTAGTGATGGGGAACCGAACATGTTTTTACATTTTTATTTTTAAAAATGCATTTTGATGTCAATCATGGCAACTGAAACGCGTAAAAGTAATAGCAACGTCTGTTGATGAAGAAACATTATGAGAAGTTTTTCAAAAAGTTTTTTTATAGGACAAAATATAAAAAACATCTGTACATATCCAGTATTGAGATAAGTTTTCGGTTTTTATGTTTTCCTACAAGTGGACGCGGATAGCACAATAATTCATAGAGCTAACATCAGCTCAATTGGTAAATTTCCGCAGCTGTACAGAAGCATATATTTATATAAATAGAAAATTTACAATAAAATCGGTCTAATTTTACACAACTATTTTCTCCTCACCCAATACACGAAAAATTATCAACTGAGCTTCCGCGAGGGGTATATAACAGGCTTTAATATAACCTAATAGATTTTACAATTTTTTGAAGATTTAATCCAACCTTTAACAGCATTGTTCAAATCAACATACTTTCATAGCTAATGTATATCCAATTGATTTTATTAGAAAAACCACTGCAAATGCTGTATTTGACTATTTTTCTCAAAATATCTTGCTAGTTTGCAAAAAGATATAAATAAGCGGTAAAAATTGTAGATTTAAAAAAGGCAAATTTGCACACCAATCTTTCAACAGCCTTCCTTAAGTTTGCTTGATCGTGAGTAAAAAAAACAAGTTATCCAAACTTTCGAAAAGATATTTTAATACAACCAGTAATCTTTCACTCATTAATTGTTGCAATGATGTCGGCAGAAACAGTAAAAGTTGTGGACAATCATTCAGTGATCAGCTACAATTTTGTTGAGGATGAATCCAGGGACCGAAAGAGTTATAAGAAATATTTTAAAAGTCTGGTTTTAACACTTTCTTATTGATATTTTATATTTTATCTTCTAATGAGATAGTTAAAAAGAGAATTTTATTTTCTTCTGAGTAAATAACAGTCTTATCTTAAGTTTTATATTTCGCTTTCGGTTTAACATTTAAAAATGAGTTTTATTTTTTCTCTCAAACAATAAAACTCATAGTTCGAGTTTTATATTTCTCTCTCGGTTTCACATTTAAAAATGAGTTTTATTTTTTCTCTCAAAAAATAAAACTCATAATTCGAGTTTTTCATTTTTCTCAGCTTTTAACAGTTAAAAATGAGTTTTATTTTTTTCCTCAAGAAATAAAACTCCTTAATTGAGTTTATCATTTTTCTCAGCATTTAACAGTTAAAAATGAGTTTTATTTTTTCCCTCAAGAAAGAAACCTGTCCGAGTAAGGTTCTTAGGGAAAGAAAAATTGGAATCGGCAACCCCTTCTTGGTGTTGCTATATATAGCTTTGGTTTTTCACTGTAAACGGCCGTTTTAAAAAAAATGTAAATTTAAGTTCAAAAATAGGACCAATCGGCCAACTGTTTCGTACGGTTGCTATACAAAATTGTTTAAAAAAATTTATAAATTGTATCTTCTAACAAATATATGACAACAAAAACAGAGAACGTCCATTGATAAGTTTTATTTCCAGAGGAAAATAAAAAACTCTGATTATGAGTTTTATTTCTTGAGGAAAAAAATAAAACTCATTTTTAACTGTTATAAGATGAGGAAAATATAAAACTCGAATTATGAGTTTTATTTCCTACGACAACCATTTACGGGAATCTGAACTGGCTATTAGATAGGGTACTTTTCGATTTCGAATTTCGAAAATGGAGGGGGTAATTTCGCAAAAAACACTTTTTTACCAAACTTGATATTTACGTAGATTTCGTTATTCCGCATCCTCATTTTTGCGGGAGGCGCAAGCCCTGGGAGGGGCGGGAGTTCAAAGTTTCAACTTTAAGCGGCTATATTTGAATAAAAACTACCAAAAATGTCTTTTCCATTTATGAATTTAGGACTTACTTTCTAGAACAATGCTTGGTTGAGAAAATATAGCCGCTTAAAGTTGAAACTTTAAACTCCCGCACCTCCCGCAAAAATGAAGATGCGGAATAACGAAATCTACGTAAATATCAAGTTTAGTAAAAAAATGTTTTTTCGAAATCGAAAAGTACCCTATCTAATAGCCAGTTCAGATTCTCGTACAATGACATATAAATGGTTGTCGTAGGTTAAAAACTGTAGGAGGAGATAGAATCCTACGAAAAAACTGAAGATTACCTCGATGGGCACATCTTCCAAATGTTTGCTTATAACTTTTGATTGTTATTATTGATAGCACGTAGGGAGGTCATTTTGGAAAGGGGACATAATTTGCAAATTTTTTCATAGTTTTGCCAAGTTCGTGCAATGATGATATTTCGAATAAATAAACACTGAAGCACGACAAAAATTTTGGTGAAATAAAAAATTCTAGAGAAAACTGTTTTTTGTTTAAATAATTGAATGCACAATTATAACTAATTATGCATTCTTAGAAAGGCCAATATGTGTTCTTTTAAATAAAGGTTTGAACGTCACAATCCATTAATTACAATAGAACTTATAACGAAACTACTTTGAAAAGGTATGCAAAATCTCGAAAATGGATATTATCGATTTACTCGAAAACCAAGCGGAGTTCGATATAAAAGTATCTAGACTTTTTTGACCCAAATGACCTCTACTTTCATCCCCTTAAAGGATTAAAGACATTTACGGAACACCTTGTATATCTAGTAACGAAAAAATACCCTCTCTCATCAACACATTTGGATATAGTTTTCGTTGGACATAGGACTAGAGTTAATTTTGATTGCGGATATACTAAGGCCCATATTATGCGCAGATATTCTATATCACTATGGACTGTTGGGGAACGTCAAAATTTTGTATAATCTTCCATACAGTCTTCAAGTATTTATGTTATTATCAGGTCGAATATGGACCCCAAAATTTAAAGGAAAAAATAAACTTCGAAGGAACGTGGCATTACGATAGAATCTGGATTCTCTAAATTTTAACTCACACATACAATTCTATGTCGGAATCTTACTAAAAGCTCTCCCATCGCATACAAAGTTCATGTTCATTATCTTCCATAAAAGAAAAACAATTTGAATTTTTCTTGAAGCGAGATAACTATGTGATAAATCTACTTGCAACTTTGTGGGAATATATTGCAATTATCCAAAATATAATTACTCTTGGAATTGAAGCACCCTCTTCTCATCTCATTCAAAGTCTACAGTCTACATGTCCCCTTTTCTCTTAGGATACATTCCGCAACCGTTCAACGCAATTATTTTACTGTAAACCATAAAATAAAATCATCGATAAGTCTATAAGGCCAATGATGGTGTTCAGTTTAAGTCTCAAAGGTAATCAAACTTATTCTTGTCCGAGTGAATGAATTTCGAAGAACAAATCCTTTAAGTTAAACTTTAAAGGTTCGAAACATTGGAAAGACTTATTTTGCCTAGATCGTAGATGACGACTAAGACGATCAGTGAGAGTCAGAACGACCGTATTGAGGCTCATAGCACACCGAATGGGTACCGAATTGCTTGATATAAAAGACCGTGGCTGAGAATCACTGAATGAGTTTATCCCAGGGACCGAAAATAACTGTTATTTTTTTGTGAGCCAAAAAACTCTTTCATAAAATTTTCTAGTAAGTAGCGTAGTACAAAAGGGGTCTATGTGCAGCACTTAGACTAGCTGCCTACGTTGAAATCAAGAAAGTTTCGATTTTAATATATAAATCCAAACCTAACTGTTATTGTAAGACATATTTTTTATATTTAAATTTTAACTGTTAAAAAAAATACTTATATTATTTTACAGCGACATAAAACTCTTTGCCAGAGTTTTACATATTTCGTCTATTATAAGAATTAAAAATGAGTTTTATTTTTTTCCTCAAAAAATAAAACTCATAATTCGAGTTTTATATTTTCCTCGTCTTATAACAGTTAAAAATGAGTTTTATTTTTTTCCTCAAGAAATAAAACTCAAAATCAGAGTTTTTTATTTTCCTCAGGAAATAAAACTTATCAATGGACGTTCTCTATTTTTGTTGTCATATATTTATTAGAAGATTGAATTTGTCAATTTTTTAAACAATTTTGTATAGCAACCGTACGAAACAGTTGCCCGATTGGTCCTATTTTTGAACTTAAATTTACATTTTCTTTAAAATGGCCGTTTACAGTGAAAAACCAAAGCTATATATATCAACACCAAGAAGGGGTTGCCGATTCCAATTTTTCTTTCCCTAAGAACCTTACTCGGACAGGTTTATGTCTTAAGGGAAAAAATAAAACTCATTTTTAACTGTTAAATGCTGAGAAAAATTATAAACTCAATTAAGGAGTTTTATTTCTTGAGGAAAAAACTAAAACTCATTTTTAACTGTTAAAAGCTGAGAAAAATGAAAAACTCGAATTATGAGTTTTATTTTTTGAGAGAAAAAATAAAACTCATTTTTAAATGTTTAAACCGAGAGAAAAATATAAAACTTAAGATAAGACTGTTATTTACTCAGAAGAAAATAAAATTTTCTTTTTAACTATTTCATTAGAAGATAAAATATAAAATATCAATAACAAAGTGTTAAAACCAGACTTTTAAATATTTCTTATAACTCTTTCGGTCCCTGGTTTATCCACGAAAAAGTTTTCATGAATGAGTCTCGAAATATGTAGAAGATTGAGTAAAGTGCCTCGAAGAAATATGTAAAACCATGGCAATATTCCTCATGGATCTTAGCATACCTGGGAATGGACATCTTAACAACATCTCGCAATTAATGAACTGCGTGGCTAATTCCACGATGAAAACACTTTCTCCATAAAATATGTGATTGTTCTTTAATTGATAAGAATAAAATTATTAAGGTATGAACGTCACAACTTGCAAGATCTAGTAAAATTCTCATTAAGTTAACCGGTGGATGTCTTCAGACGGTCTTGTTTTGTATAGTCTAAGAATTCCAATACAACATTTTACAACACCACATCCTTAAACAAGATTTGTTTGTTTGTTTTTTTATATAATTTCACACGAAGTTACAACCGGATACTAGGGATAACAATTTAAAAAGTACTCGCATATTTAATCAAATACAAACTACTTCCTATGCATTCCATATCTACGTAGGCACCTTCCAACATTTGTGCCAAATGATAAAAATGAAGTCTACATGCCTGAAATCCTAGGTAAACTATCATATCTAGAGACGAAATCAAGTTTTCCTACACAATTAGCATATTGAGAAACAAAACAAAAAGGCAACTCTAACGGAGTATTTACTAATTATATCCACATTACTTTAGGATTTACTTCTCTGGTCATGCAAAAAATAGTATCCAATTACGACCAACATCACACAGTAAATTTGATAACACTAAGTAAAGCATAATTTCCATTTCTTATCACCATAATTATTCCGACGTTTTTCTTTTTTGATATTAAGAGAACATCGCGTTTGTAATCTTCGTAAACAGTAAGGAATTATGTAAATTAATACGTAACCGCCTTAAGTCATACAATTTTATTTAAATATACAAACAAAACGACATACATGTAGTCGTAATTCAATTCACTAAACACACGTCCAGTCCAACCAACTAAACACAATTCACCTAACTCTATACTCTCGTCCCCATCGGATGGGTGGTGTAATTCATTTTTGTTTCACCATAAACGGAAAGCTCATAGCGCGCGAAAATATTTAATAAATTTTCCAAATTTGTCTGTATATTGGCAATTGTCAATGTAACAGATCCAAATATAAGTGGAAATCTATAAAGCAACCCGGCGACAAACACACCATATATGAAAATAATCGACGCGGTTCGACGACAATCGAAATTTTACTGAATTACGTCTAGCGAGTTAATCGTTAGTCAGAAAACCTCCCGAAACAAGGAATGCCATGAAGCTACTACATAGACAGACGGACTATAGCTAGAAGTGTAAGAGCAACAAACCAGATTATCTAAGTATCTAACTACTCTCCACATTAGAGGTGCGTCGCCAAAACAGCAAAATTATGTAGAAAGATTTTCTATGGAGTTTATTAGGTTTGTTCTATTTGTGGACATGTGTTCCTCTTCTCTATGCCTATAATCAGTGGAAAGTTGGAAAATATGTGTACAAATTAACGCCAAGTCATTAAAATGCGCGTCTCAATAGAAAAAAAAAAGAAAAGAAAAGATGCGATAATGCACTTGCTCTCTGCACTTTTGTTTACATCTATTTCTAGACGTACGAGGGAGCAAGTGGTTGCTAGCACAGGTTTGGCCCCCAGAGAAATCCAAAAAAAATTAATTTCTTTTTCTACACGATGTCTGAGTTTTTCTTTTCTTTCTTTTTTCTTAGAATGCCAATTAATTTTGGAACTGATTCAAAAACGAGTGTAGATGCAATTTTTTTTCTTGTTGTTCTTATCTACGGTGATTGTGTAGACTAGAGACGATCGATGATAAATGTTTGATTGAAATCGAAAGTTTTTTTAAGACGTACGACCGATCTCACATAAACAAATAAAAATTTAGAGATGTTCATGTTAGATGTTTTCATTTTTATTCGATTGTACTACTTTTTCCAGCATTCCAAGATATTTCTTTCTTTCTATGATAATTAAGCACCGTGTTAAGAAAATGATCGAAATATACGAGATGTAAGTGTTTAGACAACAAACAAAAGACAACACCATACAAAAGATTTTTATTCATGCTCTTTAGGTCACTTTTAGCGATTAATGGCTCAACTTAAAGCGATAACAAAGCGTTGTGCTGATTTGAATGAGATGAACTAAATTAAAATGAAAGCTTACAAGTATGTATATGTTGAAACAATTGAGACTTTTATAAAAAAAACTTTCGCAAAAGACTTGATAATTACAAATCTGAATTCGCATTTCCCGCCATCAGTTGCTTTACACACATTACGTGCAATTTGTGCAGGGTGCGATATGCTCTTCATCCCACAAGATCAATGATGAATTTGCTTAAGCGGAAGAAAGTTAAACACCCTTATTATCGTTGTAGACTCGCCAAAGTAACAAGCTCCGCCGTTGTCGAACGGTGTGACGTGACATTTAGCTTTGACTCCTTATTAACCTTGTCACTTAAAATGACAGATAGCGTCAGGATACGGTACAGAGAAGGAGTACAAAAGGGACAGCAAGAGGGAGGACACGGGAGGTGCATGTATTCTTAGATGACTAAGAGGGTCGTTTGAAAAGTCCGTGCAAAGTCAGAGAAATGGCACTACTGGCGCGTATCGAGGTTATGTTTAGTTAGTAGCATCTCTTGGAAGAACACACACCAAGTTTCAGCCAGATCGGTCTATTTCTTTGTGTTTGGCATTCGTTTGAATCGAGGAAGTCGAGTGATTTTCAAAAAATGGACGAAAAACAATTTCGTGTGTTGATTAAACACTACTTTATGAAAGGCAAAACGCCTCATGAGACTAAAGAGAAGTTGATAAATATTATGGTGACTCTGCACCTTCGATTAGAACAGTTTATAAGTGGTTTCAAAATTTTCGGTGTGGCCATATGGGCACAAGTGACGCTGAACGTTCTGGACGCCCTGTTGAAGTTACTACTCCAGAAATCATTGATAAAATCCATGATATGGTGATGGATGACAGAAGAGTGAAGGTGCGTGAGATTGCTAGTGCTGTGGGCATTTCGAATGAACGGGTACATAATATTTTGCATCAATATTTGGACATGACAAAGCTATCCGCAAGATGGGTGCCGCGATTGCTCACGCTTGACCAAAAACGAAATCGTGTGAAGTGTTGCAAGGACGGTTTGCAGCTGTTCCAGAAGAATCCGCAGGACTTTAAGCGTTCGTCACTGTGGATGAAACATGGATACATCACTACACTCCTGAGACCAAAGAACAATCTAAACAATACGTTACCAAGGGGGAATCTGCGCCAAAAAAGGAGAAGACCGTTCCTTTGGCCGGAAAGATTATGGTGACTGTCTTTTGGGATTCGCAAGGAATAATCCTCATCGACTATCTGGAAAAGGGTAAAACTATAACAGGTGCATATTATTCATCGTTATTGGACCGCTTGAAAACCGAGCTGCAAGAAAATCGCCCACGATTGACCTACAAAAAAATCCTTTTCCATCACGACAACGCACCAGCTCACACCTCAGCAGTTGTGGTCGCAAAATTAATGGAAATAGGGTTCCAACTCGTTTCACATCCCCCCTATTCTCCAGACTTGGCTCCCTCGGACTACTATTTGTTCCCCAATATGAAGAAATGGCTGGCGGGAAAAAGATTTTATTCAAACGAGGAGGTGATTGCAGAAACGAATGGCTATTTTTCAGACTTGGACAAATCCTATTATTCGGAAGAGATCAACAAACTAGAGCAGCGTTTACCCCAAAAAATTAAGTAGTTTTTATTTTTGCACGGACTTTTCAAACGACCCTCGTATATAATATAAATGTTGGTGTGCCTCAAGGCTATTTTCTTTCTCCAACTCTATTTATTATTATATTATTTGCTTGAGAACACAGTACCCTTTCTCGTCTCTCTGTCTTTTCAATAGAAATGTATATACACTAGTGGACGAAATTTCGTCACAGCTCATGTGGCAAAATTTAATGAGAATACTTGTATTCTCGTGCTTTCTTATACATTACACGACATTTCGTCCACTAATGGTGGAACGTGGTTCGTAATGAGAATACCTTGGATTCTCTGTACCGTGGCATCAGGGTATAAAATACAATTGTAGAAAAATGTAAGGTTTGCCTTATTTCGTGGCACTGTTGTTATTTTTGAAGGTGTTTTGAAAGTTTTCAGCACTTTAGCCATAAAAGGATGCTTCTCCATGAAATCTATCATGACTTCAAATTGTTTTTGTTGTAATTTTTACACTACAATTGCAGAAAAAAATTAATTTAATTTATAAAAAAAAAACTATTGAGTTTTATTTTTTAACGAACAACTTTAAAAGCCACCTGCTGTCACTTAAGCATTTTTCTTCATGTAGTAGAATTGCATCGATGTGTTTGTTTAGTCATGGAAGTCGCAAACTCGGGCACATAATTTAGTGTTTGAAACTTTATTAAATATTAAAGAAATTCGATAGAAGAGATCTCATTATATCACAAAATCTTTACATTATTTTTTTAATTTATAATTTTATAATTTTTTTAATTTTTAAGAATTTTTCCTGTGTCCCATTATTTTCTGACACTGACAATTCAATTGTAAACAAACAAACCTCCATTGGAAAATGTTCAATTTTATTGCCACGGGTGTTTATTTTTATAACTATTTCACTTGTATTTTATTTCTAACACTATAATTTATTATTGAAACAATTAAACTGGCATGAAAAATGATTTCCTACGGCAAAAACTGGGGTTGTTTCTTCAGCAAAGCACAGCGCACACAACCATAATTCAAGACTCTGGAGTCTCGATTATATAAAATCTCTTGCACAAAACAATATTTCACTATTGTTTCTCACTATTATAAAGTCTAAATCACTTTTAATCACAGTTCTTTATGGAAAAATCACTAAAAGAACAGCGGACGTAGTTTCGTAAATTCAGAAATATCAGAAATGAGCAGAAATGTAAGTGACGACAAAAATAAACGACCACGCCCTGTTGTCTTCCCCTCCCCGTGTTCACCGTGTCTTACAAAAAAATACTTATCAAATGTACGCGAATGTTACACAGCATAGCTTATCCTTTTATCCTCGTAACGGGATCTCTCATTTAAAGCCGGCTAAAGTAAGGATAGAATTCGGTGAGACAATTTTGAAATTGCAAAACCAGGTGGAAAGAAAGTATTTACGGTTTTGGAGAGATGTTAAAGATATTTTCCTGTTTTTATGAATTACGCTATAACATATATGAAAGATACACCCTTTAAACTCTTTAAGCAAACGAAAAAATTTTGAAAAAAGAAATTTGATTGCAAAAAGAGGGCATTTCATATAAGCAGGAACAGTATAATCGTCAGTACGGCTTGGTTCCTGCCTGCCGTATATGTCAAAGCAAACAGCCAAGCTGACCACATATATAGACTTATAATAAATTTTAAGTGTGAATTATATGAGGCGAAATACTACGTATTTACTTGAATGCCTAGCAAGATTTAGCCCTAGCATTTCATAGAGAGTTTTGCTATGAAAATTCATAGCGAAATAAGTCAATTGAAATTGACTCAGCTTGCTGCTAAGTCTGCAGCTCGAGAATTGAGTGGAAAAAACTTTTTTCAAAATGTTTTCGTTTGCTTAAACAACAAAGTTGCACACACAGCTAGCAGCAGACGGGCAGTGCTTGGCTTATGACGCGCCGTTAATATACATTATGTACATACGTGCTGGATATATACTCATTTTTAGAGCCACATAAGATAAATTTGTTGGCTTTTGAGAATTAAAATGAATAAAAACCAATTTTATCATTCACTTTTTATCAAGATAAGAGGTTTACAAAATGATTTTTATAAAATAAAATACTTTCGGGATTTATCGAGTTTTTGGACCACTGAATAGAATCACCTCAATCTTCATAATCGTGTTAAAATAATCGTGTAGCAACAAATTTTATTCAAGTTACAAGAGTCTCAATCTTGATGTTATGAAAGTAATTATAACATGAAAAATAATAACAAATTTGAAAATACAGCTCCGCTTTTACAAATATGTTTGGAAAACCTATGTACGAAAAATAATAAAAATTGGTGTGTACATGAAAAAGTTATTCGGGGGGAGAGGAAAATAACACTTTTTTTTTTATGTTTTTGATTTTTAAAAAAAAACTCAAAATCTTTTTCAAAAATCTAAGCTCGGTATCATTTGAACTGGAGTTTCTAATATTTTGCCGAAGGTTTCAAATCAATATCATAAAAACTGTGGAAAATAAAAAGGGGGAACAAAATGCTTACAAATTTATTCAACCTTAATATAAGAATGACTGGATATAATATTTTATTTGGTTCTTAAACATTTACACGTTATATGATGGAATATTTTTATTTGTACCATTAAATAAAAGTTTCTGTCACATTTTTTGCAAGTAGCGACATCTCCTTTCTAAAACGTCAATGATTCTGTGCACATCTATATATAAATAATCAATGCTTTAGGCTTATTAAATACAGTGTGAAAATCACCGACATAAATAGTTAAAAGACAAAGAAACTGTTAAAATTCCAAAATTTCGACTCTGTTAACTCACATTTTTGCACTTCTTTGACTTCTCACTACTTTTTCTATGCACGCTCTGTATTCCACTTATCCGAACATCTTCAGTTCGAAAATGGGTTGCCATACAAAAATGTCGCTTTTCACTACACTGTCCAACAAACAAGTTCTAAAAATATATGCGAAAAATTACTTCAAAAATGAAACTTGCACAAATGGGTGACCATACGAAATTACATAATTTACAAATGTTCTTAGACCAATTCTAGCTTTTTTACTTGTTTATATTAGCATTCATCCCTTGTCCATATCCTTCTGGATTCTCGTCATGTAGCACCTTACTACATAACAATTAATTAATTCTGATTAGATTTAATAAGTATTATCCAAAAAACGATTTTTCCCATAGCTTTGAGATACAGATTTATATCTGGAGGCAAGGCAGTTTAACGTCCGTCCACTGGTTCAGGAGTTTGGTTGAGTCGGCTGATCGAACTGAAACACTGATTTGGTGTAAGAAGCTGTATCGAGTCGAATATGAGTCACAACAACAAGAAATTACATTTTTTGCTGCTTCAATTAGCAAGATCCCCCCTAAGAATGTTTTGTTAAAGACAATTTCGTATCAGTTTCTCCAAAGAGTCTCCGGCTAATCTAGAAAGCTGGGCAATAAAAAAACAGCTCTATATTTATACAGACAGACTAATACTCTTTGAATTTGAGATTGACCGAAGAGTTTAACGGAATTTCGAAAATTTAAGATTGGCACTGTTCTTATTCTGATATCCATTCCTAAATATATCAGTAGGCATAAGAAATACTGCTCTGCCGTGAACATGTAAGGAGCTTCTATACATTTCTTTAGTCTTTACTTATTTTCTGCTTTGATTTTGACGTTTCAATTGTCGGTGGCAGTGATATAAAGTGAATCTAGTCAATCAAAAATATTGGGTCGTCTCGTTGTGGTTGAAACTAATAGCAATTTCCATTGATCACGTTCCATTGACCTGCACTGCTAGAAAAAGTGTACGTCAAATGAAGCTGGTGCTACACTAGAAAAATCGGTGGTGTTACACCGAAAAACGCAAACATCTACATTGGAAATGTCACAGTTGAATGTCATTAGCATCAATCAATTCAACTATTAAGGCCAGTTCAGAATCGACACAGCATGCATCATTATGCATGCTGCAAAAATTGAGATGGCCAATTCACAATTGGCGCAGCAAACATCTTTGCAGCAAGCAGTATAGCAAACTTTGTAATGCTAACTTTTTTCATAATTCACATTTATTTGCAAACATAACACCTTAACACCTTCCTTTGTGCATAATTTTAATTTAGTCATTTTTCTTTAAAAAAAAATAGATCCGGAGGAAATATGAGAGATAAATAAGATTTGATATTTATTTTTACCTCAGTATGTTGGCAGAACTGTTGCAGCATGCATCAAAGTATGAGATTTTCCAAACTATTGCATCATGATACATGCTTCGTCGATTGCGAATTGAGGCATATGATCCCATGATATCAAACCTTGCATCACAACTGCTGCATACCGCGTTGACGCATGCTGCGCCGATTCTGAACTGGACTTTACTCCACCAAACTCATCCGCAATCACGCCAAAATCTTTTAAATTACAATTTTTATAATTTTTACGTTATTCGTGATATTTTTCCCAGAAAACTTCAATCTGACAAATTACACAGATATGAAATATTCAATCCTTAGAATATAGAGAAAACAGGAAGTGTTGATACCTGTAAAATTCGTGTGCATGATCGTGGAGTGAAGTAGGTCAGCATTATATTGAAGAAAGAGGCAAATGTATTTTCAGCAGTCGAACTAAGTTTCCTAACAATTTGAAACTAATTTAAAACTTGTGAAAAGTGAAAGATATTTTATTTAAAAGTAGTGCTAAATAAAGTAAAGAGTGTAAGTAATTATCTGTTGATATTATAGTGATAAATTTCTAAGTGATGTTCATGTATTTTCAGAATGAAGTGTTCGGTGAAAAATTGCCACAACAACACCAAGGTACGACGTGGGAAATCATTTTTTAGGCAAGTATAGTTATAAAATATTATTTTGTGTACTTTACACACCTTTTTATATTAAATTAAATTAAAAATACATAAAAAAACGATGAAATATCCAAAAATTCCTTCCTCGGTGGAGGACAGATGAGAAACTCCCTGGGTAGCCTAGCGTACTGACATCAAATAAGAACCTTTTCGGTGGGAGCAAACGCAATATTTTCAACCATATATCTTGTTGCCCCGCTCTCTATATTGATTCTATTCTACTAAATTTGGCTAATCACACTTCCTATATTCTCTCAAGGTGCCTAACCTGACATAAAAAATATTCGAGAAGTTCAAGTTCCTTGAATGTTAGTTCTACTTTTATTTTAGTCTCATCAATTCGTATATTTGCAAGTGGATTGTTTACGAATCTTATAACTCCAGGAGATATTTGATACAGCAGTATATGAAGCTGGATTTCAACTGATAGCTTTATGGCGACTTTATGCTACTGCAAACATCTATTATTTAAAGGATGAGATACGCCTACATGAATTTAACTTAAAATAACACGCTATGCACCTTCCACTTATGCTATTCTCAATTAACTATTGTTATACTGTTTAAGTTCTAGTTATAATACTCTATTCGCTGTACCCAACGCTTATTTGTGTAGGGCTCATGCCGGGGTTTGTAATAAATAAATTTTGAATTTGAATCATTATTTTGGAAAATATCATCAAAAAATTGGCCAGAAACTAAAGGTATCGAAAATTCTGCATAGCCACTGTGTACTTTTCGTTTAGTTGGTCGTTCAATCAAGAAATTTGAAAGAATAAAGAAGTTCTAAAAGGAATACATACTACGAAAAATGAAGAATACCTTCCAACACCAACTGTAGCGTAGTGGGCAAAAATGCAGACTGATTCAATGCTCTTCTCTAGGTTGTATGATACAAGCTCAATATCCAAGCCAAATTCGTTTCTTACAAATCGCTATATGCAATGTACCTATAGAGACTTATTTAGTACATATATCCGCCTTTAAAGTTTTTGATGGTTATTATATGATGAACCCGGTTCCTGAGTAATCGCCAACTTTCAAAAGGCAATGAACTGATCAAAGCTATTCAACCAGCGCCGCTAGTCTGACTTTTGCAATGACTAAATCAACCCTACGAAAACAACCTTTAGTCACGTTCTCTCAAATTAGTCATATTCATTATTCATAAATGCGCTCATCTAAGCTTTGGTTTTACCTACATTCAGTTATCTAGAACCCAAAAATTTTAAGATTATTTAAGAAATAGAAAACGAACGACGCGACGCCTGCCTAGGTAGAGATAGATAAGATATTAATGAATATGACCTTAAGGAAAAAATACAGATTTAAAAAAATAATTCCAAAAATATGCATAGAGATTTTAACTGAATAAATTACATCACACAGTGAAAATTTTAATTTTTTTTTGTGGTGGGATTTCCTAGGAATGTTCCACTGATTTTACATGACAACTTAACCAGCTTATAGTGGCTCATAGTCACAAAAATGTTGTTAACAACATTCTTAAGTTTTAAAGATTGGATTTCTTCCTTACAATAGTTTTAATTTAATTTAAAAGAATAAGCAAGATTAATCGAAATTCTTTTATAAAAGTATTCATTGCAATTAAATTATTTTTAAATTAATTTTTAAATTATTTTAAATTCTTACCCAAGTCATCCATGTTGCTGAGAATTAAGTTGGTTCTATGAAAACATAAACACAAGGAATTTGCTTGTTTTTCACTATTTGCTCGATATAATTCACAGATAATCAGTTTCACTCTTAGCTTTATACAACTATTTTATTCGTATTTGATAATAATACTGTTTAGTAATGGATTTTTTAAAGAAAAACTGCATATATCCGATAAAACCGAGGATTGCTGGACAAAAACGCGGATGTAAAACAAGGAACGAAAGTTGCAACTTTTTTTGGCACATTCCGCAACATGAACCACTGCCACTCCACAAACAATCAGAAAGGTGTTTGACATTTCGTAATGTCGATAGTGCAGTATCAGCGGCAATGTTTAGTACGTTGTAAATATGACCTAATAGATGGCACTGTCATAGTTTAGTTTTGAGATATTATTTCAATTTTCAACTTTTTTTTATTCAAACTAAATATATTAAAGAAAATATTAGTAAGCTAATTAAATTGACATTACGATCTATTTCCAATTTTTACTAAAAATTAACGAAAAATTCCTTCAAAGCATGCCTCTGAAATGAAAATAAAGAAAATAATCTTATAAATTCAAGGCATTGTGCACTCAGTTAACCTTTTTCTCCTGTTTAGGTTTTTTTTATTTCTTAACAGAAAAGCAGATTCAAAAATGTTTATGCTGCACCATAGAAGACGATTTTTTCGCCCTGACAAGCATTTATCTGAGTCATCTGATCAAATAAATAATCTGGTTGGTCTTACATAAAATCTGTAAAATACTTCTGTAAAATACCTGAACAAGCCACAATATGTGGGCATCGTTGGTATGGAAAGTATTTCCGTTATCATTGAACTCCATTCTCTTAAAGTAAAAACTAATTTCTTCGACTACCTGTGGGATACACAGTTTAGAATGAACACATTGCTCAGCTGTCGGTACATTTTATAGAGCTGTGAATTCACTGGTTCGCGATATCTACATCAAGTTTATCATCGAAGTGACAAAGACATTACTTTTAGATTTATAGATTTCCTGGTTCAGATTTCTTACGAATAGCAGTGTTAAAACATTAGTTAATTATCTTAATTTCATCTACATTAGTTGTATAATTTCATTTCCTTTCTCTCGTTGTAATTGAAGAATGTCTTGTATAATTGTATAAACGTAGCTACACTCTTTCTTGTTGAATGACATTGTATAATTGTATAAACGTAGTTACACTCTTTCTTGTTGAATGACATTGTATAATTGTATAAATGACATTCGTAAATAAATTTTGGCTAGACTGTAGTTTTCCGTCTGTAAAACTTTCACTCGTTGTTGGACTAGCATAGCAAACAGACATCACTTTGGTTCATCAGTCAGGTTATTTTTGGTAATAAAGTGGATAATAAAAAGGGGAACTGAATCTTTTATTCCGCAAGGAGCTGTAATCGCATCAATTTGTTTTTCGGTGAAATACCTCATTATTTCACAAACTCGCACAAATTAGTGCAAGTTTATTCAAGCAGTTTGTTAAGACTGCCATTCCATGAAGAGACCAGCATCCTTTCATTTTGAAATTAGAAAGGAAACTTCAAATGTAGCTTTTAAATTGCAGATTTTCAGTTTTCTCAGCAGCGATGATACTATTCAACACACAGGTTTAAGTCCAATTTCGATTCCATGTGGAAGGACCTCCTCCAATCTATCCTCCTGAAATTCAAGTATGGGAGGCCATATCTAATACAGGGTATCCGACCCCCCCCCCCTCACCATACTCGACAGTCAGCAAAAAAGATAAAAAACTTTATAAGAGGTAAGTGTTACGTCAACGACCTTTGCATTCGGATAGTGACAAAAACTGATTCGCTGTGTCGTGATTTAAGAGGATCAACTCTGTGAAAAATAATGAACCCCAATAGTGGTGAGGTCGCGGTATCAACAGATAGTATGGTGACAATAGAACATCACATCCAAGCCCATTTAGTCCTTATAAATTTCACCTCTCTGCAAACTCTCCTTCTGTTTGAAATTAGTTTTAGGCTTTGTAGTACCAGTCACTCTAGGTGTGACAAGCAACAGTATCCCACAAGCATAACGTCATACATGATTTGGACTTTATTAGCTTCAGAAAAAATGCTGATAGATTCCTTTTACACCCAGCCTATCTGGATGGGTTTACAGCTTTGTGTGCAACGTCTCAATAGAGCAGGCGCCACCCTGCTGTGCTGTGATACAGATAAAACTAAGCCTAGATAGAATTTTGACTATGAATGTGCTCCAAATTGTTTTTATTTTTGCATGTTGGCCAATATGAAATAGTTTTCTGGTAAGTTCCATACCATAATATTCCACCGTAGTTTTTTTTTATATAATAATTTATTGAATACATTATGTATATGAGTATCAAACAAACACTACAAGTACAAATATACTTTAAAACAATTTTTTTTCTTAATACAATAATTTTACCTTATCACTTAAATATTCAAGAATTTCCTAACAGCCTTTAGCTTTAGGTCAGTGAAATCCCAAGCTACAAGCAGATCAGTACTTTTTTTTGTTTTTTAATCAGGGAAAAACTCTTAAAAACAATTACAGCATTTAATATAAGACAATAATCACGAAAAGGACGTAAATAAGTCAACAATCTTACAATTTAGCAGTTTTAACTTGCACAAAAACATTCAATGTAAGATTATTTCAGTCACAGAAGAAAAGTGTAAAATTTACTAAAAAGAAAAGACCCGATGAGTTTGTCCGTGCTCTTTAAAGTGGTCAACAAAAACGTAAACAGCCATAGCAAATGCATAAAATCTGAAATAATGTAAATTGAAAAAGTTTTAATTTAAAAATAAAATAATTAAATAAAAAAAGCTGAAAATTGTTAATTTAACTCATTAATGGTCATTAGCATAGATATAAAAAAAAAAGGATCAAAATGTATTTACTGCATGCAAGGCTTTTCAGAGAAAAAAGTTAAGGCTGCTACAAGTTACCAGACATGTAGGTTATATAGTTATTAGAGATACAAATAAAAAAATTCAGTGTCATCAGGGCTGCGGAATTTTCACATTGTCCTCTTGAATGCTCATGTATCTATTGAGGTAATTATAGTTCTAGTCAATTCCTTACTACTCTTCTAGATTACTTAGGGTGTATTCCAATCCAAGGTCTTTGTTTACGTCTTGTTATAACAGTCAATATTCCAATTCCTTTGACTTTCGTAATCGTAAATATAATTTAACCTAACCCTCGTGGAGATAAAATCAGAAAGATAATATAACCTTTTTATTTAAGTCAAGGGATGAAAGTTGCTAAGCAAGGCGGCGGTCGCGTTCCATGGCGCTAACATGCTAAAAAAAATACCGGTCACCGAAATCTGTTTGTCCTCCCGTTATTTAAGCGCGTCAGGTCCAGGTGAGGTAAGCTTTTCACCTCATCCGCAAATATTAGGTCAGTCCCAAGTATCCATTTTGCACCGGATAAAGGCTAGACAAGCGCACAGAAAGTTTTAGTTGTCTCAAAATCTTCCAAACAGAGCAGCAAAAACTCGCGCGGTCAACAACTCCCAGTTTTGTTAGATGAGACAAATGCGACTATAGCCGATGTTGATACCGATATCAGATCTGAATTAGTTTCTTTCGAGCCCCAATCAACGAAGTTAGTGAATTTTCTATTTGGCACATCAAGAAGCATCTTAAAATGCTCAATGTAAGACAATTTTAAGGTTAACAGACGCCATCGATCCATGGTAGAGCTCTGCCTTTAGATCATAGTTGCTCACTAAAGGAAGCAAGCATACATAGATGAATCCTTCTTATCCATTTAGTATCTTAATTAACAAAAAGTGGCCTGTAACTGAAATTTGTATTTTTCAGGAAAAATGAAACAAAATAAATGGTCATTTATAAAAAAAAGGTCAAATACGTTTAAATTTTCGAGAATTCTTTGCTACTTACCATAAAAATCTTCAAGAATTCCTTGTGCCATTTGACTTCTTGTACTTCCTTTACGATCCCATCTTATATCAAATGAACAAACCCCCTCAATCATGCAACGAACCAACTAACCATCTTCCTTCAACTTCAATTTATTACAAAAAAATTAATTCTTTTTCTTTTGATGATGCATTTTCTGCAGTGTTTCTAACAAAAATAACTGTTCCTTAAACGCATTTTATAATAGATGGTATTTCGTCAACCACCTTCATTTAAAATTGGTCCTTTTCATGAAAACTGATTTTTCTACACTTTGTTGAAGGATGGTTTGTAAAATAACTCAACTAAAATAAAGACTCAGTTGTCTGACCTAACGGTCGCTTTTGTTCTGGAGACATATTGACGCCATCGTTACTATAGGTATAATGACTTTGGGTTTTGCCAAATATGATGAAAAAAAACACGAGAAAAGATTCGTCAGGCCAATGTTGCAAGTTCTTTTTTGTCTCTTATCTATTCATCTTTGGAATGGTTTTTTTTCCATATTGTGATACACGCTTAAGTTTATCTCACTGGAAAGACACATCTCCATCCGGAATTTTTTTCTCACTTTTGATTATTTTCAAGAGGTGATAAATTAATCGATTCAACCTCTTTAGCTGGTTACTAGTGTCATAGAGGAATCTTGAGAAGCTTATGACTATAGTCCAATTCACTACTCCAACTGAACAGGACCGTAAAATCGAGTTTTATAAGCAATTAAACGAGATCCTAGGTGAGACATTTTTTTCCATGGGAGGAATATTCAATCGGCAAATCGACAACACATCAAGTTGAGAATGTTATCGGAAAACAAAGCTCAAGGATCTATTCGTAAAACTTTCAACTGACATCAGGGTTGGTACCTATTTCAATGACAAATGGATGAAGCACCAGGTGGAGAAATATTTTAAATGCCATCCAAAAAAGCTTTAAGCCCTTAGACCTCCACAATAATCCCAAGAATTTCGCAAGAAATATTTCCAACTCTACAGAAAAATTCAATTTTAAGAATATCGAACTAGAATACTGCATTCCACGATAGAACATTTCTTCAAGCTTCTAAACAGGAGCTACCAACACGATCCGAAAAATACCAATACTAAAAACGTGCAAACCATTGAAAACAAAAAAAAACAGCTATTAAATCGTAAAACTAGTGGAATAGAGAAAAACGAGTTGATACAAGTGTCTATAAATCTCTGAAAAAGCCTAGAATACTTTCCCAGAGGAATGGACGAAATCATAAAAACTTTTACGGACCACATATAGAGAGAAAATGGATGGAATTTTAGACAAATACGC
The DNA here is from genome assembly GCA_963930735.1 of Dioctria linearis. Taxonomy (NCBI): domain Eukaryota; kingdom Metazoa; phylum Arthropoda; class Insecta; order Diptera; family Asilidae; genus Dioctria; species Dioctria linearis. Next base: position 125,260,902 of record OZ005744.1, on the reverse strand, counting down.
CTCTCCTAGTCCCCTTATAGCACACATCTATATTATGTAAATAATCAAAGAGTGCAGAGGAAGTGGAAAGCTCTTAATACCTTCATAGTATAATTACAGAATCTCCCGATACATACGAAAACATCAATTCCCATATCAAAAAATCACATAAGTCGACTAAAGAGCTCAAGGAATCTTAGTTAATAATCAAAAGCAAATCGAAATAGCAATGAAAAGAAAAAGACAATAGATTTGGTTTGACCATACTTCTGCTTGATACTCTAATATTACAAATCAGGCCTTAGACTGGAATCAGAAATGCTTTGGTCAAAGTGTCAGCATCATAAGCACTAAAACTACTGTTTGTTTCTACATAAATTAAAATTATATTCTGTAGAATTGTTAACAGTTCAAGATTGAGTTGCTCTATTTTTAAGCATAGGCAATTTGTATTTTTAAATTTGTTAAATCTTGCAATAATTTCGTTTAAATCTAAATGTATCCTGTAGATCTTCGAAGTTTGTTTTTACAACCAACCTCTACCCGTAATTACAACCAACATATTTAAAATAAATGACAGAAGATAGAAACGGGTTAATTTTGATCTCATTCTCCTCGAGCTTTAGTTGTTCGAGCATACATACCTACGTTCACAACAAACCAACAAAAAATATCTACATATAACACAACTTCATCGGTTAAAAAGTTTCCTTTTTGAATTTTTCTTAAGAGCTTTCGTAAACTTATTTGATTGAGTGTCCACACAACTCTAGAACTATGTAGACTTTCAGCGAAAAACTAAAAAAAAAAAATTTCACCACTTATAGACACATGATTTTGACATGCAGAAGGATCATTAATATCAAATCCCCACAACACCCGCATGCCGGTTTTTACGAATTTCAACCCTCACACACAGGCATTAAATACAAAGTGCAAAAATAAATTTTGCCTGATATCTGATCTATTATGCAGGCTGGTTTTCAAATCAGTTCTTGAAATTAAAAAAAAAAAATATCTTCAGCTAGCTCGTCTTACTTTGGCCTTTTTTCCCGAATATCCTCACCTTAAAAGTACCACCAAAGAAAGTGAAAAAGAAATAATGTACATTACATTCTCTTAAATCAAAATAAAACACTGTCTACCAACTCAACAAGAAAAAAATGTAACCCAAAACCTTTATAGATAAAAAAAACTAAGCAGAACTCTTATCATAATAATTCTATCTGTGATTGTGATTGCACTTATTTGCATACTTATTAATTATGGAATAGGAGAACTTAAAATATATTCAAAATCTGGGGAACGGTATTTATAGGGACTAACATAAAAACCACCATACCATCTACCATCCAAACGACCAAAATAAAACTAACTCTAGGCATTTTTGGTTTAAATACTTTTTACTCCGAAGAGAAATTCTGGAATGTATAGTAAATTTTACACTGCCTTTTGCTTATATTCTATGTGCTAGTTATATAATGTATATAGAAAAGGTGTAAAAATTTTTCTTTTTTTTTCTTTGATACATAAATATGTTAATATAGTATATAAAGATAAAATAAAACAAACTACGTACAAAAATGTAATGTTTTCACTGCTTTTCAGTTCAAGACGAAATTATTATTATTATTGTTGCTGTTGAATATATAAAAGTATTGAGAAAATTGCTATCGTATTATTTACTGCTGTATGAGCCACCTTACACGTTGTAGCATGAAGCACACGCATTTTGCTACACTTGTACCTAGTGCTGTAGTACCTTATATGATTAACCGAGGTTAATTGTGTTCTTCTTTAATCAAGTTACAACAATTGAGGGGCTCAAAAAGAGAGGCATTTTGTTAAAAATTGAGATAAGTGCATAAATACAAATTAGATATACCCAAAATGTTAAAGTGAAAGGGGTATAACTAAATTCCTATCCGGTGCTGTTTTATAGCAGCCTTTATTTTAACGACTTACTAAAAAGCGTTTTTGCTCAAGGGCGCTTCTTGCAGGGAAGGAGGTATAAGTGATTACAAAAAATTAAGACTTTACACAGTATTTCGGATACACAAAAACTTTAAAGTATTTTATCTCATTTCACTTTTTGTGGATGAGAGACATTCGGGGGAGGAAAATTTCCGTGCTACACTTTTCTAAGCTGCAGCACGGGCAGCATGCATATCAACACCAATACAAACAAATAGTTTCGGTCAATTTGAAATTTCTGATCAGAGAGCGGTGCAATTATTTATCTGCAATTCAGGTGATAATATAATAATTTAATTCTCATTCTATGCTGTGAATTTGTGATAACTATTATTTTTATCAATAACTGCAACTTGATTGAACACGCACACAATTAAACTCGGTAATCATGCAAAGAACTACAGCATGGCAAGTATAGCAAAATTCGCATGCTTCGTGCTACTACGTATGGATTGGCCCAATGAATTTCACCAAAGCCACGAGTCAATTGTAACATGTGTAGCCAGGTCAAGCGTTTACATTATTTAATTGATTAATGAGTTTTTACTACCTACATAGATCTGTGCTGTGCCGGGCTATCAATTCCTATCAAGACTGAATATTTTTTTTTAATTTTAGAATTTTTCTTTTAATTAGCCATTTCTCAATTATTTTGCTTAATTTTAGGTAATGTATTAATATTTTCAAATTCTGACCATCTGTATGTAGCTTTAAGCTGGGGTTTGAAATAAATCTTTTTATTTTATTTATTTTGTAATAAGCTCTGCATAAGTAAAAATTATAGAGGAAAACCCTTTGGAGGGAAAAATCTCACAATTAAAAAAATGTTAAAATAATGGAAGAATTTATAAAACACGATGATAAAAGTTTTATAGTGCTAACAAAAAAATTTATTGGCACATGCCGGGGGTACTACAAATTGTAAGAATTTCACTAGGAATAACTAGATTTGTATAACCAATTTGAGGCTTCATGACATTAAGCACTTAAAAAAAAACAATGCTCTCCTATTCTGTTCTATTTGCTATTTTATGTCAATGAAAATATTGAAAAGGGGAAAAAATAAATATGTGAAAAACAATTTTTTTTTAATGTAAAATTGAAATGGCTACGAAAAGTACAATTTATTTTTTCCTTTTAAATGGATTTGATTTTTTTTCTTGTGCCTTTTATATGAATTAAGATTTAACTAATTAGTATTAATCTTAAAAAACTTAACTGTAGGTATTGCATTAAATCAATGTTCATGATTGAAGCCAAAAGGAATAATTATATCCCTGAGGAATAAAAACTAAAAGGAGGACGGAAAACATTCAAGGAAATTATACGCGAAAAAATAGTAACCCTGGAAAATGTTTCTTGACACTTAAGGCCGAAACAGCTTTCACGACCTCACTCAGCCGACTTTTGAGAACTTCGTCGTAGTGAACTTCTTGAACTTTTAATTGTACACAGTGTATTAGCGTTGAAAATTTTTATCTTTTTTTTCTAGATTTCTATAATCACGGCATTTTATGTTATAAATTACATCTGCATCTCGCACCAGTGAATACCAGCATATGAAAACAAATTTGCACTCACTACAAAACTTGCTTTACTAAATTGTTATATAACTTATTTGGCCTTAAGGCATAATATTGATAAGAAAAAGAGAGTGGGCATCACATTTTTTTATGATCGTTTGGTAAGTAACAGGATTTCAATATTTAGATTTAAAAAAAAAATTTGTTTTCACATTTTGAGCGCCACTTAAATTCTGTCGTTACAATTATTACACAGTTTCCACAGCTTATACATATTCAAAACAACTGCAACTAATACGATGGCACCATACTTTACCCCAAAAGGACTTTTTACATTTATGTTAAATGTTTATTATGATTTTTATTTTATTTATTTTTTTTTTTTTATTTTTTTTGGAAAAGCCATTTTTATTGTCTTTATGTACATACTAATATATGCAGTGAACACATTTCATGGATAAAGAGAAAAATTCCATCATCATACTGTTTGTGATGGGTCTAAAATCGCCTACAATACATACATATGTAAATATACATCAAAAATTATTTCTATAACAGTTTTTACGTGTGAAGTTTGTTTTTGCAATATAACAAAATAAACGATAGGTATTGTAAAACATTTTTATAATGTAACAAAGTGAAAGTGATACTGAGGAGAAAGTTATTAGATTATTATAGAACAAGAAGCTTCACATCATCACGGCGCTAAACTTTGAACACATCGGTGATGCAGAGAAACAATACTTAACAATAATAATAATAAATAAAATATATAGAAATAAACGTAATATTCATTTGGTTAAATTAATTTCATTCTTTGATAGTTTCTTTAATGATGGATATAATAAGAAAATGGGTAGCATTAAAAACACACAACCGCTAACATTTACTTTTATGATTAGTGTAGAGAACGCTGGACAGAGGATGTGCGCCGAAATAAATGTGACAATGTGAAAATGTCTTCATTTTCCAATTTTATTTGGTTTCATCTTTCCTTATAAGAATTAAATAAAATTACAAAAAATTTCAGTATCACTTTCTGCAATCATGTTGAATACATTTATATAAAAAAAAATCTTTTAAATCCTGCAGTTTGAGGTCCTAGTAAAATACTTGTGTATATGTGTGTAATTTATGCAATATTAAATTCCAATTTTGCAATATTATAGAATAAATTTTTGATTTGACTTTTAGCTCGCTTATTTTCTAATAATTAACTGGTTATAAAAAAAAAGATTTATTCTAATTTTGATTAGATAAACTTAAAAAACACCAAATCCAAATGTTTCTCTTTCTTGTTGTTGCTTTTTTTCTTTATAAATATGTAGTAATAGTAGTAGTAGTAGGTAGTAGTAGTGCTAAGAAACTAAAAAAGAAGGGAAACAAAAAAAAAAGTAATAGACATGGACGCTCTACAGAAAATGCAGAAAAATAATATAAAAATATCTTTTTTTAAATGTTTTTGTTTTGTTTCGTTTTCTTTCTTTCAAATACTTTCTTAAACAGTTTCGTAGTTTTGACGGAATGACCTGTATAGGCAGCAGGCATAGAAGATTGTTAATAACTTTAATTATAAGAAAAGAGAAAATCTAGATTAGTTCTCAAAGTAATCATGCAAAATATGGTAATCTTTTATTAAAAGAGTATTATATATATAAATATATTGAACTTACCTGAACCAATGCCACCGTTAAAACAACCCCTCCCAGGATAAGAGTTTTTGAATCTAGCAAAGCTAACAATTTCCTTAGGCAGCCGTTTGGATGGGCATGATCTTTTGTGCAATTTTCTGCATGTTCTTCAATAATTGGAACCATCGCACAGCATGACGGTGGTAAGTTATCATTGTGAAAAACTTGTTTCCAATCCGATGGATCATTAATGCCACAACAGGTTAACTGAAATTTGATTTTTTATGAAATTGATTTATTTTAATGCGTAATCGATTTAGTACTGGGGGTTGGTAATATAAGAGTAAAACATTGTAAGCAAATTATGCAAATTACCTGCCTATAATAAATTTGAAAGACCTTAGGAAGTTTCAAGCTCTGCCCTTAATCTGTTAACCGGGAACAGATGTAAATAGCGCTCAAGTCACAGGTTGCAAAAATGTGAATGTACATGTACATGACCCATCAAAAATATGATGCCATATAACCACGCTAGGATTTAATAGATAAGAACTACAAGCGTAATGTGTTAAACATATTACAGTTCATTTCCATGACAAAAAATGTCTTCATGCCATTGAAGTAGTGTTCCGGGTACGACGAAATATTTCAGTTAACAGGTTAATAGGAGGAAAAATGAATATTAATTCACTAACCAAAGAAGAAACCGTGAGGGGAAATTCATGTACGGGTAAAATGTCTTCGTCTAGTCTTACATAAGTAAATTAATGGTATTAATGGCACAGAAATTCCAGTTTTCCAACTATCAGTGATATAGGTAACGTATAATACGTAATTACGCGGTGGTATGAACTTCTAAACTAAATTCGAAGATTAACAACAGAAGATAACGAGCTTTTAATGAGTGAGGATCATGGAGAAATCACCATAGTAATTATTCAGTTCACAATTTTGACAAGATTGGACAGGATTCCGCGCAATCTAATAATTCCGAGGTGCTGTGAGATTATGAAATTGAAGATCTGAAGGATGAAGACATCCGTTCGAGATCATATGGAAGACTGTGTAATGTCTTGCTAAAAATGGATCATACAAATACAAATAAAAATGTTGGTACAAAAAAAAGTGTTGGAAAGTGTTGACAGTAGCTTATAAGCCCGTTCTTTAAATGATTTGGTCATGGAAGGCAGCACACATGACGTTGAAAGCCGAGATAAAATGAGAGAAATGAGCTTTTTCGGGGTACAGAAAATGAGATGATGCCCTAAAGTGGTCGAGAAATATCTTGAAATAAAACGCTGGATAAAATCAATTGAGGAGCTAGCTAGAGGAGTTTTTGTTGCTGATAAAATAGTTTGTCTTAAGTGTGAGAGGCCAAAAGGTTGCCCCCGACTGCAGTAGCTATAAGAGAAAGGTATCCTTTTGTGAGTAATTTCTACAAGCTCAGTATCAGTTCTTAAAATCTGACGGAAGAGATCAGTTCCATCAACCAAAAATAAGGAAAGTCAACTTGTGGCGAGGTGTGACAGCACTTTTGCACTGACTGGATTAAATATGCTAAAAGAAACTAAAAGATCCCTGACAACGATAGTAGCACGTCGCAGAAATTTTCAGGTTATGGTAGTTATCATAGTCATTACACTCTTTACTATTTCAGGTAAACCAAGAACATATATATTGACTAAAAAATACTCTAAATATTTATTTGCTGTCTAATTACAACATCAACGATTTAACTGTCTCTATATGACGCTAAATGGCTACTTGGAGATTCACTGAAATTAACATCTCTTTTCAACTTGATCGTTTGGTCCGATGTCAATATCTACAACAGGCGCAATTATTATAACAGAAAAGCGAGAGCTTTCACATTTAACATTCATCAGTGGCGTTAAAAAAAATCTTTTCAGATCACTGTTGGCTTCTCTTTAATATTAATATCTCACCGGAACCTATCAAACCTTTCAAAAATGCAACAATAACAATTTGAAACAATTTTGAAATAGGGTACTAAATGAAAACCCTCAACCAAAATTCTACCTAACTAACTGACAATCATATTCATGACTCGCATAAACAAAATATCCGACGGGCTTCAATAAAGCCTATCCGCAACTAAGCAGAGAAAAATTATCCACCTTATCAGAATAAGACCTAGCCCTTCTTGGAGAGAAGATTTATGCAGAAACGAGGAAGAATATTGAAGATTGAAATCCTTTTATTTAGACAGGCCTACAAAAAGCAATACAAAAGCTCCATAGAAGAGATACATGGAGCTTTTTTTTCTTGAAACCAACAAGCGTCACGGAAACTACTCTGGAAATGGATTCCATACGGAATGGATCATAAGATCCTTGTCTTAAGATCATCAGGAATTGCCGGGTGTTCCAAATATATACATTTTTTAATAGATACAACATAATCATTTTTAGTAGATTTTGAAGTGATTCATTGGCTGCCAAAACAATGTGTGTATGATTTTCGAAAACAACCAGAGGTAACATGGTGCTAAATCCGTCATCAAATTCATTCAAGAAGTGAGGCCCACTCGTCTCCTTTTCTCACTTCCTGCTTCAAAAGAAAGTTTTCATCAATAATTTATTTCAATGTTTCTGTCATCAATTGAATTTCCTGGCCATTCTTCACATGGATTATCAATCACAATACTTTCAGCCGTATAGTCAAATTCAGTAATCCTTTTTTATCATGAACTCTACTATCTTGTTTTTCCTTACAATCTGCGAAGGTACAAGAATGAAGTACATCACTAACTCCGCCACTATCTTCGTGTTTCTTAACTAGATTAGCACTGCGAGACAGATCAATTGCAAGGGTTTAAAAACGACTCCGTCTATGGAAAAGCCAAGGGAGCTTCTTTGGTACAGTAGAACGGATGTCAGACTCTTAACTGATCTGATTACTGGCCACTGTCAACTGAAACAAAAGGACATGGTCACTATTGGCGCAGAGTATGATCCCACCCGCAAACTTTGTCTGAAGGATGATTAGGCTGCTTTATATGCCTTAATACCCGGCAATAACTAAAAGCAGAACGTTCATCTTTGGTAAACATCAGCTGGACCCTGGTAAGCAGGGAGTAAGCAGAATAGGCCCTCTCACTGGCCGGAACGCCTTACAACGTCTTATATCTCTATAAAACGCAAACTGAGTTAGAGCAGCTAATTTATTTATTTACTTAAGTTTCAAAAAAAAAAATAATAATTGTTTGTCTAACAAGCTAGCTACTAGCTAGTAGCTTGTTAAAATCCTCTGAAGATGGTCGAATAAGACCGAAACAATTGTTAGACAAACAATTATTTTTTTTGTGAAACTTAAGAAAATAAATAAAATTAGCTGCTCAAACTCAGTTTGCGTTTTATAAAAATGTTTCACAAACCAAAGTCATTAAACAGCTTAAAATATCTTATATCTCTCTTTAACCAATCTGAATGGACGATTAATATAAAAATAAAAACTTAATCTGAAAAAAAAAAATCTAACAGAACCAGTTTTGTAAGACTTAAAATAACAAAAATTCCAAAAAAGTTATTTAATTAATAATAATTTACTCACCTCACTTTGAAGCAATTTCCAAGCATCCTGAAAATCTGGTCTATTATCATAATCCTTTAGAGTTGCATTAAATTGATTTTCCAATATTCCCTGAAGTTCACCATGTTTAACATAACCAGCGATACCAATTCCAATTTCAGCCAAGAAAATGATCACAATTAAAACGCTGAAAGTCAAAATCATACATGAATTCTCTTTGACAGCGCCACAGCATCCAAGGAAACCGATAATGAAAACAATTCCTCCAACAATTATCATAATAACTGGAGCCGTCCATATTCTTTCACCTGTAAAAATAAGCGAAGAAAAACAATTAAATAGAAACAAGAATTTTCGCTTCTCCTCCAGTATGCGAATTCCAACAATTTATGTTAAAGCGCAAATAGTGTATTAGTAGTAATTACCGACAAAATTCGAGTAGTGCTGGTAATTTGCTAGCACTATGGCACCAACGGAAAGTATTAAAAGGCCGGTTAACTGTTAAGAGAAAAGTGAAATTAGATTTGATAGAATCAAGTGATGTCGATTTATTTATGCATTATTAGTGTGGATAAAAAAGGAGTGTAGATTCGATTAATTTCAAATACTTACTGCAAATAACAAGTTACATACAAAAACTATGTACTTGACGCACGATACTCCTCCCCCAGACATTTCTTAGTTTTTTTTAGCGATTTTCTGTAATAAAAAAAATACAAAAAATAAAAGATTTTATATCATTTGGCTTTATAAAAAAAATTATTTTCAAAACATATGTATTTATGCAAGCGCACTCAGTTCCAGGAAATTTATTTGCGTGTACACAATGCAAAGTCATAAAATGTTCTCAGGTCTCACTAGCACTTACTGAAGAAGATCCCAGCTTTTTGCTTGATGTTCCATAATCGGATTTGCAAAAATTTTACATTTAGCATTTTGCAATATGTCTTCCCTTTTAATCAACTTATATGGACGTAATTGAAGAATAATTTTTGATTTTAAATAAGTATGGGAACCTCTTATCAATCAATGACAAAGTACACTTCAAGTGTGAGGAGGAAATTAATAGTTGCATCGATCGAAAAAGGCTTTGAATTCTTTGTGGTAAGAACTAAGGCGTGGGGGGGGGGGGGGGTTGTATATGTGTGTGAAAGAAGCTGACAACACAAACTTGGTCTCTTAAATAATCAATTGTCGTCAAAGTCGCGATTGATTGATTGAAATGATAACAACTACAATTTTGTCATTATTTTATGTTTGAGAATTTTAAATTTTTCTATGAAAAACGTGATAGTAGGACGTGCATGTTACAATAGTAGTAGTAGTAGTAGTGTTATTAGAATATAAGCTGTGTTCTTTTGGTGCCGAACAGTGCTCTGTAGAACACAGGAGCTTGCGAATTGAATTGATTTGAAGGATGCATAGAAGTAGACATTTTTTTGATAGGTACCTTAGAATATACTTAGAGAGTACAGGAAGTGTTATAATAAGTCAAATTTTGTGTAGTCAAATTCTGGTTGTGTTAGTATTTGTTGCCCCGGTAGTGAACGCTCAGTACAGCCGTGTAGTAGAATCAATATAGAGAGCGGGGCAACAAGATATATGGTTGAAAATGTTACGTTTGCTCCCATGGAAAATGTTCTTATTCACTGTCACTACGCCATCATACTCAGGGAATTTCGCAGCTGTCACAAACGTAAACAAATCTCGGTGGAGGAAGGATTTTTTCGATATTTCGACAGCTAAACATAGAGTTGTCTCTTTCTTCAATATAATGCTGAGCTACTGCATGATACTCTGAAAAATCCACGCTCATGCACACGAATTTTACAGGTATCAACACTTCCTGTTGTCTCTATATTCTAAGATAGGTACAAAGAAAATAATGAAATTGCCACGACTTGAATCTTTGCAAAATGTCAAAATAGAACCTGATAAATTTAGTACAAAGTTTAACAGGTTTAGCGTTTTGTAAGAATTAAAGCCGTGTCACCTTGATTATTTTCACTATACTTTCAAGAAAATTTCTACTTCTATACACCCTACAAATCAATTCAATTCGCAATCTCCTAGGTTTTGCAGAACACTGTTCGGTACCAAAAGAACACAGCTATAGTGAATGGAACTCAAAAACTCTACGCACCGTAACTAACGAATCGAGGAAAATACTGGACATGATATCAGACGGAATGGTAGTTAAATACAATTTCCGTCAAAATAAGGATACCAAATAGGAAGAAAATAGACAAATCTAGAAAACGAAACCCTAATCTGGCTCACACGGAGAAAGGAGAATGAATATATGGTATTTATCAAAGCCTAGGAAAATACGCCTCAATATTCCAGACAAAAGTATATACCATCACTAGATGTGAATAAGAACACTTCAGCCGCTCTTACACTAGCAAACAAATGTATACTGAAAGCCATCTCATCACCTGAGGACTGAGGTCAAAACGAAGTTAAGAGGAGTCAGTACCAATATTTGCAAGTTTCATACATTTTTCAATGCAAATTTCTGGCAAACTATTTATAGCAGAATAATGATTTATATCTTAAATTAAAGATAATGCCGAAGTCTAGTAAATAACGTCGGCAAAAATTAAAAAGTGTATTGGAATTGAGATATTAGTTTGGAAACTTGTAAAAAATGGTAAAAAATGAAGTCTTTTAAATCAAATTCCTGTTACTAGGTATTCTCATTTCTTCAAATTGTGACTGTTTTAGAAAGATAAGCCCTAGATCTAGCAAATAACGTCGAGTTTTTTCATTTTTAGTAACGCTTTTTATAATTATTTGACTCTAATAGTACTTGTTTTTTCTCCCATCATTTCACCGGCTAGAAATTGCAATTATTTATTTGAAAGTTATTTAAATACAAAGCAAAAAAGCATGTTTAATAATTATGGGCAAAACAAATTTAGGAGAGTTAATTCTCGTTAAAAGTTTTCAATTTATGTGAACTGCAAATTTTCATTTTTCGTCTTAAATTGTATGGTTTTGTCGGATGTTGGGTTTCTGTCTTTTGCGGTAGATGTCTCTAATGTGCTCTGTGGTCTAGGCTAATTTTATATGAAATTTCTCACTTTTAGGACACAAACCTACGTATAGTAAATTTTATTACCTACAGGTTCGCTAGTATCTAAATTGAAACTTTTGCTGAGTACTGACTCCTCTTAATGTGCGAATGCCTGCCGAATTCGAGGAAATGTCCATATTCAAAACAAGTAAAAAAGCTAGAATTGATCTAAGACCAATTTTTATGATACCCTAGATGACTGGCCGTATGTCATTTCGAACGATCATCTGTGCAAGTTTGCAAGTGGTTTCTCGAATACATTTCTAGAACGGTTTGTCGGACAGAAAAAAGTGATTATAACCAATTTTTTAGGATTTAATATTCTGAAGAACTTTTCAGTACATTAAAGCCGTATAGGACTTATCGACTTCACAGCATACGTAAAAATTTTTATACATACATATGTATATCAAATTTTGAATATGGTAACACTAAGAGGTTGCCCGATTTAACCTTCAATTAGTGAGGTGACGTCGCAGGTATTTTAACACAGAATTCATCTGTGAATCCGTTTTCAATGTGACCTTTCTCTTCAGAAGCCGCCCGAATAACAATTTCATCAAACGGTGTACGAGTCACTTGTTTTACGGACATAGTTTGTGAGTTTTGCATTGTACGGTGTCAAATTGACGTCACGTCACCAATACTGTTTTTTTCTCGCGAATGTTATTAATCATGTAAAATGAACGTTAACGACGAAGATTTCAAACGGAGATCTGGAATTTCTAACTGATACTGATAGAAATGTAATTGACGCATGAGCCCATCATTTAGAATTAATTTTTTACATGCATGTTAACGCGAGCTTAAAATTATTAAGTATTATAAAAAAAATGTTATATTTTTGTGAGAAGATCTCAGTAATTGTTTTATTTAAAAGAATATAGAAACTAAAAAAAATATGGTAACACGTTTTCACAATATCGACGTACCTAAAATATCATTTTTAAAAGTACGTCAAATTGACGTCACCACACCAATAGTGAGTGAAATCGAAATTCGCCTCACCAGTTGAAGGTTAATCCTTTACTGAAATTATATTTTTGTGAAAACACCATGTATATCAGCACTCAACGTAGACGTGTCTCAAGTAGTGTCCAAATATGTAGTGAAAAATGAAATTTTTGAATGACAACTTTACGATTTGTCCCAATTGCGAACTTAGTTTTACTTTTTTTTTAAAAGGTCATATGCAAAATTTCAGCTCTCTAGCTACACGCGGACGGACGACGCATATGCAAAAATCAAAATAACTTAATTTTATGCATGGGCGTCTAGTCCATTTTGCTCTACCATCATTATATCTAGATGTTAAACAACTTCAGGTTCGAAGAATCGATGATGGAATCTTTGGGAAGGTTCTGGAATGGAATCCTCAAGAAGATTCTTGAGAGTTTGTAGAGTATAAGTATAGCAGTTCTCACCACCAGTGCAGGAGTTTTATTTCAGACAGTGAGGTGAACAAAGTGTTCTAAATGGATTGTGATAATTGGAAATACAGCACTAGCGATATTAAAATTGAGTTAATTTATTAATTGTTTGTGAATTTTATAAGTGTAGAACGAAAATAAAGAGCTTGTGAATTAAATCTGTAATATTGTTTTAAATAACGAACCCCAAAAGCCACGCTCGCAACAGTATTGTTAGTTAGTTTAGTTCGTTATTTAAAACACAATATTTCAGATATAATTCAGAAGTTCTTTCTTTACTTAACTTCACTGTTTACTCCCACAAATTCACAAATAATTATCAAATCAACTCTTTAGTTATCACTAGTAGGTACTGTACTTCTAATTATCACAATCCAAATAGTTTACTTTGTTCACTGCACTGTCTGAAATAAGACTCGCCTCCTGGATGTGAGTAGCGCCGTATTTATACTCTACAAATTATCCTAGAAAATTCCTGAATATTCCGTTCTCCGAACCCATAGTTTACTATGATGTCACTAACCTAAAGTTGTTTCCATTTCCAATAGATGTCGCTGGTTCACTTTGTGGCGCGTAACAGTATAAATACTTCTAAGAAGGAATGAAATTAGATAAGTCAATGGCTGCCGTGCAAAACCCATTCGCCAGCGGCTATTCCAGGCACGCGGATTATATTGCCTTATATTTTAATTGAAGATGAGGCGTTTATTCATTTGATATAACAGAAGGTAGGTATAACTACCAACATTGGCGAGCAAAACGGACTGACTATAGAAAATGCATTTGAGATTATGACGGAATATTTCCGCTTCTTTCATACGGATATTACCTTAGCACCAAATTTAAAGGAGTGGATGTATTTTTATACCCTAGTTTAAATCATAGGGTATATTAAGTTTGTCATTCGGTTTGTAACACATAGAAATAATGATAGTAGAGGAAGATGGATTGAACACCCAGGCATATTAAAAGATATTTTGATTTTCGTATATCCGTCCGTCCGCAAGATCACTCGAGAAAACGTTCACTTACAGGGCTGAAATTTTTCACACGGGCTTAACAAAAAAGGAAATTTACGTTCGAAAATGGGCCGAATCGGGCAACTCCTTCGTAGGGTTGCCATACAAAAACTTCGTTCTTTACTATATATTTGGACAATGCCTGACAAGGCGTCAACGCGGAGAGCTGAAATTTTGTAAACATTTTTTAAAAATAATGCAAATTTAAGTTCGACAAGTAAAAAAGCTAGAATTGGTCTAAGACCAATTCTTATGATACCCTAGATGAATGCCCGTATTAAATTTCGTATGGTCACCGATCTATTCAAGTTTGATTTTGAAGTTGTTTTTCGCATATATTTCTAGAACGGTTTGTCGCACAGAAAAAATGATTATTATCAATTTTATAGGATTTCGTATTCTGCAGAGGTTTTTAGTACAATAAAAATGTCTTGGACTTATCGTTTTCAAAGTATACGTAAAAAACCTAAATTTTTATATGGCAACACCAAGAAGGAGTGGCCCGATGTAGTCCATTTCAGACATTTTAATTGCTAATGTAGTAAAAACATCATGTACGAAATTTCAGCTCTCTACGTCGACGTGTTCTCAGGCAGTGTCCAAATATATAGCGGAAAACGAAATTTTTATATGGCAACCCTACGAAGGAGTTGCCCGATTTGTCTCATTTTCGAACTTAATTTTGCTTTTTTTTTTAAAGTCCATGTACAAAATTTCAGCTCTCTAAGTATACGCGTTCTCGAGTTATCGTGCGCACGGACGGACGGACGGACAGACGGACATGCAAAAATCAAAATAACTTTTAATATTATGGATGGGTGTCCAATCCATTTTGCTCTACCATCATTATTTCGAGGTGTTACAAACGGAATGACAAACTTAGTATACCCCTTTAGATTTCATCTAGGGTATAAAAATGGGACGAATCGGGCAACTCCTTCGTAGGGCTACCATACAAATATTTCGTTTTTCACTATATATTTGAACACTTCCTGAGAACGAGTCGACGTAGAGGGCTGAAATTTTGTACACGGTGTTTTCATAGTACATAATAGTAAGTATAGCTTCAAACATGGACTAAATCGGGCAGCCCTTTCTTGGTGTTGCCCTATAAACCTTTAGTTTTTTTACGTATACTGTAAAAACGATCAGTCCTAGACTTTTTAATGTCTGAAAAGTTCTTCAGAATATGAAATTGGTTATAATCACTCTTACTGTCCTACGAACCGTTACCACTTCAAAAATCAAACTTGCACAGATGGGTGACATACGAAATTACATACGGACATTCATCTCGGGTATCATAAGAATTAATCTTAGACTAATTCTAGCTTTTTACTTGTTATTAAATCATTCAGTAATTCATCCTCCTACGTTGTAAAATTTACTCTGTTTACCCATTACAGCGTAATCTGAACTGCATGCAAACGCCGTCGAAATTCGATATCGACGCATTAGATAGCGTTCGCAGACGCGTACGAAAGTATTTCGGGCGGTTTCTTGGAAACCATTCATATAATATCCTTTGTGTTTGATTCTTAGAATATATAGCAAACAATAATGGGCAATGGGCAAAACGACATGGATTTTTGTGGTTGCTTCCCAGATTCATGATTGCAAAAATGTCTCTTCACTCTCCCTTCTTTATTTGGACGGTGTGAGCACGAACTTATGTGTAGTAGTTAATCAGCACAAACGGTGTATGTGCATTCAGCAGAATTAAGAACAATGTGTAGTAGGAATTTAGAACAAAACAACTGTAAAGTGGAGCTTGAAATTTCAGTCTTGAAAACAAAGTGTTTTATTAATTGGCTTGTCTCATTGCACAGTTTTTAATTTGCTATAGTATAGTATAAATTATTGAGATCAAATACTTCCTTTGATGTAATTCAGCGATGAAATTGAGAAAGAAATTACATTTATTATAATCCACAGGTCAACAGCATTTAATTTGGCAGCTTACCACTACCACAGTATGTTCATACAGTAGAACATTCAAAACTGTCGCATGAATAGGATCCTTCTATAATGTGACTATACTTTCTCTTTTAACAAGTTTAACTAATACACTAGTCAATGTTTAATACAAAGGTTCCTATGTAAATCTAGTGGAAGAAAGAGAACTTACAGCATGCACAAACACGGACAAGCAAAACTGTTTCTTCAAGAAAAAAAAGTTAAAACAATTTGTTCCACTTCCCATGCCATTCGGGTTGGTAGAACTGTCACAAACATTATTACAGCCAGTTTGCCTGTTACACGGAACGAACACCACTTTACAATAAAACAGCTTTTCAGCGGAACACAATATATTTGCAGTACTTTTGCCGAGATGTGTACTTACATAAAACTAATATTTCTCCCAACCATTGTGCAACGAATTTTTCCGTATCATACTTAATAATTCCCCCTTATGGTAGATTTTTTTTTTTTAATTAAAATTCTAAAATTCACTTTTCGGTAGTTTGTTTCAAGCTGGTCTACTGTATGTATACTTACATATTTCGTGTATTTATGAGTTATTCAGCACACGATTTTTTTTAACGACGTCCATTTAACATGCATTGTAGAGCAACATTTGTACAGCAACGCAACGAAAAGTGCAAGGAATATTCACTTCTTGCATGTGTTAAGGCCGACACAGGGAGCGTCACGACTTCGACTCAGCGTACGTTTGATAACTTCGGCGCAGTTAACTTTAGTTTAACGCAGTGTGAGCGTTGTTATTTCCTGACTATTATGTTTTTTTTTTTAGATTTCTATAATCTCGGCATTTTCAGTTAGAAAATAACTACATCTCGCATCAAACTAATCAACATTTCTTGAGAAGACACTTCCGAATTCACTAAAGCCAATGCAGCTGCTGGCTGTAAACAGAAAATCATGTTACCAAATGGCAAAGTTACGCTGGAGTAGAAACTAGAGCTACCCAGGCGTTTTCTGAGCGCAGTGGGCGCAGCTAACTTTACCATTACTTCTTCTCATGTATTCTACAAGAACTATCAAACGCCGGCAGCGCCACATTGCCAATGTAGGCAGTTCAGCTTCCAACGAACTTGCATGCTGAAAAATCATAGCAGCTCAGGTGATAATAATTTTACATTATACAGTTTTCAAGATAGCTGGACAAAAATATTCGAGAGCAGAGTTTTTTAAATTAATATGTTTATATCGGTAAAATGAGTGTTTCTGGGATCTTTTACATTACATTATTTACCAATACCTTCCTCTTCCTTTTTTCTTCTGTTTTTTAGATTCGGCTACTTCTTTTATTGCTATTATTGCCGATATACACAAGACTTTACGTCTCAATGTAATTTTTTTAAATAAACTTGCATGAAGGTGTTAAGACATCAAGCGAGGCTTGGATGAAAACTGTACTTCCTCGTGTTATATCCAGGTACGTTTAGACCGCAGCTATTTAGGACTAGTTTTACGTAAGTCGACTTACGTAGGACTAATCCGGCTGCTGTTTAGTCCACTCGTATTAAAGCTTTGACAGTTGCCAAAATTTGTCAGATCTGCCTACATCTTTACGAGAAAATGAGAAATAATATTTTAATTTTGTGCATGCGGGTGCGCACAAGAGAATAGAGCAAGAAAATAATTAAATTTTCCAAATTTATAATTTTTTTTACCATCCATTATGGACGGAATAAGTCAAAAGTGTATAAAGGAATTTGTCCTCTCTCTCTGACCAGTCGCACGTTTTTCCTTCTTAATTCCACTCATTTTCATTAAAACAAAATAACAATTCTCTCTATGAATGAATATAAATGTATTCAAGTTTGTAAGCAACTCCTTATCTGAGGCTTATGTCTACGTTTAATACTAATTTTGTAGGTCAATCCCGCATCGAATACCGGATTAAAGTAGGACTAGTTTTTCGTAATGCGGCATGTTTACAACACTTCATATTAGTTCTACGTAAGTCGACTTACGTAAAACTAGTTCTAAATGGCACGGTCTAAACGGGCTCAATGTCAACGGTGGTTCCAGAAATTCCGAGTTGGGAACTACAGCCTAGAAGACGAGCCTTGTATTGGAAGATGTGACGAGCTCGACGAGGAACCCAAATGGAACAAAACTCCATCGTAAATGTTAAGGATCTGCAAAGAGGTTGGATTTGGTTATTCAATCATTCATCGATACCTACATGTCATTGGCATCTATAACGCGTGCCTGAAAACATAAACTACTATGAAGGGACGATTGCCTTTTTATCATTCACAAAGCTTGGAATTCGGTTCGTTGCAATGTTGTTTTCATATTTCGTCTATTCCTTTTAACAGAGAAGTAGTCAAAAAGGTAAACAAAATCAAACGCAACGGCTTTCGTTTGAAAATATTAATATTTCTCAAATTAACTTGTGCCATGATTAAAAATGGCAAGTAATTCTAGCCATGTTGAAATCATGAATACGTTCATCACGCTATTTTGCATGTCAAATGTCACGCAAATATTTTTTTTTCACCTAGAATTTAGGCGGAAATACAGTTGATAATAAATTTGTGGAAGCTAGTTCTGGGAAAAAAATTGTTGTTGTGAAGCAAAAACAAACCCATGAGTGAATTTATTTATTTATTTATTTTTTTAACCAACTTGAAAACATTTGAACATTTAAAATAGAAACTAAGTACATATGTACATATTATAAAAACATTCTTATATGTTTTCCAGACTTTTTAAAACATCTTCAGTTTTTGTTATACCACATACCATATATTAATGATAATATAATGAAGGAAAACTAAGGATACAGCCAGACTATCTCATAACCTCCGTGCAAACGAATTAATTATAAGACAAATTTTGAACGACTTTTAGCTAAACGCTTCAGGGGTGAGATTAATTACCTTTTTTTTATTGAATTCATTAGATTAGAGATACAAATCGCGTGAAAACTAAATATGAGCGAAGATAAAGAGAAGACAGTCACAGTAAGTACCAGTGAGAGTTTAATGTTTGCTGTGAAATTTTCCGTTCTAAATGAATTTATAGCACAGACAAGAAATACCCGACCGCTGTTCTAACAAAGTGATATATCAGCCATTCCACACAAAGCCGATCACCTTGGAGCCCCACCATCTCCGATTTGGATGAAACTTTCAGATTGGTTGGAATAAATAGCTCACCCATATTTTTTGCTCCCCCCTACCACATCCCACCACCCGTTAAGGAGGTTAGAAATTTCGTAATTTTACCATGAAACGGCTAAATGAAGCTTAATGCTTATATTTTTTATAAAAAAATCTAGCAGTATATATTTACTATTGAAGACTTCTTTCTAGCACTTTTTTTTTGTATTTTGTATAGCATTTTCAGATTTAATTAAACCTTTTCCAGATTCCTGAAGAATTAAACCTTTTCCAAAAGAATTCACAAACAATAAACTAAATTCATAAGCATTAAGCCAATGATTTTTTACATTTGTAAAACCTTTTTGGTAATGCAGGAATAATTTTCATCATCATATTAATTATGAAATTTACAGCATCTGTAGCATTTATCTCCCTAATGTCCTAGACACGAATCAACGCGATAAACCTTGTTTTTATTTATTTCATTTTTCAATTTACCAATTTGCAAATGAAAGAAACATTATATTAAAGAAAATTGATAATATAGTTTGCTTTGCATTCCTTTGCATTTCTTCTTTTTATTTTTCAAAAATGCAGATGCACACCGGAGCCAAAATACATTCAGTTCTACCATTCCTCCTCAATAGAGCAATAATGAAGAAAAAAAACTTCATTATTGTACCTACTTCATTATGATCTGATTTTCGAGCCATAATTACGAATACTATAGCTGTGTTCTTTTGTGCCTCATACATTTTCTTAGAAGATATATAAATGAAGCAAATAGTACAAGTAGTTCGCTTGAATCGTTCTCTCAGTATCTGGGAGTTCTAGAACAAGGTACACAAAAGAACACAGCTTATGTGACATACGGCATTTTAATGATTAGTTAGTACAATAATTCATTGATCGTACTGTGTGTCTAGGGTATAACACTACTATAACTGAAGTAAGGCTGTGCTCATCAAGAATTGCCATCGCAGCTCCTTTACTGATAAACAAAAAGTGACCAAAGGAAAATATTTCTAAAACCGTTTAATTACGGTAACAAATTGCACGAAGTTTTAATATAAAGGGACCGGGCACTTAAAATTTTGAAGAACATATATTATCTGAGTTATATTTACTCTTTTATTTTTTATTATGTCCTCTAGTCTTTTTGGAATAAACGATGAGATTTTCAATTAAAATTGATGGAATTTCGTTCCAAGCCTTTTCAACAGCTGTTCAATGTTCCTATTGATGTAATCCCAGATATTTTCGATAGAGTTCAAATCCTGTCTTTGAGCAGGCCAGTTGGTGAAAATTGTTTTGTTCTTGAACCAGATGTTGGGCTTCCGGCTTTCATGTCGAACGTTGTATTATTCTGTTGAAATATGTATTCGTTTCTATTCATTCCTCACCCGGACTTCCCACTTATTTTGTCGTTGGAATTTTGTAAGTTGGGTTTTTTTTTACAATTTTGTAAGTTAGGTTGGGTTGGAAATTTTAGTTCTTTTCTGCTGTTTTTCTGAAAATATTAAAATTGCAATATTGGCGGGGACCTAGCTAAGCAATGGAGAGTCATAGGAAGATACGGTTTTTTTGTTGGATACAAGCACAAGAACTAGATGTCGCATGCAGTACCAAAAAAGTATACAAAATTTATATGGTTGAGCGTCCATTCCGAAATATACCACAGTAGGGGGGGGGGGGGTAGTATGTGGTATGTCAAGTGGAAAGGGGAGTGTAATTAAACTGTGTTAGAAAAATGCAGGTGCCGGTCGATGCCTGTCTGTGCCGATAAGAGTTTTTATAAATAAATTTTTCAAATATTCTGAATTATACAAGTTGTTTTATTGCGTGATTTCCGTTTTATATGAACTGTTTTTTGTAAGGTGAATTGAAAGACAATTGTTGTATGTGCAGCAAGAACTATGCACTAGGGAAGGTGTAAAAAATATTAAATATTTTTCAAATTCTTCATTGGACAAGTTGTTTTCTTGTGTGATTGGATTGGACACCCACGCATAATATTAAAAGTTATTTTGATTTTTGCATGTCCGTCCGTCCGTCTGTCTGTCTGTGCGCACGATAACTCGAGAAAGCGTATACTTAGAGAGCTGAAATTTTGTACACGGACTTTAAAAAAAATAAAGTAAAATTAAGTTCGAAAATGAGACAAATCGGGCAACTCCGTCGTGGGGTCGCCATATAAAAATTTTGTTTTCCGCTATATATTTGGACACTGCCTGAGAACGCGTCGACGTAGAGAGCTGAAATTTCGTACATGATGTTTTTACTACATTAGCAAATAAAATGTTAAAAATGGACTAAATCGGGCGACTCCTTCTTGGTGTTGCCATATAAAAATTTAGGTTTTTTACGTATAGTACTTTGAAAACGATCAGTCCAAGACATTTTTATTGTACTAAAAACTTCTGCAGAATACGAAATCCTATAAAATTGGTTATAATCATTTTTTCTGTGCGACAAACCGTTCTAGAAATATATGCGAAAAACAACTTCAAAAATCAAACTTGAATAGATCGGTGACCATACGAAATTTAATACGGGCATTCATCTAGGAGGGTATCATAAGAATTGGTTTTAGACCAATTCTAGCTTTTTTCCTTGTTTTATAAAGCGAATTGGAAGTCAATTGTTGCGTTTGCAGCATGATACAAAGAATAACAAGGTATGGACGAATTATCTGTCAATTGGTTGCTTGCCCCATATTGTGACAAATTTGTTCGTCTCAATTTCAATCGTCCAAATCAAACTGAAACAAAATGTCTATTTGGAAATTTCTTTGCTTTCCACTAGCGCATAATTACTTTTCCCGAAGTGATTTAAACGAAGAAACTAATGTTTTGTTAAATATTTTAATATATTCAAAACGTATTTCAGTCGATAAAATACGAAAAACTCAAAACAAATTCACTGGGAATGACATTATCACCTCATGACGTAGTAACACAAAAAATTCCTCTCGAATCTTTGTATCATGCATGTGCAGTATTGTCATGCAAAAACTATATCACAAAGAAAGGTGTATAATCATAAAATATTTTAGCTGTCCGAAAGAATAGTTTTTGTCAGACGAGTGGAGAAGACCTTGTGGAAACCGTAACAAAATTAAAAATTAAATTACAATGTCATAAAATCGTTCCTTTTCACAATTTATTACAGGTTAATTTCCTACTTCTTGAATTGAACTTGAGACATTTTTGCTTAAAACAAGTACTTACCATAATATATTTTTATTTTAAAAACAAATTATTAACAAATTACTCTCAATTATTTAAGACAATATAATTATTTGATTTGTGTCAACAATTTTGGCACAAATTAACAAATTTTATGGAACATTTTTTTCATATTATGCGTACACTTTTCGAAACACCGCAGAAAAATACAATTTTCAGAATTTTCCCATGCAAAATGCAATTTTTTGTCTCAATTCTGCGTCAACAGAATTTGACATTTCTTAGTTCACAGGCCTTGTATTCTGTAGACCGTGTGTGCATCGAGCTGTCAAATATTTTTGGGCAAATAATGGCGCAGATTTTCATTTGAAGAAATGGCATCGAAGAGAGTAAAGCTGTCCATTCGTGCAATAAAGTGTTTAGAAGATTTAGAAAATTTAAAGGCAATACAAGATGAAAGTGAAAATCTTGAGAAAAATGTGGGTCAATTTTTAATGAAACATTATAAATTTAAAATAGTTGAGAATACTTTAAACACCCAAAATCTTTATTCCTAACTCGCCGCTTTAAACATAAGCATTGAATTTTTCCTTTTACGCCATCTTTACTGTCATCAAATGTCAAATTGATTGCCAT
This sequence comes from Dioctria linearis, assembly GCA_963930735.1. NCBI lineage: Eukaryota > Metazoa > Arthropoda > Insecta > Diptera > Asilidae > Dioctria > Dioctria linearis. Next base: position 125,237,810 of record OZ005744.1, on the reverse strand, counting down.
TGTGATGGCTGACCTTGGAATTTGCAATGAGTCTTGCCAAAAGAAATGGCTATGGTTCCAGCGTCTACACTGCTCATGCCATATGGAAATGGCCATGACATGTGTAGACGCTGTGCGAGTGAACGCATGCAATAACCAAAATAACTTTTAATATTATGCGTGTGTGTTCAATCCATTTTGCTCCGGCAGCATTAATGCGTTAAAACGGAATGATAAATTTATTATATCCTATGATTTCATCAATGGTATAACAATAATCTCGAAATGAACAAGAGCTGTAACTTTATCTGCTGTAAATGGATCCCGTTCTCTTCAAGGAATAAAAGAGAAACTGTGAGTACCTAAGTATATACAGGGTGTTTCCCCTTAGGAGGTCCATAGAGCGGGAGGTGATAATACTCACCTAGACGAACCAAAAATTGTATGGCAGGGGGGGGGGGGGCAATATCAACCGTTTAGGAGTTACAGGGTGATTCATAAAAAAGCTAGGTTTTCGCAAAACACCCTGTATATTAAAAACTACAGGGCGTATGGTCACAGTTAAGGGCTCACTGTATGCAGAACTTCATGGCCTTTCCAACGACAGCTCAGCCAGCCCCGTACCCCTCCCCCTCAGAAGTTATGAAGGTCTAAACTAAAAATTTCGAATTTTCTTTCCTTTTTTTTTTACTTTGACCTCTATTATTTTTGCAAAATGGTCGTTAACATAATTTTTTTTATAAAAACTGTAAACTGTAGACTCTCCTCTTTAATATGACCTATTACACCCAATGTGCTATCTGAAGCCCTTTAAGAGTTATTAGCTCTAAACCACTTTCGTAAAGCGTTCGACAAGTTATCTCACTCCGTGATACTCTTTAAAATGGAAAAGTATGGGTTTCCCCAAACTTTTCTTAAATGGACGAAGTCTTACTTAAATAAAAGAACATATCAAGTCTTATTTCGACATTCCATCTCTAGAGTCTTGTGCACGCTGTTTATTATTCTATCTATTGACTGCATTGTGTCTGTTATGATACACTGCAAGGTCTTGATTTATGCTGACAACATTAAACTTTTCGCTCAGATTAAATCTTTTGGCGATTGTGAACGGGTACAAGGTGCCCTTAACGAATTTTCTGTTTGGTGCAAAAACAATAATTTGGCTACCAATATCGGCAAATGTGAGATTATGACTTTCCACAGGAATCAGAAACCAACCACCTAAGATTATGTGTTCTCGGATACCACGATTTGCCGCCGTGAGGGTGCTGTTTGTGACTTGGATGTCAAATGTGACCATAGATTGAATTTTATCTCCCACATAAACTAAATGGTATCAAAGAGTAGTTCTATGCTTGGCCTTATCAAACGTTGGTCTCGCGAGATCTCGAATCCCACCATAACATTGCCTTTGTACACTTGCTTTGTGAGACCCCTCCTTGAATACGCTAGCCAGGTCTGGTCTCCATTTTACGGTACACACATCGACCGCATCGAGTCTGTTCAGCGGAACTTCCTGCGCTTCGCTCTGCGGCACATATCCTGGAATAATACATTGATTCTTCCACCTTATGAGGACCGCTTGAAGCTTTTGAATATGCACTCGCTTGAAAAACGTCGCATGGTCGCCGATGTAATTTTTGTGCATCAACTCTTAAACGTGAATATTGATTCTCCCCTGATACTTAGTAAAATCTCTTTCCGTGATACTGGACACAATCTGCACATGCCGCATTGCATGTCATTTCATCCGGTATTTGGCCTATGTTTAGTATAACATACTAATACTAACACCGACTAAGTGATGAAACGCATGTATTGTTGACCATTAAACGTGTCCATGCAGCAAGCTTGTGTTAAGCTGGTTCTGATAGAAATCTGAAACCTGAAGAGTGGACGCATACCCACTCAGATAAGAATGAAATGAATCATCACTAGTAATGTAAACATATTTGCTTTGTAAATCTTTTTGAGATAAGATTATTTCATCTAACTTCAAAATGTTGTGTACCAAATGTCTAATTGGTGATCGTGATATTTCTGATGACAAATATAAAATTTCCTCCCGACTGACGTGATGGGGCAAATAGAATTCGATACATATATATGAAACTATGGTCTAAAACAATGTATATATGTATATAGAAAATAAACCTCCGCCCCCTTTTTTATCACCTACGCACGCGAGATTAATTTATAAAACCGGAAGAAGAATACTTAGCAAAACGAAAGTCTTTTTTGCTCGATATATCTACGTACATACGAGTATATATGTATATACGAAGACATGTTATGAAGAAAACTGCTATTCATTGCATTTAAGTTCGTTTATTTAAGATAAGGATGCTGGCTAGTAAACAAAATTGCTTATCCGAAATGAACTCCTATTTTGATTGACCGTGTGTACTTGATATGGTGTTGTTCGGCGAAATTGAAGACATGAATATAAAAAAAAATGCAAAACAAATTTGTTGATTTAATACGGGTAAAAAACGAAATTCCAAGAAATGTTGCTGTTCACAGATTTTTTTTTATATATAATTTGCGTATTTCTGAACGCTATAAGAATTTTGTTCTTTTTATTCATTTCTTATCTAAGCAAATGTAATCGCACAAATGTTCAACTTTTTTTTAAAAAATAAAAAAAAATTACATATATTCACCTTGACTTTCTTCCTATAAGTTACAAATGTGTCATATCTGATTATTACCCCCCCCCCCCCCCCCCCCGTGAGAGGTCAGAGTATAGCCTGTTTGTATTCTTAGAAGCCAACTAAAAGAGCTACTGGCTGAAGCTATACCGAAATATTCGAAACAAGGTTCTACTTGGTATCATGTAAAATTAATTATACCTAAAGTGGTTTCCTTGGCCTTAGTTCTGATTAAATGCTCAGTCATCATCAACGTTGGACGAAATTCTCGATAGCGTTCTAATAGTATGTATATGGATCTAACTATATCCAGAAAAAATGTACATCACGCTTAGTATAAATTTTAAAACAACAAGTAATATATCAAATGTAGCGAAGATCAATAATAAAAATAAGGAAGGAAATTAATCGAAATGATAAGTAAATTGAAAGTTATTGACGAAGGCATCCAATGTTTAACGGGATAGCGATTAATTAAACTCAATGCTGGGCATTACTTATTGATTAGGATAGGATTCGATATCTAACCGATTTTCAATATTCACTAAGGTGTCAAATATGGCCACCTTCTGAAATTGATTATTAGTCAATAAATTACTAAGAACCGCTCAATTATAATAAAAATAAAAAAAATCATAATTAAAATTGTTCTGATATTGTCAACTCTTGAAAAAACAGTTTTTGATTGAAGTGTTTTAGTTTGGTACCCTCTCTCTGCTTTTTTTCTGATCTGTCAAGCTATTACTGCCGAGTCTGAAAGACTAACTTCATGTTTTGCAAATAAGACAAGCTTTAGAGCTTCCAGCAAGAAAAGTGTATGATGTTAGAAACGTTTTTGAGAACAAAGCAAAATAATATTACGAATTAGTTTGAAGACTGAATTTAGCAAATCTACCTTGTGAGAACTAAAATCTTCATTAATATCCAGGGGTTGATCAAAAAATTTCATAAGAAACAAATACATAGATGACGATACAATGTGAAGTGGATAGTTGCATCCCTTTTAAGATTTACGTAAATATTTCAAATAGCCAAAGTCAAAATGGCTTAATTGATAAATAGATTTAGCATCTTGATAATAGCTGAACTTTTTTATCTTAGTTTCTAGAACATCTACCAAAATAAAACGGAAGCTAGATGATTGGGGATTTCTTACATCCATTTTAACCAACAACGTAACAAAATTCAATGGAGTTTTTTTTACATCTATTCATTACCATTGATAAAACTTGGATCCACCTACACACATATGAATCCAAAGAACAGTGAAAACAGTGAATATTATCTCTCGAGCTGCCACCAAAGAAGGGAGTGTGTCCATCTGCAAATAAGATTATGGTCACTGTTACTAGACGTAAGAATCTTCATCTACTATTTTGAAAAAAAGACGGTGAGAACCTGTTCTGTGGATTTATGGCAGTGTTTGAACCAAAGATGACCCAATAAGAAGATAGGAATCACACGAACAAAATTGAAAATGTTTGTGTTTTTTTAAAGAAACAATTAATGTCATATAATGGCTGAAAAGAACTTAGCTATGCATTATTGAGACGAGTTAAAAACAAAAATCGAGAGAGCGTAGGATTACTAGGACGACAAAATCTTATTGAATCCTTCAAAATCCTATCAAACTATTCATTCTGTCAAATAAAATTCTAATTTTTCCCAAAACTATCAGAGAATCCAGCACGAGTTTCACTCACTTAATCCCTTCAAAGCAAAACGAATGTAAACAGAAGCACGTGCGTTCAAATATCATAGGATTACAGCAACAACTTTGGAACCAACTCTCTCAGGATTACAGCAGCGACTTTGGAACCAACTCTCTCAGGATTACAGCAGCAACTTTGGAACCAACTATCTCAATATTTCAGAAAACCCTGTTTTCACAAAAGCGCGGGAACTTTTTTTGAGCGTAAAATCTGAAAACTCCGCCTCTTCTCATTTATTTACGAAAATGAATCATTTGCAATTTTGTTTCATTGTATGTAATCTCCGCTTTCACAGTTTTTGTCTAGCCGTGTACATTTTAAATGGAAACAGTTACCTATCTTATTATTAAGTTATCTTTGGTTTGAACAAAGAAATCAAGGTAAAAATTCCAAATGGCGAAGAGAAAAATGCTGTTACACCACGGCACTTCTCATCTTGCAATGACCAAAATAGTAATTCGCATTGTTACCACATCTGCCTTATGTCGATTTCGATAAGACCGTTTAGGTTTTGCACTTTTTCTGGCAGGGTAGCACTGAAGTCCATCGAACATGCTCTGTCATATTCCTAGTATTTGTGTATACATGTAATACGGAACTGTCAAATGCAATAAATGTTCTTTATTGATATATAGAAAAAAAAATCCCAAATAAAATCTTTTAATTCATTTAATTGAACTTCAATATGTATTTGTAACACCAAGAAAATATCGAGTGCAAATGGGAAATCAGTACAAGCCTAGTGTTGCACTTCTGCTATAAAAGTTGTCCCATCGAACATTTTGAGTTTTGCACTGCTAGAAAAAGTGCAACACCAGTGTTGCACTGAAGTCCCATTGAAATCCACATTAGTTTAATGATGAAACAGTGCTACAATCTACACCACACCAGTCGAGTGAAGTTCCAAAGACAAGTAATAACAGATATCGACTATGTAACTATATCGACTATTGACTCAAGAGAATTGGTCTGTCTAGTAACTTTAGAGCAAGAATCTTTGTGTAAAACTCAAGTAAAAACTTTTATGTGGAAGAGGGGATAACTCGCGAAAAGTTACCAGACCCTTTTTGAGTAAATTTTGTTAAGCTTGCCATGTGTCAAAAATTTGGCAACTACATTTTCTCTCTCAAACAGAAAACAATTAATTAAACCTAAGACTACACCGGGCTACAATATCTTGTTTTTTTTTAAACCTAATGTCGATTACCATTGATATTTTAAGAAAAGTGCACGTCAATCAATGAAAAACGAGTTCAATCCCATTAAGCAACTCGAATGGAATTCCGGTCGTTTTACTTGTCATTTTTGACGAGTTTACCTACCTGGAAATCCGTACTATTTGCGCAGGGATTTCAGCTTCTTTAGCAGTAGGAAACTGCGTCGAGATTCCAAGTCTTTGATTGATTGGTAGTTGGAAATGCACGTTTTTTCCTTATTATTTTCGCATGGAAGTCAAAGAGAATTCTAAGACTTTTCCATGGCATTTCTATATGGAATTCCTAATGATTTAATGCTTATGAAATCTATAGGGTATACTAAGTTTGTCATTCCGTTTGTAACACATCGAAATAATGATCGTAGAGCAAAATAGATTGGACACCCACGCATAATATTAAAAGTTACTTTGATTTTTGCATTTCTGTCCGTCTGTGCGCACGATAACTCGAGAACGCGTATACTTGAGAGAGCTGAAATTTTGTACACAAAATTAAAAAAAAAAAAGTAAAATTAAGTTCAAAAATGAGACAAATCGGGCAGCTCCTTCGTGGGGTTGCCATACAAAAATTTCGTTTTCTACTATACATAAATTTGTACTAGCAAATAACATTTCAAAAATGGACAAAAGACTGTTCTTTATTGATATATAGAAAGAAATTTCTTCTTAAACTTTATGCAAATAATCCAAATAAAATCTTTTAATTCATTTAACTCGAAAATTTCACAAATAATCGCGACAGAACAGATGACAATTCAATTGGAATATGTATTTGTAACACCGAGAAAATATCCAGTGCAAAGTAGGGGAAGTCACGTGTTACAATTCTGTCCCATCAAACATTTTCAGTGCTGCACTGCTAAAAAAAAGTGTTGCACTGAAACCCATTGAAATCGGCATAAGAGTTTTGCTAGTAAACTTGATCAATGGAAATCGGTATAACACAGCCGATTTTTCGGGTGTAGCAACAAGAGCAGGATTTACATTATGATGACATGCATTTTTTACAGAATTGTGAGGTAGATAGCTAATTGAAATTTAAATGCTGCGGAAGCAATCATTGCAATACCTCACACGTACGCTCCCCTCTAGTTTTTATGGTAAAAAAGCAAACTGTAAAACTGTCTAATATTCAAAGACGGATCATGGAAAGAAGTATAATTTTACAATTTCTAAAATATTACATGTAAGCACGAAGGAGTTCGAAGAAAAAGAATGAGAGTATATAGAAAAAATTTCTCGCAAAATATCAGATGGAGCTGTAATTCAGTTCTACAATCAACATTTTGTACGATAACGAAATTTTTATTTATTTATTTCGTAAACAAAAAATCCAGTAACTAATCTGCTAATATGTAAACGTCAATCCGAACTAACGCTGGTGAAGATAATTCCAGTCCGGTTCGTGTTCACATGACGGATTATCTCAAAGGCGGAATAATTCTAACAAATTATAAAGGAAAAGGACCACTACTACCTACACCTACTTTTGTTTATTTCGACAAATAATTTGACTTGACAGATATGTATATGCCATAAAATTATAGTAGCAACAAAAATATGGCAGCACGAGTAGTCGAAATTGACAAATTAAGGTTGGCAATAACAATGTTTTAGTTTCAGTAACTATAAAAACTCCCTATGGCTTTGCTTGAGGCGTAACCCCCGCAAGATACAAGCCATGAACAAAGTCGAAAAAAGAGAGCAGCGGGCCGGTCAGCAGGCGACATCCACAGTCTTCTTGCCTTGTCTTTCTGAAGGAGTTTTTCATATAAAAGTTGCTTGTATTTTGTTCAAACGCTATAATTTCCGTAAATTTGTTCTACATGCTATATTTTTTTAAAACTATTAGAAAGAAAACATATTTGGCTGCAATTTGTTTTAACTTCATTTTGCTGTAGGAGCGACAGTTTTGGGCCTTACGACCTGTTTAAAATGAAATTTTAGTTATTCCTCCATGACGAGATACAAAAAGCAGTGAGAGTGAGCTCCTACTGCATGCTGTACCCGGCACGTTAAGGCCTTTTAATGTGTCGGTGGCTTCGGCGACTTCATGGCTTGTATTATATTCCGCGGGTTACGCTTGAGGTCTTTTTATGGTTCCGCACACGCACACAGTGACAAATCGAGGTCTGGAAAAAATGCAGGACGCGTTTGCTTCTCTCGTCACTCATAAATAAATTTCCGTCGCCCTTTGCTATCCACACAGTAATAAACTTTTGGTTATTTGACGGCAAATATTAAACAAATCAAAGAACAAACCAATTTGGCTATAGCCAAAATTGAACACACTCCCGGTGTCTTAAAACCTTGTTTGATTAGCCCTGCGTAAATATTGGAGGGGAAACGTATCAATTTAATCGATTTTTACGATTCCAAAAGACGGTAGGTCTGTCTGGTAACTTTAGAGCAAAAATCTTTGCGTAAAATCAAGTAAAAACTTTTATGCAGAAGAGGGGATAACTCAACAAAAGTTACCAGACACTTCTCGAGTAAATTTTGTTCATAGAGAGTTTTGCTATGAAAATTCATAGCGAAATAAGTCAATTGAAATTGACTCAGTTTGCTGCTAAGTCTACAGCTCGAGAGTTGAGTGGAAAAAACTCTTTATTCAAAGGTTTTTTTTTTTTGAAAAAAGAAATTTCATTGATTTCATTGCAAAAAGAGGGCATTTCATATAAGCAGGAACCGTATAATCGTCAGTACGGCTTGGTTCCTGCCTGCCGTATATGCCAAAGTAAACAGCCAACCTGACCTCATAAATAGACTTAAAATAAATTTTAAGTGTGAATTAGATGAGGCGAAATACTACGTATTTACTTGAATGCCTAGCAAGATTTAGCCCTATGCGGGACTAGCAAAACACTCTATTGCTATGAAAATACATGGCAAAATAAGTCAATTGAAATTGACTCAGTTTGCTGCTAAGTCTACAGCTCGAGAATTGCAATGAAATTTCTTAAAAAAAAAAAAAAAAAAAAAAAAAAAAAAAAGTGATTGGCAGGGAATCTCCGGAGGCGTCTCGAAAAAAAGTTGATTTGCCGTGCACCCGATTTCTTGAAGTAGGATTATCTGAAAGCAAAAATTCAAACGGCATTCCTTAAAGGAGATGTTTGTCGAGGTAACGCCAGGGATACTTTTTATTTTTTTTATTTTTAAATTTTTGGCGTCACTTTGAAGTCAAAAAAAGTGAAAATATCAGCCTATTTGTTATTGTAAAATTGATAATTTAAAAAAAAAAACGAAAAAAGTTCCCAGCGTTACCTGATGAATTATATGAAGAAGCACTGCAAAAATTCAGAAAGATCGGTCAATTAGTTTTTGAGTAATCGTGTGCACCGCCTTTGAAAATGATGTTTTTCATTAGAACGCTTTAAAGTTTTGCACAGTAGATAATGCAGAATAAAATACTATAATTCTTTTATGCTCACACTGAATCATCTATCCAAGGTCCATAGAGCAAATCGCTTCCATCTAGATGGTCTAGATGCACCGAATATGCAGGACGCTACCTGAGTGTATACTTTTATAGCGGAAGAAATTTGGGGCTATAAATACAATACAGGAGACCGGCAGGAGGGAATGCGGGCAGCTGTGCTTCAGCTGTGCGGCAGGTACAGGTACAAACAAAGTCGGTCGGTGCAACGGATACGCTACGCTCATGACTTCGTCAATTTTCCTCCGATTTACTTGAAGTTTGGACACGATATTCTTGAAATGTCATATTCATTTAAAAAAAATAAAAAGCCAAGCCAATCATAGGACTGGACCATGCATGACCCAGTCGTATTATTTGCTTGAGCGCGTGTAGTGCAGCGGCCTTTAAAGAAACGTTTTGAACGCCGCACTTTGCCTAATTCGCACTGAATCGCCGGAATAATTGAAAAAAAGACAAGTTGAAGAGTTGGAAATTGCTCGTGGAAAGAGAGCAAGGTGTGCACGATCAAAAGATAGAAAAATCAACTCGCCAGCAATACATCTCAGTAGATTATAAATAAATGTGTATTAACTGTCTTCATAAAAAAAAATGCTTAATTAGATGGCAAATGTAAAATAATATTATTCTTAAATTAAGTTTCATATCTAAAAAAAAATTTAAATTCCTAGTAAAATCGATTAATTTCACAGTGGGGTCATTCTCGACCCCATGGTAGGAAACTCAGGGTTGAAACAATAGGTAGTAATAAAGGGTTAACAGACCGACCTGAGTTCATGTTACAGTTAACTTTCTTCATAGCTTATTTGAATGCTATTTAGAAGACGAACGAAGGAGACATGGACTATTGCCCAACTATATTACTATACGTTTTATTTGGAGCGGCCTAACAACCACAGAATTGCCCTCTCTAGGGTTCGCACGCAGTACGGCGGAAAAACTGTATTTCTGAATGGGGCGGTTTTTGGAAGCGTATGTCTGAACATCTAGGCTGCGACACTGAATTCATTCAAGTCCGAAGCTCTGGACTTCCTGACGAGAGCTATATGAGGGCGATCCGCCTTGCTGTCCTATACATTTTGTACATTTCTCAGACAGCTGTTATGGGATTGGATATGTTTTCTGTTCTCCATCATTCAGAGGCTTTGATTATCTATATGAAACCTTTTATTTTTAATTTAACTACCTACACTCAACCCCATAAATAATTCAAACTAATCTAATGCCCTAGACAAACAGCACTTTTAATGAAGAAATAAGTAATGACTCGTTCGTCTATATTGATTCATTATAAACTGTAGCCACAGCCATTTCTTTAATTAAGTTGTTCTGTCAAACTGGCTTTGATAAACTTATCACATTAAAGAAGCAATATGGATCGAATTAACGGGATAAACTTTGTTTTCATTTATTTTATTTTCAATTTAATAATTTTCAAATGAGCAAAACATTATATTAAAAAAAAAATTGATTTGCATTTCTTTGTATTTCTTCTTCTGATTTTTCAAATCGGCAAATGCTCAGCGGAGCTACAGATTTACATTATATGTCAAATCTAGCACATTTTTCCTCATTATAGGAGGAAAACACTTCATTCGTGTACTTCATTATCAGCTGATTTTCGAGCTATAATGACGTATACTGTGACACACGGCATTTTAATGAATAGTTAGTAAAATGATTTATTAGGTCGTGCTGTGTGTCTAAGGTATAATCAAAGAATAACTAAATAAAAGAAAGGACACAGAAGAGTGTTCCGATTGTTTTCCTTTTAAATGTACACGGCGAGAAAAGGAAGGAAGAGAAAAAAAAATCAACCCTCTTTGAACATTTTACGAATAAGACAAAGAATGTGAAAGCGAAGATTACATGCAACGAAATGAAATGGCAAATGATTTATTTTCGTAAATAAGAGAGAATGGGCGGAGTTTTCTGATTTTACGCTCATAAAATGTTCCCGCGTTTTTATGAAAACAAGATTCTCAGAAATTGTCCCAATGTTTTTCGCAGGAATTCTAATGTTTGTTAGTGTAATCCTATGATATGTGAACAGCACGTTTTTCTGTTTACATTTGTTTTGCTCGAAAGAGATTAAGTGGGGCATCTCATGCTGGATTACGGGAATTTTATTTGACAGAAATTTTATATCTCCTTTCAGTGCGTTGTTCATTGCGAAATTTATCTTTTTCTTGCCAAATGGAGGTAGGGTTACCCAATGTACATTATTATGAATAGTTTGAAATAATTTTTAAGGTGTTCAAGAAGGAGTTTTTCTCCCCCATTCATGCAAAAGACAAAAGTATATGAGATTACCTCTTTCAGTCTAAAAAACACGGAAAATTTCCAATTTTGTTCGCCTCTGTCTCTACTTATATTTATTTATACTTTGGTATAATGCCCTCGACACACAGCGATCTTAATGAAGAAATAACTAACGGCTCATTAGTCTATAATGATTCATTATAAACTGCAGACACAGCCATTTATTTAATTAAGTTGTACTGTCAAACTGGTTTTGAAGCACTTACGACATTAAAGAAGCGATATGGATCGTATTAACGCGATAAACTTTGTTTTTATATATTTTATTTTTCAATTTGACAATTTATACATGAGAAAACATTATATTAACAAGAATATTGATAATATACCTAATTTGTGATTTGCATTTAGTTTTCATTTCTTCTTCCTATTTTTCAAATCGGCAAAAGCACAGCGGAACTCCAGATTTACATTATATGGAGAAATAAGAATTTTAAGAACTTTTATTTTTAATGATTCTAAATCAAATTTATAAATACAAGAAGAAAAAACAACCGCCTCGTCCGGGATTTGAAACCGGGACCTTCCGCTTGCCGGGCGATTGCTCTTACCACTGAGCTAACGAGACAGATGATTTTCCTTCTTGCATTTATCAAATTTGTAACTAGCCTACTAAGCCATGTTTTGCTTTCAGCTGGCATTAACCAGTAACGATGAAAGCGCACAAATAAATTGTAAATTCAATTTTATGGCTTAGTAGGCTAGTTACAAATTTGATAAATGCAAGAAGGAAAATCATCTGTCTCATTAGCTCAGTGGTAAGAGCAGTCGCCCGGCAAGCGGAAGGTCCCGGTTTCAAATCCCGGACGAGGCTGTTGTTTTTTTCTTCTTGTATTTATAAATTTGATTTAGAATCATTAAAAATAAAAGTTCTTAAAATTCTTATTTCTCCATCATTGACCGATTCTAACAAGTGTAGGTTTGATTCCCGTCCGCGGGAAAAATAAATAAAATTGAATTTACAATTTATTTGTGCGCTTTCATCGTTACTGGTTAATGCCAGCTGAAAGCAAAACGTGGCTTAGTAGGCTAGTTACAAATTTGATAAATGCAAGAAGGAAAATCATCTGTCTCGTTAGCTCAGTGGTAAGAGCAATCGCCCGGCAAGCGGAAGGTCCCGGTTTCAAATCCCGGACGAGGCGGTTGTTTTTTCTTCTTGTATTTATAAATTTGATTTAGAATCATTAAAAATAAAAGTTCTTAAAATTCTTATTTCTCCATCATTGACCGATTCTAACAAGTGTAGGTTCGATTCCCGTCCGCGGGAAAAATAAATTACATTATATGCCAAATCTTGCACATTTTTCCTCATTATAGCTATAATGAAGGAGGAAACATATCATTATGATCTGATTTTCGAGCCAGAATTACGTATACTGTGTGACACACGGCATTTTAATGAATAATTAGTACTAATGATTCAATAGATCGTGCTGTGTGTCTAAGGTATAATTCATCTAATTCTAAACGCGTTGTACCTACATATTCTCTTCTAATTCTAAGGACTCTCTTTATTTTGCTTGTAAATCTAACTGGTACACTGTGCACCTGTTTATGCTATATTTTATTACACTATATATTAGGCTCCTAGTTGTATTCTATTCAATTGTATTACATTTTTACTTTCTATGTATATATTTGTACCTATACTGTATATTAGGCTAATATTACCTTCTTTTATGAGTTGTTTTGCTACAGTGTAAATCTACTATGTAAATTTCTCAGATGTGCCCAGCGCTATGCGTGCCTTTGGCACCGGTACTCAAATAAATTTATGATTATGACACGAATTTACGTGCATGATGTATCGAAGAAATATAGCTTTCTTATACCAATAACATTTAAATCTTGGGTAAGAACGAAATAGGCGAAACTATACAGCCTCATTGACAAACATTGGCTGAAATTTGAGCAATTTGCACAAACTTATAGTGAATTCTTATCTGCGACCTCGTGTTAACACTGCCACCATAAACTTTTCTCTCACTAAATTCCCGCGGACCTATAAATTTGAACATCCCGTTAGCAGGATTTCATAATTTCCGTTTGACCTTAATTGATAAATAAAAAAAAAAAATTATTCCCAACAAAGTAAAAAATAGTTGAAAATAGCATTAATCAGATTTAGGTGGGAATGATAACACTTGCATGGCTCTAACGTAACAAAGAGTGAAATAGAGGCAGAGCAAGCAACGAACCCCGAAACATAATACGCAACGCACCACCCGATGAAGCCCCTTTTCTAGGGTAAATTGTAAAGCCCTACTCCCTACAGATAATTGCCTAATGTGCTTGCAAGAGATGAATGTCATGCGCAGAAATATGAAAATCTATGTACTTCCTCCATTGCTTGCGTTTATATTCACAATTCGCACAAAACTATCAACAATAACTACGACCATCCAAGTAATCACCACCATTCAGAAGTAGGCATTCACTCGATCTTTTCATCGATCCGAGACTTGACTTGTTGCTGCCCTGCAATTTACGAAATTTACTAACTGTAAATACGTAGAACGGCATAGCAGTTGAGGCTATGAAAATATGTTTGTTTTTTTCTTTGCTATTGATAAATTTTTATAATGCAGCGTATTAACTTTGGTCAATTCTGCCGGTGATAATTATTCGTCATTATAGTCGAACAAAAAAAATGACTCATTTTACTGCTCTGTGATAATTTCATATACTTATTTCTCCAGCTTTCTTCATATAACACTAAAAAATGGAATGAAATTGATCTTTATTTAAAAAAAAGCTATTGCTGCTCTGCCATTTCCAAGAAAATTAATAATTCAATTCCAGAATGAGGTCAATAAAAGAAAAATCAATTTTGATAGAAGAAACGCACTTGCTCCGCATTCTAGAACACTGACAATTATCGCACTTTTAACTTTTTATTCCTTACCTTTGTTTTTATCCACAAAAAGTTGAATTTCACAGTGAATTTTAACACACCATTAATTTTTCACTTATTCGGACGCGAGCGAGAGTAAAGAACGACGAATTTTTCAACCAGTACTTCCGACAATACAATAGTAAACAACAGAAGCAAGAAGCCAAGAAACCTACCGTACAGAATAACAACAAGATATGAACGTTCACTACACTACTACAGCACGGGCTTCACTTGCCCACGGTAAACTGATGACATTTAAAGGCTGAAACAGATTACACTTTAGTGCGCGGCGCGACAACGCGGCAAAATGTTAGAGGTGTTCCCTATTGTGCTTGTGCATCACGCATTGAACGCGGCGCGATACCACAGCGAAAATTTTTGTCGCGTAGTCATTTCTAATCCTAAATTTGCTGCTCACTTTCAGTAATAGAAACAAAAAAGTTATATTTGGGGTAGGCCGTAGCCCCCGGAATAATACAGGCCATGAAGTCGCCGAAGGCACCGACACATTAAAAGGCCTTAACGTGCCGGGTACAGTATGCAGTAAGAGCTCACTCTCACTGCTTTTTGTATACTCGTCATGAGGAAAAACTAAAATTTCATCTTAAACAGGTCCTAAAGACCAAAACTGTCGCTAGAACAGCAAAATGTTGTTAAAACAAATTGCAGCCAAATATGTTTTCTTTCTAATAGTTTTAAAAAAATATAGCATGTAGAACAAATTTATGGAAATTATAGCGTTTGAACAAAATACAAGCAACTTTTATATGAAAAACTCCTTCAGTAAGACAAAGCAAGAAGACTGTGGATGTCGCCTCTGCTCTCTTTTTTCGACTTTGTTCATGGCTTGTATCTTGCGGGGGTTACGGGTAGGCTGTAGGCAACTTCTCATGAAAATATGTAGTACCAATATAAGAGCGCTGTATCTACCCTGCTGCGCTCTTCTTGCAATCTGTGTCAAGGCCAAAACACAGTGAGAGCGACACAGCAATGTTGGCAACTTAGTTGGCAACAATGTCGTTTTAAAACACAGTAGACGAGACTCGACAAATGTTTTTGACAGCAGTCACTGTTTTATTTATTGTAAAAGAAATGGAAACAAGGAAAGAACTAAGAAAAATCTTTAGTACAGCTTATGCGGATTTCTTAAAATTGTAAAAGCATAAAGAAAAAGCTAAAAAAAAGAAGATGAGATTGCCATACAAGGGATGACGTTTGTCGTACAGCATAACTTTTTCCCCATTTTTCTCTATAAATTCCTCCTCAAAACTCATAATTTCTCAAACTAATTAAACAAATTAATTTTATTAAAGTTTTTAATAACTAGTTTATTTACTACAATCTTTTAATTTGCTATTCTTTATAAAAATAACCAAATCCACATAACATGAATGTCAATTATTCACTGTCCACATAGAAATGCCAATTATGTTGGCGACTAATTTAGAGATTTTCCCAAACTTTTTGTTGGCAACTTGTCGAGTCGCTCTCATTGTGTTAAGTATATGGGACTTCCATATATTCGAATTTTTGACAGCAACCAATTTACGGCGACATTGTTGTGTCGCTCTCACTGTGTTTTGGCCTTCACAGTCACAGCGCGGCGGAACAATTTTACTGCTCAATTTGCCGCGATGTCTCGTCGCGAACTAAAGGCTGTGATAAAAGCAGAAAGCAGCGACAGAAGCAGAATTTTGTCTGAAACCATGCAACTGTTCGAGCACTAACAAATTGAAAGCAGAGGCAGCAGCAGCAGCAGAACTTGAAAGTTGATCAAATCTCAAAAATTCTGCTTCTGCTCACTACTGCCAATATAATGAGAGCTAAAATTTGTATTTCATTGGACTAGTTTTACGTAAGTCGAATTACGTAGTAGTAATCCTGCTGCTGTTTAGTCCGCTCGTATTAAAGCTTTGACAGTTGTCAAAATCGTCAGATCTGTCTATTTCAGGAGAAAAATGAAAAATAATATATTGAGTTTGTTTGTACACTGCATGCACAAGAAAATGGAGCATAGAAGAAAATTTAAAATCAGAATGAGCTAATACTGCTATTTATATTACTAAATACCCAAGATAAAACATGCAAATTTTCAGGCTAATGGCAAAACATTGTAACATAATCTGCAAAAATTATTTATTAATTATGTATAAGGGCGTCACTATTTACAAACAGCCTCGCATTACCTTATGTGACGTTATGTCTCCATTTAATACTAATTTTAATATTAGTACTACGTAAGTCGAACTACGTAAAACTAGTCCTAAATGGCACGGTCTAAACGGGCTCATTGTTGGCGTCCTTTCTTTTAAGTGTCAAAGAGGTTGATGCGAGAAAAACAAATGTCTATGGAGGAAAAAATAATTAATTTTGTTAAATATAACATATTAATTCACAATTAACATCAAATTCGTGAAAATTATAACACCTGACATTTGTAGTTGACAAGTATCTGTTTTCTGCTTCTGCTTTCAATGTGGTTAGCAAAGCAAAATGTCGAATTTCTGCTTCTGTCGCTACTTTCTGGTTTTAATGTGTCACGGCCTTAAAGCCTTAAGGCTAAAACACAATGTGAGCGATACGACAAAAACGCCGTAAAAAATTCTGTCATTTGGGCACAGTCGTAACCCCCGGAATATAATACAAGCCATGAAGTCGCCGAAGGCACCGACATGTTACAGCATGCAGTAAGAGCTCACTCTCACTGCTTTTTGTATACTCGTCATGGAGGAAAAACTAAAACTTCATCTTAAACAGGTCCTAAAGCCCAAAACTGTCCCCCCAACACCAAAATGAAGTTAAAACAAATTGTAGCCAAATATGTTATCTTTCTAATAGTTTAAAAAAAAAATAGCATGTAGAACAAATTTATGGAAATTATAGCGTTTGAACAAAATACAAGCAACTTTTATATGAAAAACTCCTTCAGTAAGACAAGGCAAGAAGATTGTGGATGTCGACTGCTAACCGGCTGATATCTTTTTCCGACTTTGTTCATGGCTTGTATCTTGCGGGGGTTACGGCACAGTATAATCATTTGGGTTCTAATAAAATGGCGGTGTATGGTCGTATGGGCCAACCCAGGCGAGAACATTTTTGGGAAGGAAGGAATTTGGCTTAGACGTGCCATAACAATAATGTTCCTTCGCATAGTTCCTTATTATTACCGAAATTTATTGTGTGCTTGTTCAATTAGGTCACAGTTTTTGATATAAACAATAACTGTATCATAAATTCACAACACGTAGTGATTATTAAATTATTATATTATCACCTCAAATCGCAAATAAACATCTGTACAGCCGTCCGATGAGAAGTTTAAGAAATTTCGCAATGGCCGGCTTGCTGTAGTATTGGCGTATTGGTATGCTGCCCGTACTCCCGATTGAAACTTGGCATTCCCCCCGAATACTTCTCTACATTGCTCTACTTTCGCGTCGAATCCGGCAAACGCGGCAGCTATTTGGCCAGCACGAAGCTAAACAAGTATATTCCATTGAATAAATAATAGTTATTTTGCAATGGGATATTCTATTGAACTGTCATAGCAACACGACGCCTGCCGCGTTCATTGGGTTTTCGCGAATGGACTGAGCCAACCTATATAATTCCTATAGTCAAAAATGGCACAAATTTTGGGTAAAATCTGTTGGTCCCTTTCAAGCTCAAAATATACGATGATATCTGTAACCAATTTTAAAAACAGTACGGCTGTATTAAATGAAATGTATTGAAAATGAGATAAAAATTCAGACACATCTATTGCTTATATACGGCTATGTCTTACTAGCTCAATTATGTCTGACATCAAATCTGCAGAGGAGCCCATTTTTCAGTAATTTTAAAAATTAGGTTGTGTGCTAACAAGTTTAAAGCTGGAGGGTGATTCTGATCTTTTGTCGTACTTTAATGTTAAATTATACGCCTAAATGAAATGAACTTTCCTACTGATTTTTTCGTGTTTTTATCCAGCTCAGCAAGCCTTGCATTACATAGAATGAACTGAAAATGACACATCGCGTTACAAATTCAAAATATTATTTAGAATTTAAGCACTTGTCTTGCTCTAATTAGATGTAGAATATAAATTTATCACAATATAAAATTGTTGTCACAAGCTCGGAAGCAGTTGACTAATTTGTCGTACTTTTAGGCGTGTATTCTGACAATAATTCATTACAAATTCATTTTAGTTTATTTTGTGGTTGATGAAAAGGATAAATCAAATGAATATGGTGAATAAAAAAGTACGACAAATTTGAGGTGAAATGTCAAAATATGCGAAAAAAATATACGCGTAAGCTACGACAAAGAGATCAGAATCAGCCCCCTGGAGTCAGATTGAAAATTTCAAACGCGTAGCACTCGTTGACAGGTAATATCGAATAAACGCTTGTTGTACAGGGAGCACCGACATATATAATATGGACTGCTTAACTTTCTATTTCATATGGGCTCAATTGCTTATGTCAAAAAAAGTTCTTACGCCGGTGCCAACATTGCAAAAATCATTGGCGGGAAGTTGAAAAAATGAGCGCGCAGCTCGAAAATCGATTATAATAAAACCTTACCCGTCAAACATTTTGTGCACCTACAGCCAATAGGTGCACAGTGTGCATGAAATGTGCATTCACTAATATTGAAATTCACTGCAAAGTTCAATGAAGGCTGACTTAAGGCGAGCATTTTTTCAGTTTTTAATAAAGTGAGAGAAGTTATTTCCATCCTAAAAACTGAAAGCAACTTTCACGTGCACAACACATGCGCATATGCATTGCTCGCTCAACCGAGAATTTTCAAGTACATAAGTTTATTCTCCATCTTAAATATCAAGCCCGAATTTCAGGTACACAAAATATGCACATATGCATTGCTCGTTCAACTGAGAATTTTCAAGTAAGTTTATTCTCCTTCCTAAATATCAAGCCCAAATTTGAGGTACCCAAAACATACACATATGCATTGCTCGTTCAACCGAGAATTTTCAAGTAAGTTTATTCTCCTTCCTAAATATCAAGCCCAAATTACAGGTACACAAGCCATGCACATATGCATTGCTCGTTCAACCGAGAATTTTCAAGCCTTTATTCTCCTTCCTAAATATCAAGCCCAAATTTGAGGTACACAAAACATCTACATATGCATTGCTCGTTCAACCGAGAATTTTCAAGTCGGTTTATTCTCCTTCCTAAATACCAAGCCCAAACAGTGAAGTGATCAATACATGCGCATATGCATTTATCGTTCAACCGAGAATTTTCAAGTTAAGGGGAGCAAGTGCGGAATAAGTGTGTACGTACGATGTACGCAGCCAAAACCCTCGAGAATACTTCCCAAGCCATGAAACAGAAATCTATATATTAAACAAACAATCTTCTATAAATTTCAACACGTATTTTATTTGAATAAAAAAAAATATATTGAACACCGAATTACGGTTGAGGTAGTCCTCCTGGGCGTTTCACTCAGCACTTCCCTGCAAAGATCAATCAAAGTTTTGTGGTGTGAGCAAAGTCAAAAATTTACTCAGTGAATGCTAAATCCTAACTACTCACATACATTCGTGCAGTCACTTCGCGGATCTATTGTCAATTCACCCGTACATACCAGGGTAAACACCTACATGTCACATACCAATGTAGGGCACGGACGTACCAGTGCTTTTTGTTATTGCACGTACATACCTGTGCTCACAATCGACAACATATCCCGACCACTGCTCACGATCACGCTACCAATCAACTATTCTATATCACAAAAGACATACATCCTCGACATAAATCTAACCTATGATTCATGCACACACACACTGTATCCACACTGCACCCACCTTATCAATATTCACTTGCAATTTGTCTTTAATTTAAATTGTAACTATTAAACTTTGCAAATACGTATTCGTTTACTGCCACTACTCGAATGACCAATTCTGTGCCACTTGCCAACCTTGGACCATTACTCTCAGATCCATTCCTTTACCTTCCCCTATTTTTCCCAGAAATGCAATTCTATGAACCCTAATATAGAGTATATTACCTTTTCTGGGAGTTCAATAAGGAACGGTTAACACAGGCATGTACATGTACCACAGACCTGCTAGTAACATGTTTTACCCTCAATAAACCCTCATGAAATTCGTAGGAATTCCATGATTAATGGATGTAGCAAGGTCAGCGTGCGCAGTAACTACATTTTACTTTACTTGATCAATTTCTATTTTAAGGAATTCTTACCTTCCTCTTTTTGCATGTTGACAGCTCGGCCTTCCTGACTTCCTGAACGTCCTCGTTCAGTTCGTTTGTTGCGTCGTCACCTCCGCTTCCATTCTCACTTTCCGTAGTGTAGTCTGCTGAAACCCATCTTTTCAAATGATCGACGGCTTCTACATTCTCATAGGCTGCTCTACTTGTTCTGTAGGCCCCCGTTAACTCCCTTACTACGTATCTGTCATTATCCAAAACTTTTTTTATTTGAAAAGGACCTTTGTAATGAGGTTTCATTTTTTTACTTTGTCCTTCTCCGGCAATATTCTTCTCTACCAGTACTAGGTCGCCAACTTCATATTTTGGAGCACATCTCCTTTTTCTATCATATCGGTGTTTTTGACGTTGCTGATTAGTCTTTATCTTATTACTAACATCTTCTCGTAACTTTACTATATCTTCAACTCTCCTTTGAGTTCCTATCTCCGCTGTAAGCATGGCGTCAGCTGGAGCTCTCGGTTTGTAGCCAAATAATAGTTCGCTCGCTGTTTTCCTTGTAACACTATGTATGGTGTTATTTACTGCAAATTGAATAGTGGTTATCTTTTTATCCCAATGAGTGTCATCTTGTGCTGATGCTGCAAGCGATGTCAATATTGTTGAATTAAATCTTTCCACTTGTCCATTTGCTCGCGGTGTTGCTACCGCATTTTTAATATGTTTTATCCCTTTTTGTTCACAGTAGCGCTTAAATACATTTGAAGTATAACAAGTTCCTTGATCTGTAATAAGTCTTGTAGGTACTCCAAATGATTCTATTATCGTCTCTAAAAACATTACTACCGGTTTTGTTTTCGTGTCGTTGACTGCTCGCAATAGTGTATATTTAGTAAAACTCTCTACAGCTACAATTAAGTACTTCCTTCCTGTTGTGCTCTTGATAAAAGGTCCTAAATGATCCATATGCAATGTGTGAAAAGGTATTGATACCTTTTCTATCGGGTTTAGTAGACCATATTTCTTCCCTTTTGGGATTTTATGGTATAAACAGGGAATGCAATTTTTAATATAACGCGTCACATACTTTTTCATATCTGGAAACCAGTAATTTTCACATAATTTCAATAAAGTCTTTTCAACACCAAAATGTCCTAAATCGTCATGCGAAGCGCGTACAACTTGGTCTCTCATGTGTTTTGGGATTAGCCATTTGTCTCCATCTTTAGAAGTCCGATATATTCTGCCATCTTGCAGGCAATATTCTTTATGAACATTTTTATCATACTCAGTTACCGGTTTCTTTTGAAGAATTTCGTGGATCATTTTAATTTTTTTATCACTAAGCTGTCCTGCCAGCACCCAGTCAGCAACTTCAATTCTTAATATGTCTTGGTCAATCAAAGGTGACTCATTTTTAACTGCATTTCTGCTCAATGCATCCACATGAGACATTTTGGATCCTGCTCTGTACTCCACAGTGAACGTGAACTCTTGTAAGAGTAGCCACCATCTTGCAATACGTGGTACTAAATCACGTTTACTCGCGGCGGCCTTAATAGCATTACAATCTGTAACAACTTTGAATTGTATATCCAATAGGTAGATGCGGAACTTTTTTAATGTTTCAACTACTGCCAAGGTTTCCAGTTCATATGAATGGTACTTTTCTTCTGCTGGAGTAGTCTGTCTGCTGTAGTATGCTACAGATTGTAGTTTAGAATCTTCTTGTTTCTGCAGCAATATCCCAGCAACACCTTTCTGGCTAGCATCCGTATGTATTTCCGTTTCGGCTTTTGGATTGAATATGGCTAAGATTGGTCGATTAATAAGACGATGTTTCAATTCTTCAAATGCATGTTCCTGTTGAGACTCCCATTTCCATTTTTGGCTTTTCTTTGTGAGCTGGGTGAGAGGTTTAACTATACTTGCATATCCCTCTACAAATTGTCGGAAGAATCCAGTCAATCCTAAAAACTGCCTAACCTTGTGTACATTTGTAGGTTTAGGAAAATCTCGTATGCTTCTTGCTTTTTCACTTCCAGGTTGTATGCCATCTTTGGTAATTTCGAAACCTAAATAATCAATTTTCGTCTTGAAGAAGTGGCATTTTTCGGGATTCAAGGTTAAATTATATTTCCGCAGAATACTTAAAATAGCTTCCAAACGTTCTATTCCTTCCTCAAAGCTTGTTGATGGTATTAAGATATCGTCTAAGTATGCTGTCGCGATAGTTCCTCTGAGCGGCCCAAGGATTTTATTTACCATTCGTTGAAATACGCCTGGTGCAGTAGAAATTCCAAATGGCATCCTAACAAATTCATACTGTCCGTCACACGTCACAAACGAAGTCTTACTCCTAGAATTTTCTGCGATAGGGATTTGGTAATATCCCGCTGTCATATCAAGGGTGGTAAATAGTTTGTATCCCTGCAGTTGAACAATTTGGTCATCAATCCTAGGTAGCGGGAAACGATTTTGCCTTATTTTTACATTCAGCTTCCGGTAATCAATGCACAATCGATCCTGTCCATTCTTTTTCTTCACTAATAAAACCGGGGCTGAAAATGGTGATGTTGACTCTGTAATTATTCCACTATCTAACAAGTCTTCGACAATTGATTTGACTTTCTCTCGATCCAGCGCTGACATTCGGTAAGGTCTATATTTGATTGGTGTCTCATCTTCCAGTTCTATTACCATTTCGCCTGCCTTCGAACATCCTATGTCTTTAAAAGAAATAGCGAAACAATCCTCATATTTTTTTATAATTTTCTTAGCTACATCTTTTTGAATTTTTGTTAAGCCTTCATCCAAATTAAGACTGTCATAATTTATTTTGCTTTTTTGTTCAGTCTTTTCCGCTTCTTCAATCTTTTCACATAACAGTCCTCGAGCTAACTTTTTCTTGGGATTAATAATTATATCCTTGTCCGATGTATTAATTATTGGTAACACACATTCCCCATTTTCGTCACAATTTACTATACATCTTAATATGCAGTGTTCTTTAAACTCTTTCATACGCACACTAGTTTCAATAAATAGGTCTCCTTGGTGTTCAGCATGGCATACGATGTTTTGTGTATGCTTCGGAGGTATTATTGTAGCCGTTTTTGCCCATATGGGAATCTTTACAGCAGGCAATTCGAACAATTCCGTCAAATTATCTTTATGATTTTCATAAATTCTCAATACCTTATCATCCTTATGTACAACAATATGCGGCTGCTCGGTAAATGGCTGTCCAATTATTACCGGAATATTTTGTACTTCGTTGGGCACTACAACAAAATTTGTAATTGCTACCGCCTGATCAATTTTAACTTTCACATCTTTGAGTTCCCCTTTCGCTATAAGTTCACCGCCCCCAAAACCTCTAATAATGCTTTCTACTCCTCCTATCTCTTTATTTAATTTTTTACATAAATCAAATCTAATGGTATTCACATTCGCACCCAAATCAATAAATGCTTCAGTTTTAAAATCATTAATTATCACATCCATAAAATATTTCTCACCTTTTTGTTTCTCCTTATCCAACGTCAAAATTTGTTTTCCTGGGTTGTTAGGGTTCTTCTCGCAATCTCCAAAATGGTAACGATTACACTTCATACAGCGTTTTGCTCTTTTTGGGCAGTTTGGCAAAATGTGTTCCCTACTACCACAACCGTAACACTTTCTCCTAAGATTCCTATCCTGAAAACCTCGGACTTTTATATTATTGTATTGCACATGATTACGATGCTTGTCACTATTATTGGTATATTTCTTGTAGCTGCTTATAGAATTTCCTTCGTCTTTGTCCTCAATAGTTTTTAAATATTTAAGTAGATCCTCGGGTTTTTGGTAATCTCCAACTTTAGCTGATCGTTGGATGTTTTTATCTGGTATTCCAGCGATAATGCAGGATGTCGCCTTTGCTCCATAAATCTCGCATGAATTCAGCAGTGACAGTTTATCATAATAATATGATATTATGGTTTCATTTGATCGTTTCTTTCTCCCCAACATCTTTTCCAGAGTCGAAGCGTAATCAATATTTGCCGGAAATGCTGTAATAAACATCTCTTTCCACTCAATCCAGGTATAGTTGATACTTGGCAAACTCTTGTACCATGTTGCGGCATGGCCCCTTAATTGGTTCGTCGCAAAATGACTAGTAGTCCTTTCGTCCCATCCATGAATTACCATCAATTCTTCGATTTTGCTTAGCCATTTCTTCATATCCTGGTTGTTGTCATCTGGATAAAAAGGGGAAATTGATTCGCCTCCTACGTTAGATCTACTTTTCGTAGCTATAGCGTTTACATTATTTGTCAATATTCCCACCAATTGAGCCAATTTATCAATTTCGTTCGACTTATTTTGGGTTGGTACTTGCATCTGCATATTGTCACCTTCACTTGTGTTCGTGTCACTGGTATCCGTGGTTTCCTGGTTTCGTCGAATAATTTCCTTATTCTGGCGTTGCCTCTTACTCGAATTTTTCTTAGGCATTTTGATTATTATATTTTGCTTATTTAATTTATGAAAGTATATATATATTTTCTTTGTCTAACTGTTCTTAGTGGCTCTGAAAAATTATATTAGTCACACATAAACACTCACAAAACCTTATAATTGTCAATAGAAATTATTCCTTGCAGCAAAGTATCTGAGCACCTATCCCACTTCTGAAGTTATTAAACAAACAATCTTCTATAAATTTCAACACGTATTTTATTTGAATAAAAAAAAATATATTGAACACCGAATTACGGTTGAGGTAGTCCTCCTGGGCGTTTCACTCAGCACTTCCCTGCAAAGATCAATCAAAGTTTTGTGGTGTGAGCAAAGTCAAAAATTTACTCAGTGAATGCTAAATCCTAACTACTCACATACATTCGTGCAGTCACTTCGCGGATCTATTGTCAATTCACCCGTACATACCAGGGTAAACACCTACATGTCACATACCAATGTAGGGCACGGACGTACCAGTGCTTTTTGTTATTGCACGTACATACCTGTGCTCACAATCGACAACATATCCCGACCACTGCTCACGATCACGCTACCAATCAACTATTCTATATCACAAAAGACATACATCCTCGACATAAATCTAACCTATGATTCATGCACACACACACTGTATCCACACTGCACCCACCTTATCAATATTCACTTGCAATTTGTCTTTAATTTAAATTGTAACTATTAAACTTTGCAAATACGTATTCGTTTACTGCCACTACTCGAATGACCAATTCTGTGCCACTTGCCAACCTTGGACCATTACTCTCAGATCCATTCCTTTACCTTCCCCTATTTTTCCCAGAAATGCAATTCTATGAACCCTAATATAGAGTATATTACCTTTTCTGGGAGTTCAATAAGGAACGGTTAACACAGGCATGTACATGTACCACAGACCTGCTAGTAACATGTTTTACCCTCAATAAACCCTCATGAAATTCGTAGGAATTCCATGATTAATGGATGTAGCAAGGTCAGCGTGCGCAGTAACTACATTTTACTTTACTTGATCAATTTCTATTTTAAGGAATTCTTACCTTCCTCTTTTTGCATGTTGACATATATGTGTGCGTTCGGAGTCCGTACTCTAAAATGCTCTATATTGATGCTTATGGAAAAGTGCCAAACATTGACTTTATATATGCCATAGAGCCTAAACTACTACCCATACAGGAAAATAGTATTCTAGTAATTTAAAGCTTGGTTCCTTATCTTCCCAAAGGCTACAATTTCTATATACCTTACTTAACAAAATAATAAAATATAGTTTTGATTACAAAGTAACCTTACCATTTTACGCTCAATACCTCTCAGCTGAGTGATAATTGCATGTGGGTATGTGCAGCCGTAGTCCGAATCTGTAGGCAGCTACATTCGATATCATCAGCCCACGGCATGCCATGACGGCACAGCGACATTACAATGATTACTCAGCTGAGAATTTTTGTTTGAGGAATTGTAGTCATTTGGTTAAGATAAGGTTTTGTAAATAATTTTGTTAGGAAAGGTATGAAAATTTTATTACAGTTCGGAAGATAAGAAAGCAAGCTTAAGATTATCAGAACTCCATTTTTCTTTATGAATAGTAGTTTAGGGCGGAGGAGATATTCAAATCAAACTTTTGTCACTTTTACATAAGAACACTGCAAATATTTTAGAATGTGAGGACTACGTTGGGCCTCGCATGTGGTAGGGAGGTGGTCTGTTTCATGGCTTGTGAAGTATTCTCGAGGGTTTTGACGCAGCGGATTAAGCGAAAATGGTGAATGCATGTTACTCATGCATGATTTTATCACACACAAAAATGTTTGGGTGTGAGTAATATGTCGGTCTCCTTCCTCTATATGCGGCGTGTCTATCTATGTATATTGTCGATACAACCTGCAAGTTCAGCTGAACACTTGTTGTTATTAGTTTGGGTTTTGGAAGCCATTTTTGTAGAGGGCGTCATTCAGTGAAGTATAGTGAAGTGCGTCTTTATAAAATTTTGTTCTTCGATTGTTGGGATATAAAAATATATTTTATATTTTTGCAATATATATCAGAAAAGGTAAACAAAACTTATTAAATTTAATTAATTGTTTTTTTATGCTAGTTTTTGTTCTCTCTTGTGCCTGCCGTGTGCATTTAAGAAGATTTTGTATATTTCCTCAAAGAACTGCAGTATGCAAAATTTAATTTTCTAAAATTAATAAAATAAATATTTATTTGAGAGAGCAGACTTTGGGCAATAAATTATTTTGTTTTTTTCATAAAATTTCAAGTTGTTCTAAGAAGTGTCCGCAATGCGCATTCATTGTGAATACATATTTGTATAGTGAAGAGAGTTATATCATTGCAGTAGTATCTGTGGAAGTGCCTGAAGTGTGTACTTAAAGTGTCCTTCATGATATTTCCTGCATTGCTAAATGCTTGTGATGTGTATTCAAAGTGCATACGAAATATTTTTTTCGCATAACTGTGAATACATATCGCAATCGATGCAGGAGTATGTGTGGAAGTGCCTGAAGCGTGCATTTTAAGTGTTCTTCAAGGTATTTCCTCAAAACTGCAGTATGCAAAATTTAATTTTCTAAAATTGATAAAATAAATAGTTATTTGAGAGAGCAGACTATGGGCAATAAATTATTTTGTTTTTTTCATAAAATTTCAAGTTGTGCTAAGAAGTGTCCGCAATGCGCATTCATTGTGCACATATTTGTATACTGATGAGACTTATCGTTGCAGTATGCAAAATTTAATTTTCTAAAATTAATAAAATAAATACTTTTTTGAGAGGGCAGACTTTGGACAATAAATTATTTTGTTTTTTTCATAAAATTTCAAGTTGTGCTAAGAAGTGTCCGCAATGCGCATTCATTGTGAATACATATTTGTATAGTGAAGAGAGTTATATCGTTGCAGTAGTATCTGTGGAAGTGCCTGAAGTGTGTACTTAAAGTGTCCTTCATGATATTTCCTGCATTGCTAAATGCTTGTGATGTGTATTCAAAGTGCATACGAAATATTTTATTCGCATAACTGTGAATACATATCGCAATCGTTGCAGGAGTATGTGTGGAAGTGCCTGAAGCGTGCATTTTAAGTGTTCTTCAAGGTATTTCCTCAAAACTGCAGTATGCAAAATTTAATTTTCTAAAATTGATAAAATAAATAGTTATTTGAGAGAGCAGACTATGGGCAATAAATTATTTTGTTTTTTTCATAAAATTTCAACTTGTGCTAAGAAGTGTCCGCAATGCGCATTCATTGTGCACATATTTGTATACTGATGAGAGTTATCGTTCCAGTATGCAAAATTTAATTTTCTAAAATTGATAAAATAAATAGTTATTTGAGAGAGCAGACTTTGGGCAATAAATTATTTTGTTTTTTTCATAAAATTTCAAGTTGTGCTAAGAAGTGTCCGCAATGCGCATTCATTGTGCACATATTTGTATACTGATGAGACTTATCGTTGCAGTATGCAAAATTTAATTTTCTAAAATTAATAAAATAAATACTTATTTGAGAGACCAGACTTTGGGCAATAAATTATTTTGTTTTTTTCATAAAATTTCAAGTTGTGCTAAGAAGTGTCCGCAATGCGCATTCATTGTGAATACATATTTGTATAGTGAAGAGAGTTATATCGTTGCAGTAGTATCTGTGGAAGTGCCTGAAGTGTGTACTTAAAGTGTCCTTCATGATATTTCCTGCATTGCTAAATGCTTGTGATGTGTATTCAAAGTGCATACGAAATATTTTATTCGCATAACTGTGAATACATATCGCAATCGATGCAGGAGTATGTGTGGAAGTGCCTGAAGCGTGCATTTTAAGTGTTCTTCAAGGTATTTCCTCAAAACTGCAGTATGCTAAATTTAATTTTCTAAAATTGATAAAATAAGTAGTTATTTGAGAGAGCAGACTTTGGGCAATAAATTATTTTGTTTTTTTCATAAAATTTCAAGTTGTGCTAAGAAGTGTCCGCAATGCGCATTCATTGTGAATACATATTTGTATAAAGAAGAGAGTTATATCGTTGCAGTAGTATCTGTGGAAGTGCCTGAAGTGTGTGCTTAAAGTGTCATTCATGATATTTCCTGCTGTTATGGTCGTAGCTATTGCATATAGCAATATACTACAGGTAAAATGCTGATGCATGTAAGCTGGCTTTAAAGTAAACCGCATATCGATCGCACCCGACCGAGAGTAATGCTTCCTCAAGCTCGTGTGACATGTGAGTGAAGAAAAAGAAAAAGAAGAAGAAGACGTGTCTGTTTTGTCGAAAATTCTGTACTGACTGCACGGATGAGAACAAAAACCTATTTTCCAAAAGCATCGGAGAGGACGTAAAACCTGTAAGTAAGTGCAAATAATTTTTCATCCTTGCCGGTGAAATATTAGCAATCGGTAAAATCATTTTTCATTTAGATCCGGCATAAAAAAGAAAAAACCAAAACCCGCACCGCGAAAAATTTCCCGAAAGCAGCGAAATTCCAGAGGGACAGTCGCGGAACAAAAGAAATTTAAAGTTACGGCTGCCGTGACCTGCCTTTACACCTAGGTTTGGCAAAGTGGATTATCTATTGCTTTTGGTGCTCAGAGCCTTTAAGTGCGACCTCATTAAAGAGGAATTGTGCTTTGGCAAAGTGTGTGCCCTGCAAACATCATATCGTTCGACATCACCGTTTTACACAATTTCGCGACAAGGAACAGTAAATTTCCGGCGTCAGAAGTCTCAAATCTCTACGTCAGGGTGTATACCACTTTAAGTACCACTTCACATTATGTTCCTATACCCAACAGGTTCAAGCTCTTCAGGCCTTAGTTAAGAGCGTGTGCCCTGCAAACATCATATCGTTCATCATCATTTTAGACATCGCAAATCACTACATTAGAGAAGTGAGCATGCGAGCACCTCGGATATCGCCCTCCAGTATAGAAGTTATGCTATCAAAAATGGCACAGTTTCGCACAGCGAAGTGAGCGTGTACAGAAGCTCCAGCGTCAGTCATAGAATATAGGCCTACAGATAGTTCATTATACTCAAGTTGTTGTCAAGAGTTTTTCATTCATATTATCTGAATTATATAGATTTTTTTATATATTGTTACGTGCCACAAAGTGTATCAAGCGACATCTGTTAGGAATGGAAGCAACTTTAGGTTAGTGTCATCTTAGTAAACTTTGGGTTCGGACAACGGAATATTCAGGAAGGTTCTAGGATAATTCGTAGAGTATAAATACGGCGCTCTGACAGCTAGGAGGCGGAGTATTATTTCAGACAGCGAAGTGAACGAAGTAAACTATTTGGATTGCGATAATTAGAAGTACAGTACTAGCGATAAATAAAGAGTTGATTTGATAATTATTTGTGAATTTGTGAGAGTAAACAGTAAAGCTAAATAAAGAAAGAACTTTTGAATTATATCTGAAATATTGTGTTTTAAATTGCGAACTAAGGCCACGCTCGTAACAACTGGTGTCAGAAGTAAAATAAAATCGCGAAATAAAGTGGTGGCATTTGACTTTGAAATTCAAAGAGTGATTAATTTGGTGAAATCGTGTGAAAATTTGCTGCTTTAAGTGAAAATTCCGAAAGATAATTTTATATTAAACTGTGAGTGAATTATTAAAGTAATGGGACGCAAACTAGAGGAGCTTCGCATACAGGAATTGAAAGTGGAGTTGGGGAAGCGGTCATTGCAAACGACAGGTCTAAAGAATGTTCTACTCGAGCGACTTAGACAAGCTTTGATAGAGGAAGAAAAGAATCCTGAGACATACATTTTCGAGGAAGAATCAGAAACTGAAGAAGAGCCTGCGATGAACATAGAACAGCTTTTGGGTACTTTAATGACCAAAATGGAGCTTTCAACCTTGCAGGTGAACAATGCTCTTGAGGAACAAAAGAATGCTTTTGAGGAACAAAAGAATTCTCTAGAAGTCCGTTTGGACGAACAAAAGAATGCTTTTGAGGAACAAAAGAGTTCTCTGGAATCCCGTCTAGATGAACAAAAGAATTCTCTAGAAGCCCGTTTGGACGAACAAAAGAATTCTTTGCAGAATTGTCTAGAAACTTGTTTGGAGGAACAGAAGACCTTTCTTAAGAATTCATTAGACGAGCAAAATGTAAAAATTGAAGGAATCCAGCAGGAAGTGCTAGAAGTTTAACAACAAGTGTCGGAAGTACAACAAAAAGTCACCGAACAGCTTGACAACTTTAAATCAGATTTGGAGAAGATGAAGCATCGACAACCACGGCACGAAGAAATTGAAATATCCAATGCAGGCAGAATGAAACCTCCAATATTTGATGGACAAAATTCGTGGCATATTTTCAAGAGAGGCTGCTTCCGAAGTAAACGGATGGAATGATGCAGACAAAGCTACAGCTCTGGTATTAGCACTTCGAGGTTCTGCATCAGAGCTTTTACAAACTATACCGATAGAAAGGCAACGTGATTATACTTCATTAGTACAGGCGATAGAGTTACGTTATGGAGATGAACACATGCAGCAAGTATATCGCCTACAGCTACGCAACAGGATTCAAAAGCATGGCGAATCACTACAACAACTGCAGGCTGATGTGGAAAGATTAGCTTATCTTCCGTACTCTAGCGTAAATGCAGATTTCCTTAATGAAGTGGCAACAGAAGCATTTGTGAACGCTATTGCAGATCAAAATTTACAACAAGCGTTAAGGCTAGCAGGAAAGAAATCAACAGCAGAAGCACTAGCCTATGCATTAGCGTATGAATCTGCCAGGCAAGCTTCTCGAAGTGCAGTACGAGTGAGAGAAATTTCGGTGGAGGAATGTACTTGTAACAGAATGCAGTCATCACAGAGCACTCTTTCACGCGGTATTTTTCGTTGCTGGAATTGTAATAGACTGGGACACCTCCAAAGGGACTGCAGAAAATGCCGACGAATGGAAGCGCTAGAAGAAGGGCAGAGATATCGAGCTGGGCAAAGATATCGAGTTGGGCAGCAGACTCACAGCAGAATACCGTCATCAGAGACCACTCCTTCGCGTGGTGTCATTCGATGCTGGAAATGTAGTAGACTGGGACACCTGCAAAACGACTGTAGGAAACGAGGACGAATGCAAACAACAGAAGAAGAAGGGAGAAGATGGCGAGCTAGAGAGCAAGCTTTCCGTGGAGAGACTAGACTGCAACCTCATGACTTTGAAATCCCATACCGCAAAGGACGTATCCACGGATATGCAGAAGCTTTTTCACAACGTCCATGCAATCCTGAATGGAATCATTGCGGACGGATGGAAGAAAAAGATGACGATGACTACAATGATGATAACGAAAGTCGAAAGAAGAAAGGAAAGAAATCAAAAGATGATGATGATTACGGTGATAAAAGTAAAAAGAAGAAAGGAAAGAAATCCAAAGATGACTATGACTACAATGATGATAACGAAAGTCGAAAGAAGAAAGGAAAGAAATCAAAAGATGATGATGATTACGGTGATAAAAGTAAAAAGAAGAAAGGAAAGAAATCCAAAGATGATGATGATTACGGTGATAAAAGTAAAAAGAAGAAAGGAAAGAAATCCAAGAGCGAGGACAATGAAAGAAAGAAAAAGACGAAAAGTAAAGGGTGTAAAGATGCTGATAATGACGATGATAAGGGTATAATGAAGGTCGGAAAAGGTAAAGATAAAGTTTCTGACGATGATGATAATAAGAAGCGCAAAGGCGGCAATGAAAAGGATGACAACGGCAATCGAAAGGGCAAGAAATTTGAGGACAAAGGAATCAAAGATAAAAGACGAAAGAAAAATCAAAGCATGGAAGTGTGTTTCAACAGAACATTAATCAAACATCTAAGGAAGGTCTTCAACTATAATCAACGCGATTGGTTTCGACATATTCCTATATTTCTAATGGCTTATATATCAGCTGTTTACAATATGACCAGACAAAGCCCATTTAAGGTCATTTTCGGAAAGGAAATGCGCTTACCTAGCGACCTCATGTTTGGTATACCCAAAGGCGAACAAAAGTTACCAGAAGACTACGTAACAAAGCTCAGACAACGATTAGCTGATGTGCACGAGGCCACGAGACGTTCTCCAAAGTTACCACAACACTCGGAGAGACCGTATGCAGATAAAACTAAAAGTAATAACATGCCATACAAGAATCAGCGCGGTACAAGATGCAAAAGAAAAATCGTTCATCTAGATCGCTTGGGTCAATACGGAGAGCACCAAGACCGTGGACCATCTGTTGTTCGGGACGA
This sequence comes from Dioctria linearis, assembly GCA_963930735.1. Taxonomy (NCBI): domain Eukaryota; kingdom Metazoa; phylum Arthropoda; class Insecta; order Diptera; family Asilidae; genus Dioctria; species Dioctria linearis. The sequence continues at coordinate 125,204,624 of OZ005744.1, read as the reverse complement.
ACAAATTTTAAGAAGGGGGCAGTGTTACGTGCCACAAAGTGAATCAAGCGACATCTGTTAGGAATGGAAGCAACTTTAGGTTAGTGTCATCTTAGTAAGCTTTTGGTTCGGACAACGGAATATTCAGGAAGGTTCTAGGATAATTCGTAGAGTATAAATACGGCGCTCTGACAGCTAGGAGGCGGAGTATTATTTCAGACAGCGAAGTGAACGAAGTAAACTATTTGGATTGCGATAATTAGAAGTACAGTACTAGCGATAAATAAAGAGTTGATTTGATAATTATTTGTGAATTTGTGAGAGTAAACAGTAAAGCTAAATAAAGAAAGAACTTTTGAATTTTATCTGAAATATTGTGTTTTAAATTGCGAACTAAGGCCACGCTCGTAACAATATGTATATGACTAAGATCAGAGCGTTCATTGAGTTTATACTTATGTATATGATGGTATAAAGTCACCAATGTGATAAATTCCACGAATCAGTCACCAGATTGCTTACCTGCATACGTGTCCACATCTTGGCCTATATGATTAGTGATGTGAATCCCTTATCAATAACGATGAACTTAATTTAAAATTTGTTTTCGCAATGCACTAAGCGTGCGTATATGAAATTTCATTAGAAAATTTTTGTTAATCAAGTGGACCCATATTTGAGTAAGCTAGCCCTAGGGTAGATTTGAATCGAAAGAGCTCCAGATGCGCAACTGAGATCGAGTAGCTAAGCATTAATTCTTAGAAAATGAATGTTTATTAAATTTATATATTTTATCACTGTACAGCTGTAATAGTTACATACTATTTATATAATTACCTATGTGCTTATGCACAGAACAAATATTTGTTAGAGTTAATCTTTATCGTTATCGGTAGATATAGTCTTTAAGATTTGTTTTTTTTCAATGCACTATGAATGCTTATATGGAATTTCATTGAACTTAGTGTCTAGGTGAACTAATAGGAAGAGACCAGTTCTCTTATAAATTCGTTTTATCAATATATATATTCCACACCCATACAAATTATTTATTTCTTTATTATAAGATGCATTTGATTTTATAAATCAATTTATTCGTTGATCACAAATTTAGAGAATGACATGAATTGAACGAAGTGTATACGAATTTAACATACACATATATATATTTAACAAATTTAAATAATTATTAGGAATAATTACTATGGCGTACCAATTGAATAATCACAGAAAGAAAATTTTAGAAGAAATCCGTAGGATAGGCGTATATTTAGAGTAACGCTGATAGAAGTGTAAAATGTTTAAGTGCGGTGTGCCCATTTATGATCAGCCATAAAAATGTAATGTTAAATTTTGTGGATAGTAGCTCACGCACTACCAATTTTAGTTTGAGTTTGTTTTTTTATTACTGATAGGATACTCTTTGTGTAGAGAATAGATCTAAGGAAAGGAAATAATTTGCCTCTGTAAATATCCTCGTAATTTTTTTTGAAGAAATTGAGTTATAACGTAATGGAAATGTAAGCTTTTGTTATTTCTCCTTTCACTATCCTGGCGCCCTCTAGCATAAAGGTTGTATAGGTCCGCTATAACCTCTTTACAGGTCAACAAAGGGACTTTGGACAATTGTGCCACCCAAAGTCAATGGGAGGATGGGGCTTGGCAAAGAAGGCAGACCATCTGCGCCTTCATTGGAATGTAGGTAAGTGACGTAAGGGTCCCTTCAGGACCGAATGTGTGCTGGCTTGTTGGTTATAGGCACGAAAATCTTTTTTTGATTATGGTTGGTGACAAGCGGCAGGTTATTTCGGGAACTCCCCCACACTCTCCGCCACCCTTAGCCGAGGTGCTAGCGTGCCGCCCTGTACTAACGCTGTCATCGAGTGATCTGTCAGCTCATGCTGGCAGTTTGAACTTAACGTCCGATGACTAATCACTCAACACATACATACCATAACAAAATGGCGCCCAACGTGGGGCCACCTCAGTCAACTTCGGTGTCTAAATGTGTTTGACACTGGGGACTGAGACTACTTGAGAGATGGACATTTGGTTTATAGCTAAATCGTCTGACTCAGTAGTCTCATATCTAGTGAAGGATACATGCGGACCTGAGGTTTGACTGATCTTGTTAGTATGAAATTTTTGTAACGTAAAGTTTTTGAAAGTTTTATTGAAAGTTTGAAAGTAAAGTAAAGTTAAAGTAAAGTTTTTGAAAGTTTTTGAGATTTCGATTTTTTTGATTTGTATTGATTAAAGTAACGTAATATTTTGAAAGTTTTGAAAGTTTTGTTTTTGAATTGAAGTTCGACTCTAGGGTTGACTTTGGTCCAGCCTCGGGTCCGAACTGTTGTTTAGTTTTTTTAAATTTTTGAAAGTTTTTGAGAATTTTTTTTGAATGATCTTTCCCGCTGGCCTTCTGTCATGGAAATGGTAGGTGGCCTCACAAATTTTTTGTGTGAGCTCTCACGGAGACATGTCTCTGTTGGCCAACTGGCTGGACAGAGTCGTGAATCTGTGAGACGACTTTTTGGCTTTCAGCTAATTAGTTGACCAGATTCATGACTCTGCCCGGTTGGAAGGTCAGCTGGACACGAAGATCAGGTGAAGGGGTGGGAAAGAGTTGTTGGAGGATGGAAGTGATGCTGGAGACCTTCAGTAATCAGGAGCTGGCATACTGCTAACTGCCTGGCTGAAGAATCTCTAGTATCATTTTCAGTCTCTAGCTTCTCCAACCCGATTCTTCCCAGATTTCTGTGGGAACTCCACATATTTTTCAATGCACACACTCACGTTACTTGCCTGTATCCTGTTTCTGACCTGTAAGGAGAGAGGGCGACCTGAAGACTTCTTATGATGGGAGTTAGCTTCGGGAGGTGAGGGAGAAATTGTATGATTTTTGTTAAAACTTTTTTGCAACGCTTAATTTGATTTCTATAATCTCCTTGGATTTTCGCTTTTCCTGAACTATTAGAAGAAAATTTCTTTTAGAAAGTTGCTATTGCTTCCGATCTTTGGATTTTTGAAATCAGTATTTACATTGTCTCGATTTGAGAAGCCTTGATTAACTTTTCAAGTCCTTGGTTGTTTTGAATCTCAACTTCTTCGAACGTTTGGGAAAACTTTTGTCTGAATTTTAGTATTTCGCCCAAACCTTCGACTTTAAATAGTATTTAGCCATCATCACATTGTGAAGAGCGTGTCTCTTCCGAACGTTCAAATTTCTTGATTTTTTTTTGGATAACTATTCCAAACCCTTGGTTTGGAAATCTTTTGCCTGACTTACGACTAATCCTACAATGGCTACAGCGCGAACACCACCGCGAGCAACTGGGGTACCGATGCTATTGCCAGAGCCGTGCTCCGTCTGTCTAGAGAGCGACTGGTCACGACAGAGGAATCCAGTGAAGACGGTCTGTGGACATGTGTTTCACAAGGCCTGACTCAAAAATATTATAAAATAATAAGCGATTAAACGAAAACAGTAGAAATAGAAAAAGTGATTGTATCCGAATATTGTAAAACTACCAGAATTGTGGTAAAAAGAAAAAGGAAACAGTGTTAGTATCCGAATATTGTAAAACTACCAGAATTGTGGTAAAAAAGAAACAGAAAAAGTGTTAGTATCCGAATATTGTAAAACTACCAGAATTGTGGTAAAAAGTAAAAGGAAAAGGTTTAAGAGAAGAAGTTTTAAAAAAAAATTATTACAAATAAAGAATTAAAACAAAAAAAAAATTAAGTTGTGTTGTGAATCTACCTTTTTGTGAAACGAGTCTCCAATTGGATAGCAGTGCAACCAAGTTAAAAAGGTGAGCGTTCGACTAAATATACGTAACAAAATTGGCGCAGCCGGTAGGATAGAGGAAGCCTACTTTGCAACACAAACAAAGTATAAGCGCTCGAAAATCCTCTATCCTGCGAATCAAAAAGGAGTTTAGGACGAGATCGAATACTGGGCAAGACACCCTACCCTCCGCCTGAAGTTGAGTCTGGCTTCAGGAGTATTTCGATCTTGTCGGCTCCCAACGCTCGGGGTCGGACAGCTTTAACTGCCTCTGTTTGAAAAACACGCAGCCACCTCCTCATCAAAGCACAAAGTGCCAACGTGGGACAATAGCGGGCTTCATCCCAGCCCAGGAACAATAGACGTACACATTAAGAGGAAAATCCCAACGCGAAAACTTGAAGGAAGAATCCTCAACCGACAATCTGCGATCCGGAGCTGAAAGGGACTTCGAAGTAGGTAACGCGCCCCCCTTTCAGCTTTTATCCAGGGGAATTTAAGAAGGCCACGGGCCCCCCGGCGGCAAAAGAACTTCAATCACAAAACCAGCGATCCTGAATTGAGAGAGACCTCGAAGAAGGCAATAAGCCCCCCTCTCAATTTGAACCAAGGGAATTAAGACGGCAGACGCCCCCCTAGCTGCAAATTTTACGTACGGTGGTCCATGAGCGAGGGAAGCTCCCACCAGGAGACGCCGCCGGAAAACATACCATTTCCACCAACTCCACAACAATCTTCCTCACCGGGCGACGCACAGGAAGATCCGTCCCGGTACGAAGGAGGCAACGAGGGAGCAACATCTGCAACTGAGGGTGCTAATCAAACACCCCCAACAAATTCAACAGCACCAGGAGTCACATTAAGGAGCGGGACAATCCTGACAGGTCCCCAGCAAGTAAGGTCTAATAATTTAAATTTAGAGCAATATTTAAAATATTTAGAAGGGAAAGTGCGAGACTCCTCCGAACTTTCTGTTCTACAGTGCGATTCTATCGATAAACAGCTCAAAAAGTCCCGTGAACGGCGGCTTAAGCAAATCGCGCAATTCAAAGAAAGTACGGAAAAATTTAAAGAAAGCTTAAAGTAGTTTGGGGAACTCTCGCACTCTCTCGAAACAGAAATTACAAATAATAGTGTAGAATTAAGAGAAGGTGCCATTGAGGACAGTGTCAGTGATTCCACCGTGAGTGAAATCCTATTGAATTGGCTGGGCGACTCCCTTTTGGAAACCAGCATAGAAGAAACTAGCTCCCCAAAAGTATCAAACTTTAGCTTCAGAATCCCCAATATAAACATGGCAGATTACACGAAAATCGCCAAGTTAACTGCCCAGCTCGTTCCCCTATTCTCGGGAGAGCAGCACCCAAAATTGAGCCTTGAGCTCCAAACTTTCCTAGGATGCTGCAGGCAGGTAATCCAGTGCATTTCGGTGGAGGAACTATCAGCATTTTTGCAAATCTTCCCCACCAGACTTCGAGGCGAAGCTTACCAGCTTTTTGCCTCAAATCTGCCTACTACTTTCAAAGAGGTAGAAGAACGGCTAAATCGTACCTACCTGCCTAGGGAAACTTACCAGGAACTGGTAAATAAATTAATCACTACAAGGCAGTATCCTTTGGAAAACCTCACAGCCTTCACCGCACGAGTAAAACAAATGCTGGCACTCTGTAATGAACCAGCAGAGTCCAAATATGGCGCTACAGCAGCCCCCGCTGTGAAAACACAGCTAGAAGACTTCGCGAAAAACGCACTAAAAACAGGAGTCAATAACCCGTATATGTGCCAATACCTTCTGACCATGACAGACGGCACGGTGGATGACCTCGTACAAAAAGCACTTGACATGGAGCGTCTCCAGCAAAGTGCTCTATTTCTGCAACCTCCAGGGCACTTTCAATTCAGTACAGTGCAGAACACAATACCACAGTCAATAAATGCACCTGTGATAAGTAATCCGCAAGGGATTCCAAATAATTCGCCTGCAAATCACCCCATATATAATCCAGGCATAATACCATTCGCACAGGATACCTGGCAAAACAGTGTGCCCACAAATGCAAGCACCAGTACATTTCCATCACAGTTCACACAGGCAAATATAAAACAGGAGCCAAAATCACCAAATAGAAATTTTAATGTAAACAATAAAATTAATTATTTAAATAAAATTACTTGTAGTTTTTGTAATTTAAGAGGCCATACATACGCAGATTGCCTCAAACGTAAAAATACCCCGTACTGTGTGAACTGCAAAATATACAACCACGTGCGTGACTGCAGAAAAAACAATAATAGTTTCCAGAGACCACACAACAATAGTGGACCACCAAATCAACGCCCTAGAGAGCCGCAGAATCCCAATAACAATTCCAGAGTATATAACGTAAGAAAAAAGTGTGAATTTTGTGGTCGTTCTGGACATGCAGTAAATAACTGCCAACAAAAACGTAAATGGGAGGCCCGGAGTCAGGGAAACGACGTACAGTCGACCCAAAACTCTCTTCGGCTCGACTATAAAACTCCCGTCTAATAAAATAGGGTCCCCTCAGCAGCCCGATTCCAGTGTCGCTACAGTAAAACTTCCCTTAGACATAGGCCTGAACGGCCAAACTAAACTAGTAGTAGACACAGGCGCTGAGGTTAGTATAATAAAGAAAAGGTCATTAAAAGATCTCAAAGAAATTAACCACAATGAGGCATGTACACTTCAGACCCCATTTGGTACCGGAAAGACGCTGGAAAATTGCCAGGGGAATTTCGTTTTCAAAAACAAAATTCCCTGCGAGTTTCAAGTCGTAAAGAACTTGCCTGGCCTTTCCGATGATGGACTTCTAGGAAATGATTTCCTAGCAAAAAACTGTAACGTTGAGGGTCCTAATAAGGCACTAAGGTTTCCTCGCACGGAAACTAATCCAGACGAATTTGCTTTGCCATTAGAGTTTGAAACGGACAAGCTACATTCTGAAAAAGCAGTCGAAGTAAGAACACTTGCAGAAGAGGTAGAGTCTAAACAGGCTGAACTATCTACCTGTAGTGTCTTCAAGGCTTCTCAAACGAGAAAAGCTGGCTGCCAAGCTCCAAAAGAGCTCAAGGAATGTGAAAAAGGCTGTCTGGGCGAACAAGAGACCGATGAAATCAGACAGCAATTGGTTACCTTTAAGGAACCAATATGCATACCTGCGCGCTCTCAAATTGTTGCCCCAGTCCCGTTACAAACTCAAGAAGAAATGCTCTGTTTATCCCAAGAGATAAGCGATGGAGTCTTCTTGGCAAACAGTTTGCTGTCATCTGGAGAAGAATTAGTGCTGGTCAGTATTCTCAACGCCAACAGTCATCAAGTAGTCATACATAGCTTAAAGTTACAACTATTTCCCATAAACGACTACACAATAGTCCCATTAACGCACACAAAAGCCCACAACCAAACGCACATTCCCATACCAAATAAAGAGGCAATATCAAGCAACACAAGAGACGGAACTGAGTGTCTAAAGCCTGCCAAAAAGGTGCATATAACTCTTCCGTCCAAAATCCCGAGGCATAAACCACTATTAAGCAAACAACGGCCATATAAGAACGGTAGCGAGTCGCTAAAGCCTATACTAAAGGTTACTCCACCGTCACACAACACAAAAAATTCTACATGGTCAAAAAACAATAGCACTGACGCGCATGAGTATATCACACAACCTAAGGCAAAGACCACACAGGTGTACCATACTCAGCCGTCAACAAAGCAGGAAGCCAATACCCTGCAACATGCTAAGAACAACGAAATACAGCCTCAAAAGGAATCGCAAAAGCCTCATCTATTTACAAGTCAAAGACTTAAAAGGAAGAGTAAGTCAAACCAAGGTTCAGCTGAAAAAACGGCAATTTTACAACATGTACGATATCTATACCCGGATAATGAGACTCCGGACGACCCAAAACAATACCCGCGTATTTCTAGGCTAGAGCAAGAACTCAGCCTAGACCCTAATTTAACCGCGGAAGAAAAAATTTCGATATCAGAACTCTGCGAAGAGTATAACGATATCTTCTTCCTCAAAGGTGACAAACTCACCTATACAAATGCGATAACGCATAATATTCCATTGGTGCAAGATCAAGCACCAATCAATCAAAAAATGTACCGCTTACCTGAAACACAGCGGAAAGTCATTAACGAGCAGCTAAAAGAAATGCTAGACAGCGGGATAGTCCAGTCTAGTAAAAGCCCTTGGAATTCACCTCTACTAGTTGTCCCCAAGAAAGCGGGACCTGACGGTGAAAAAAGGTGGCGCGTCGTTGTCGATTTTCGTAAATTAAACGAAAAGACAATTGGAGATGCATTCCCGCTACCCCGAATCGAGGATATTCTCGACCAACTAGGTCACGCAAGGTATTTCACCACACTCGATTTGGCCAACGGCTATCACCAAGTTCTAGTCGACAAAAAAGATCGACATAAAACTGCTTTCAGCACAAGCTATGGGCACTACGAGTTCAAGCGTATGCCATTCGGGCTCAAAGGAGCCCCCGCCACATTTCAACGCCTAATGAATTTCGTCCTAACAGGCCTACAAGGCCTCGAATGTTGTTTACCTAGATGACATCGTCATCTATGGTAAAAGTTTAAACGACCACAACGAAAAGCTGAGAAAAGTCTTCGACAAGTTGAGAGAGAACAACTTAAAACTGCAGCCAGAAAAGTGCCAGTTTCTACGAAGAGAAGTTGTTTACCTAGGACATAAATGTTCTAGCGAAGGAGCCCTACCAGACCCAAGTAAGACGGCCTGCGTCCAAACATTTCCTGTTCCAAGAACAGTAAGGCAAGTTCAGTCATTTTTAGGACTTGCCAATTACTACAGGAAATTCATTCCAGACTTCTCCAAAATTGTACGTCCAATCACAAATTCACTCCGAAAGGATGTAAAATTCACTTGGACAGAGAAATGCCAAGAAGCATTTCAAAGCATAAAAAACGCTTTAATTTCTCCACCACTTTTAATTTACCCCGATTTTTCGAAATCTTTTAATCTCACTACAGACGCAAGTAACGAGGCTCTAGGAGCAGTTCTTTCTCAAGGAGAAGTCGGAAAGGACCAGCCCATTGCCTATGCAAGCCGCACATTAAACAAAGCCGAAAGAAATTACTCTACTATAGAGAAAGAGTTATTGGCTATTGTCTGGGCTACCAAGAATTTCAGGTGCTATCTTCAAGGCCGGAAATTCACGGTCTATACTGACCATAAACCTCTCAAAGGTGTCTTCAATGTGAAAGACCCTACTTCCCGTTTGGTGAGATTTCACCACAAATTATCTGAATTCGATTACAACATCGAATATAAACCAGGGAAGTACAACACTAATGCCGATGCACTAAGTCGCATCCCTCAAGCATTAAAGGAAGACAGTTTAGGCAATACCTTAACGGTAGAAGCCCTAGTCCACCACACGATGGACTCCGATGTGGAGGAAGACGATTCCACAAATAATAAAAAGAAAAAGAAATCCGCTCATTGTTTCGTCGTGACTCGAGCTCAGAAGCAAAAGGCTCAAGAGACATTAAATAGCTCCAGTGTGGAGACAGAAGAGCACACGAAAGCGGACCAAAACGAAATTCAACTCACGGAGGCGGAAACACTAAACCCAGCATCGCTTGATCAAAAAGTAAGTACTGGTAAGACACCCGAAGTAATCACGAGCCCTGCGGAAATCCGAACAATCTTAAAAGATTATCACGATTCTCCATTTGGTGGCCATCAAGGTGTCATAAAAACTTACAAACGCATAAGACGCAAGTATTGGTGGAGACACATGCTTAGCGATATTAAAAAATACATTAAAAAATGCCCAAAGTGCCAGACGATGAAAGCATCTCCACAATATAAAATGCCAATGGTTATCATGGACATCGCAGAGCAACCGTTCGACAAAGTTTACCTCGATATTGTAGGTCCATTAGAAGAGACCACATCAGGTAACAAATATATCTTGACCTTCCAAGATAATTTAACAAAATTTGTCGACTGGTATGCAATACCTAATGCAGAAGCAGTCACAGTAGCGCAAGTTTTCTTTGATGAAATCGTTACGCGCTATCGCATACCCAAAAGAATACTGACCGATCAGGGAACAAATTTCTTGAGTGAATTATTCAAAAGAGTATGTAAGCTTCTAAAGGTAAAGAAGCTACAGACTTCGGCATACCACCCACAGTCTAACGGAGCACTAGAGCGTGCCCACAGACCGCTGATTGAATACCTGCGAACAATCGTAGATGAAAATCCCAAAACATGGGACCAATACATACGAACCGCTGCATTCGTGTATAACAATAGTGTACACGAGGGTACTAAACTTACCCCAATGGACTGCCTATACGGCTTCACAGCGGATGTCCCATCAAATTTAAAACGGGATCCCGAACCCGTTTACAATCATGAGAGCTATTATCATATACTGAAGTATAAGCTCCAAAAATCATATGCCACGGCAAGAAAGAACTTATTGGCAAGTAAACAGCGCTCAAAGGGGTACTACGATAAGACAGTACGGCCCCTAACTTTCCATGTAGGAGACAAGGTCCTCATCAAGAATGAAAGCAGAAAACAAAAGCTTTCCCAAATCTGGGTAGGACCTTATCAGGTAATCGCAATACCAGGTGATGTGAATACCACAATCAAAATTGGTAAGCGAACGGTAACGGTACATAATAACCGTTTGAAACCATATTTCGAATAAAAATATATCAAACAAAAATGAACCAGGTTGACTTGAAATTCCTACTATAGTGTCCATTAAACCTCATTTCAATACACCCCCATAAACATTTGCGGTGGAGTCACTCCACTGCCCAATTTAAAGCGGCACAATGTACGTACAAATATGCTTAAAGGATTATTTTCTTCTCCTGAATTGTCCACAGAAATGGCGCTAAAATTCATCATAGTTGTCCTCTTCATCCAGTACACAACTGGAGCAATCGCTGACAAACCTTATGTAATAACCCAGCTAAATGGCTCGGGTATATTTTTCGAGGACCTAGGAAATCTGATGGTATATCATGACACCTGGAATGTCCTCACCGAGATAGACTTGGATGAACTAGATGCCCAGATAAAGCTAGCAGAATATGCAGAGCACTTAGTGCATAAACTCTGCATAAATATAACAAACCCAGAAGACCTCTGTAACGTGCAGCAACTACACATACACGCTATTATAGACAGCGTACGAAAACGCACGGAAACTATAAGGGAACTAGTACCAGGAAAACGCAAGGCCAGATCATTATTTGATGGAATAGGCAATGCCATGCACTATTTGTTTGGAACTATGGACAGCAACGACGAAAAAGAGATTTACAGCAGGTTAGAAGAACTTGAATCGAATACACAAGCCCTAGCCGAGCTAGAGAAACAACAAATTAGTGTTGTAAAAACTACCTTGGAAAAGATTCAAAAACCGCTGGCTATGTTAATAGACAGACAACAAAAAATAGCACACCAGATAAACGATCTCCACCATGTGGCCGATGATTTAACTAGGAGAAAACTAAGACAAGAGATTATATCAAGCTTGTTGCTCCAAATCATCGAAGTTGAATATCGACAACAAGCCCTCCTGGATATAATAATGGCTAGTAAAACCAATCATATTCATCCACTCCTAATGTCTCCCAAAAATCTGTTGGAGATATACCGCAAGACGGCCTCGGATTGCCCAAATGACCAAAATTGTCTATCTGTCCTATATCAGACAGCAGGAGCTCAGTCGCTCCTTATGCAGAATAAATTGGTGGTGAGAATTATTCTCCCAATTTTTAATCTGTCAAAAATGAGGCTACAAAAGATTCAATGCTATCCTGTATCCAAGTCAGCAAATTACTCATTAATTCCAGACCCTGGTTATTCATACATAGCCAATAGCGAAAAAACTCAGGAATTTCTCTTATTAAGAGGCGATGACATGAAAAATTTCAAAAAAATAACAAGTAATTTGGAAGAAAACACGTATGTAGGCCGGCTGAACACGCCTATAATCAAAGCGGCAACGTCCATTAAACGCCATTAAATTGCTATACAACACTTTAAATGAAGTGCCCAAATGCAAGACCAGAGTACAAATCCCACAAAAAGACATGCTGATCAAATTAAGTAAGCCCAATACATGGCTATTTTCTTTTATCACCTCCACGGTGCTACACATCACATGTCCAGATCACTTTGTAATCTCGAAACTGGAAGGACAAGGGATATTAGAGGTAACGCAACCATGTCAAGTTCAAATAGGTGACAAAGTGCTTAAATACGAAGGTCAGAGTAAATTTCCACTAAAAATTATCCAGCCGAATCAGTTTCCTGAGCTCAACCACTCTCTACTCAAAACCACAGTCTGGGGAAAATCGAAATCTTAACGGGAGACGATATCCATAAATCAATTTATACCGACACCCATTCGCTGGAAGAAATCCAAAACAAAATTATTAAATACCAAGAAAAGATATCAAGTAAAAACTCCCATATCCTGTCCACAACTTCCCTGTCATTTACGAGCCTACTAGTTCTGGCCATAATGATCGCTGTGGCAGTAAAATATCTTAACCCTGTTGTCATCAAGATGAGACAACAGAGAAATCAACCACAAGGTAACCCCGAAATTTCATCAGAGGGAATTCCTTTAGAAGAGCGAACTCCTGCTCCCCAACCCAGCTTAAGGCGAGCCAGAAGCCTCTCCAAAACAAAATCAGTCCAAATCGTTTAGAAATGCGAAACTGACACTGTCAACATTGGTCACTCGATCAAAGTAAATTTATAGACAAAAGAAAACCTGGTCACATGTACAAAACATATAAATAACTAACAACAACGATTTGTAGAAAAAAAAATGGTATTATAATTACATAACAAAATAAGTTAAAATAAATAACTGCATGTAAAGAAAAATAGAATAGAAGTAATTTTAAATAAAATAAAAGTAAACAAGTCATTAAGGATAAAGTACCCAAAAATGCATGGAGTAAAAATAAAATGAAAGGTATGAAATTCACAAATAGATAAAAAGAAAAAATTAGAGAAAACATGCCTTTGCAAAAGGAAAGAAATAAATAACAAATTAATAAGTAAAAATATGAAGTTTACTGGGTTACTAATAGTATCAAAATATAAGATAAACAATAATAATAATAACTAGTATTAGAGTAACAATACAAAAAAAATAAGTGCATAACTACATAAGATAATCAGTTCTTAGGCTAAACACAAACAATTTTTTTTTGAAAAACAACCACAAAATCATCGACTATTATACACAAATCGATTTAAATCATTCAAAACAACAATAATGCAAAGACTATATTTGATTTCTGTGTATTTATGCTCATCAAAAAAAAATTATTTCGATATACAAGGTTCAATAGTTTGAAAGTCTGGTAAACAAGAAATGTTTGAAAATATTTAACAAGATTAGATTCCTCGATTTAATTCGACTGTGTATTTTCGATAATTTGAAAAAAAAAAAATGAGAACAAAATTAACAACAACAGCAATAAATAAGATGAGAAAACTTAAGGAATTATTTCTGTTACTCCTAAAACAAAACAAACAAATAAAATGCTAAAAACAAGTTAGAAATAATTTCAAGTATAATTTTATAATAATTTAACGAATATCTAGGTAATTATGCAGAAAAAAGGCGCAAAATATAAAAGAGAAAAATACACACACACACACTCAAACAAACACATCTACACTTACACACAGTAACAGACATAAATTACACTACAGATAATTAAATATAAAAAAAAAAAAAAAAAAAATTATATAAATATAATAAGATTGAAAAAGCGTGTAGTATAATAATATCGAAGCATTTTTATTGAAGAATCTAACTTAATCGATATATTTACGATAAATGAAAGAATTACCAGGTTACTAGATATATTTTTATTATATGTAAAATTAATCGTTTAATCTTTATTTTTTTTTATTACACTCTGACCCCATAAAACATAAAAGAAAAAATTTATAAAAATAAAAAATATTGTAAACCTCGACCGAGACCCGATCCGCCAAAATAGCACCCACAATAACTTCCCTGAGAATTATTCCTCTTCAAAGAATAATTCTCTTTTTCTCAGGGGGAAGGATTGTTACATACGTAAATTATACTAGCCAAAAAAAAAAGCCTAAAACAAATACCTAATAATAAATAAATCAAATTTAAAAAATATTAAAATATTTCATCCATAAAATTTTCACATAAGCTAACCATGCTTAAAACATGGTTAGCTTATCTATTTAATCAGTGAAGAAAATTGCGTCAGCAATTTTCTTCACATTCCATAGAGTTGAAACAAAATTATTCCCATGGCAAATTTTGCCAGTAGAAATATTTAATTTGAAAAATAAAAATAAAAGACAAATCGTACCTTCAGTACGATTTGTCGTGAAAATTGCAATATGTATGTACGAACGTACATACATATCACAAAAAAGCTTTCGCGATAAGAAGAGCGCGCCGCGAAAATACATTGTATGTATACGTGTGCGGCAATTCTAATCATCGTGACGGTGGCTGATGTTTATAAAAGCATCAAATTTCAAGCCTCCGTCCAACGAAAAATATTCTGGACTTGTTTAATCAAGTCCAGAATAAATGAAAATTTTCTCAGGGTGAAAATGCAACTATGCATTTTTTACCCTGAACGAAGGCTCTTGATCGCGACAAAAGTGGTCAAGAGCCGAGTTGAATTTTTGCACTTGGTTCGGCGCGGTCTCGGTTGTGGTGAGAAGAAAAAAAAAGTTTAAGTATCAAAAATATTATAAAGTAATAAGCGATTAAACGAAAACAGTAGAAATAGAAAAAGTGATTGTATCCGAATATTGTAAAACTACCAGAATTGTGGTAAAAAGAAAAAGGAAACAGTGTTAGTATCCGAATATTGTAAAACTACCAGAATTGTGGTAAAAAAGAAACAGAAAAAGTTTTAGTATCCGAATATTGTAAAACTACCAGAATTGTGGTAAAAAGTAAAAGGAAAAGGTTTAAGAGAAGAAGTTTTAAAAAAAAAATTAGTACAAATAAAGAATTAAAACAAAAAAAAATTAAGTTGTGTTGTGAATCTACCTTTTTGTGAAACGAGTCTCCAATTGGATAGCAGTGCAACCAAGTTAAAAAGGTGAGCGTTCGACTAAATATACGTAACACCAATAACAGACGTGCCAACACTTTCTTTCACCACTCCCGAGTTGGACACACAAACAACAATATTCGCTGCCAGTCCAGCCAATCCCAGTGGCGCTATACAGCAGCCAGTTCCACCAATGGCTTACTTACCTCAGAACAACACAAATAACTTTCCGAAACTTCCGCCAATAAAAATACCTAAGTTTAGCGGAAACTATAAGGAATGGAAGACGTTCAGCGACATCTTCACCCAAGTGATAGATCACAACCCCTATCTGAGCAACGTTGAAAAGATGCAGTACCTTCTTTTCCATCTTGAAGGTGAAGCAAGGAAGGTTATCAGTCATCTCCAACTGAGCAATGAGAACTACAACATTGCCATTCAACTGATAAAGGCTAGATTTAACAATAATAGAAAGATAGTTACTACGTACATCAATACTATCATAGACGCAAAGAAAGCCGAGCACAGATCTCAAGAGAATATAATAATGCTTTATGATACATTAAGGGAATGCCTTGTTGCATTAAAAAATTTAAACTTCAATACAAATGAATGGGATGATATGATTGTTTGTATTGCTACGAGAAAGCTCGACGCAGAAAGTCTCAGATTTTTTGAAGAAAGTCTAACAAACCCCAAAGAAATGCCATCAACGACGGAGTTATTCAATTTCTTGGAAAAACGTTACCAGATTTTAGACTGCATAAAAAGTTCAAGGCAGACCAGACCTGATGGAAATCAAAGCAACTTTAAGAAGAGAACATTTCACACAACATTGAAGCGATCATGTATCTTCTGCAACAAAGAGCATGCAATATATCAGTGTATGGATTTTAAGGCAATGAGCGTAAGGGAACGAAACTCATTCATTAATAAGAAAAATCTGTGCAACAATTGCATGGCCCACAAGGCAACTGAAAAATGCAGAACTAAGAAATCGTGTTATTATTACAACAAAAAGCACCACACCTTGCTTCATAGAGATCATGAAGGTGATGAACAATCCAAGAAAAGTATGAGTAGACCTGTAACCACATATAATAAGAAGGATAACTCAAATTCAAACCAGCCAATTGAAGAAGATGTAACGATTCTACACAATAAAACCAAATTTCCAAAGGTTTTACTACCCACTGCCAAGGTGTATTTAAAAAATATCTTCAATGAATCAATACCCTTTAGAGCATTGATAGACCCCGGCTCACAAGTATCACTCATTACTGAAGAAGCGGTGCAAATCTTAAATTTAACGAAGGAACGTATTAAAACAACCATAATGGGAGTGACGATACTAAGTCCGCCAAATCCTCCAGCAAGGTAACTATCCAAATTGAGCTAAAACAAGCAGAACGCCCAAGCCTCACTGCAGAAGCACTTGTATTGCAAAAGTTAAATTCGTTACTACCAGACGCACCAACAACACGAATTGATCCAAGAAAGTTTGGAAATATTACACTGGCAGATGAGACTTATCATATTCCTGGACCAATAGACTTACTGCTAGGCGCAGACGTTTACGCAAATGTAATACTGGACGGACTGATATCAGGGCAACCTACGGCACAAAACACAAAGTTAGGTTGGATTCTCTTTGGTCGTGCTCCAGATACCTTCATCAAAACCAACAAGGTATCAAGTTTTCTGTCCACAACTGAAATAGACGAAAAGCTCGAGAAACTGTGGGAAATAGAAGAAGACATCTCCTCTAGTCAGGTGACCGATCAATACGCACAACATTTCCAAGAAACACTTAGCAGAGACAGAGATGGCAGATACATTGTCCGCTTACCATTTAAGGATAATGTTAACAAATTGGGCGATTCAAAAAACAAAGCTTTCGCTCGTTTATTACAACTAGAGAAGAAATTAAAGAAATCACCGAATGACTTCGACGAATATAATAACTTTCTAATGCAATACCTGAAACTTGGTCATATGAGCCCAGCTGATGCCTTCACAGGACATATATCCAGAGTATTCTACCTGCCCCATCACGCAGTATTTAAAAAAGACAGCAGTACGACAAAATTACGAGTATGGTTCGACGGGTCCTGTAAGACTAACACAGGAATAAGTCTGAACGATTTATTACACAAAGGTCAAAAACTACAACAAGACTTACATCAAATACTAATAAGATGGAGAAAACATCGCTATATCTTTACAGCGGATATAGAAAAGATGTTTAGACAAATCAAGATAGCTAAAGAAGATCGAAACTTCCAGCGAATACTCTGGAGACATTCTGCGACAGAACCACTGCAAGAATTCGTGTTGAACACAGTTACATATGGAACAGCTCCTGCAGCTTACCTAGCGGTAAAAGCTTTGAAACAGCTTGCAGAAGATGAAGGCGATGATTATCCGGTAGCAAAGAATGTGGTAAATAATGACTTCTACCTGGATGACATGCTTTCTGGTGCAGATACCAGAAGTGACGCATGCCTGCTCCAAAATGAGATCATCTCCCTCTTAAGCAAAGGTGGATTCAATCTAAGAAAATGGACCTCAAATAATCACGAACTGTTACAAGACATGCAAGAAGACATGGTTGAAAGGGGAATCCTAGAAATTGGAAAGGATGATACTATAAAACCCCTTGGAATTCACTGGAATCCGAATCAAGACGAATTTCAGTTCAAAATAAAATTCGATAAGGAAGATTCAAAACTAACCAAGCGAATATTGCTATCAAGAATTGCCACAATCTACGATCCATTAGGGTGGCTAGCCCCAGTAATAGTAACAGCCAAGCTCATCATGCAAGCCATATGGCAAACAGGCACAGACTGGGATCAAGCCCCACCGCCAGAAATAACAAAGGCATGGAAAAGGCTAGAAGGGGAGCTGCAGCAAGTAATGCAGCTTCATGGTTTTTGCGATGCCTCTGAAAAGGCATACGCAGCCGTCATTTACAAAAGAACAGTAGAGGCATTTGGTAAAATACACACAACTTTTCTAGCGGCTAAAACTAAGGTAGCACCCCTGAAGCAAAAAATCACGCTACCAAGGTTGGAACTATGTGGTGCTTTGTTGTTGGCACAATTACTCACGTCAACTGTTGACAACTTGGAGGTAAGCACACCTCAGATATTCGCCTGGTGCGACTCTGAAATAGCTCTAGCATGGATAGCAAAAAATCCAAATAATTGGCACACCTTTGTGGCAAACAGAGTAAGCCAAATACAGAGCATGTTTAACACAAGTATATGGAGATACATATCTTCCCAAGAAAATCCTGCGGACGTTGCATCAAGAGGTACCACCCCAAACAAATTGGCTACGCATAACCTCTGGTGGAAGGGTCCACTATGGCTAAGACAACAACCTCAAGCATGGCCTTCAAACAAACTGAACCCGTTGACATATGAAGAAGCAAAAAAGGAAGTAGCGGTTTTGCAAGCAACGATTTCTTCCCAAGATGTTCTCATCTGCTCAACATACACCCGACAAGTAAGAATAATAGCCTATTGTCTGAGATTCATCAACAACTGTAGATCATTAACTACACAAAGGAAATTTGACTACCTAACATCCCAAGAGTTAGAGGAATCAAAGAAGTGCATAACAAAAATTACACAACTCGAACACTTTTATGAAGAAATAACCACCCTAAGAAAGCGTCGACAGCTGAAGAAAACCAGCAAGCTGCTTTCGCTACACCCATTACTAGACAATGAAGCTATTTTGCGGGTTGAAGGAAGACTGGGAAATTCTGATCTTTCAATTGATACGAAGCATCAAATATTACTACCTCAAAAACACCACGTCACCAACCTTATCATTGATTATGCTCACCAACAAACCTTACATGGAGGCACGCAGCTTACCCTGAACTACATACGGATGAAATTTTGGATAATTGATGGTAAACGGGTTGTACAAGGAAGAATTCACAAGTGTGTACTTGCACAAGGCATCGTCAACAAAGCATACAACCTGTAATGGGTAACCTACCAGCAGTGCGAATTACCCCATCTCCACCATTTTCACACAGTGGGGTTGATTATGCTGGGCCATTTATCACTAAAATGTCTAAAGGGAGAGGCACCAAAACCATAAAGGGTTACATAGCTCTTTTCATTTGTATGGCAACAAAGGCAGTACACTTGGAACTGGTAAGTGACCGTACCACAGATGGCTTCCTGGCAGCTTACAGGAGATTCGTTGCCCGCCGGGGAAACTGTAAACAGATATTTAGTGATAACGGCACCAACTTTGTCGGAGCTCGGAACAAAATGGAGAAGGACTTGGAGCTTATCATACGCAATTCTACCAAACAAGTAGCAGAAACTTTGGCCAATGACGCAACTGAATGGAAGTTTATTCCCACTGCCAGCCCACATTTTGGAGGTCTTTGGGAAGCTGGTGTAAAATCGGTTAAAGGACACCTAAAGCGTATTTTGGGAGAAACGCTCCTAACTTATGAAGAGTTCACCACAGTCCTATATCAGGTCGAAGCTTGCTTGAACTCAAGTACAATAGGACAACAATCTAGCGACCCCAGAGACCTAGAGCCATTGACCCCAGGCCACTTCTTGACAGGACGCCCTCTCATAGCACCGCCTGAACCGGATATTCAATGTAAACACTTACACCAAAGATGGAAATTGGTTACAAGGTTATATCAGGATATATGGAAAAGGTGGTCACAAGAATACTGGACCCTCTTGCAACAGCGGACAAAATGGAAAACAGAACACAAGGGTCCATCCATAGGAAACCTAGTCCTAGTAAAAGAAGACAATTTACTACCACAAAAATGGTCATTGGGTCGAATTTTAGAACTACACCCTGGAGAGGATGGAACAGTTCGAGTAGTTTCAGTGAAATACAGAAATGACATCAGAAAACGCCCAGTTAACAAAATCTGTCAATTACCTATAAACGAACTCAGGGATGAGGATTTCTCTCATGTTGCCACAAATATGACGACCCTGAATTCAAAGAAAAAAAGGTCCTCAAGAAAACGACTTACAGTAGTTCAGTCAGAACTATGGTCTAGACCTGATCATTTTCACCAAATTGGTCCAGCTAAGGAACATAATCTAACCTTAACTCCAGCGAAAAGGAGGAGGAGAGTAGCACCGTGCACATGGGCAACAAAATTCCTACATTCTGCCTTGTTATTATTTTATTGGTTAGCGGTGGTCTTCGCTCAAGACTACGAAATACTTCAACCGAAAACAGGACTATATATTGAAGACCTAGGGAATGTTCAAATTAACCGAGGAAATCTCCGGCTTCAAGTAACACTACCACTAGAAGAAATAATAAGAGATCAAAAACATATTGACACTGCCTGGGCCCAAATAAAGAGTATGTGCGAGCAAACCAAAAAAATAGCTCCTATTACACACTGCCTGGAGCTTTTTCAACATTTATCCACTAGAAGGCAAACTCTTTTGAAAACAACCAATGAAATCCTACAAAGAGCACAATCAAAAAACAGAGGGAAAAGGGGTCTTCTTGGTAATTTACTAAACAGTATTTTTGGGCTGAATGATGAAGTCTATAATGACATCGAAATCTTACAGCGCAATCAGGAAACCTTCCTGCACTCTACAAATCAACAAATGCTCTTATTGAATGCAAGAATCAATCAATCAAACTTTGTAGTTCTTGAAAAACTGAAGAGGTTTGACACCAGGCTATCAGAAGTAATCTCTTCAGTCAATGAAATGAACACATGGATTTTAAAGGCAGACCATAACAGGCTCAGCCTAGTGATCACCACCTACATAAGTGCTGAAGACTATTATGATGCGATCCAGGAGAAATACGATCATTGGATCAATGCCTTACATAATCAAGGGCATTTGCTGAACTTTATTACCCTTCACGACATAAATTCGGCAATACGGAATATATCCCAAGATATTGGATCAAACTTCATAATATTAGCCACTCCCCAGGATCGCTTGGACATAAAGACTAAGCATTATCGAGAGGGCTTTATACGACTTAATACACGTGACACCTACTCCTCACATCATAGATAACAATGCATTTGCCTTAGCTGACATTGACACAACTACATTCGCGGTCAACTTTGATGAACAGACATATTTCACATTGGAGGAACAAGAACTAAAGGCTTGTTCAAGCACACAAGACAACGTTTATCTTTGCACTCCAACAATAGTGCACAACATTGAAGAAAGTCCCTCCTGTGTGCTAGATGAAATTTACGATCGTCATCCAAAGGCAATGTGTGATCTCCGTCCTATAACTTTAAACGGAACTATATGGAAGGCTCTAATCATGAAGAACACCTGGCTGTAGATGACCAACAAGGCCAGGATTGCTGCAATAATCTGTAAGGGCTCAAGGCGAGAGTTATTGTTAAACCTGACGGGCATCATCCATATCAACAACGACTGCTACATAAAAACCAAGGAAGTGACACTCAAACCAACTCTGGACAAAACCAGGAACATCATCACCAGCCACATGAAGGAATTTCTTCCCAAATCAATCAACTTGGAGTTTGACAAACCACCTTCAATACTTCAAAGCGGAACTCTAATACAACCCTACGAACAGATACTCAGCTACAGTGTGAACCCAGAGGTATCATCAGACATCTTCAAGAAGACTATAATATTACATTCAACTGGCACAACATGTACGATGATTCTGATAATCCTGGCGATACTCTGTTATAAGTACTCGACTTGTATCAAGAGAACTGTTCTGCGTCCTTGCCTCAAAGCTCAAGGAAGTACCAATGACCATGTGAAACAACCATCCCCAAACAGTTCAATTCAGCAACGTTTTGACAGAGTCTTAGCATCTGGCGGCCCCCAGCATGTTCAGAACTGAACATCTTTTTAATTTAATAGCAAAATCATTTCGTTATACAAAAAAATATATATTTTTTGTAACAAAATAATTTCATCAGATAAAAAATACCTACGCATACAAGTCACCTCGGCACATATTTTCCAGCAGGCAGCAAATGCAAGCTTTGCATTTTTTATAAGTTATTAACCTCGGGTCAATAATAATGTACAAAATTGCCGCGTTAACATTAATTTAGTATCTAGCATGAATAAATTTCCAATAATTGTAAATAAATGTTATGTTAGCAATAATTTAGTATTTAAGTCATACGAGTACACGAATAAAGTTACAGTTTTTTTCCCTTCATACGCTGAGTGTTTTATTTCTTTAGACCCAAATAAGTTTGAGTTTATTACAGTCCACTACACTGATCGATAACTTAAGTCAGTAAGGTTAGTAAATGCAAGTCTCAGTACGTTAATGCATTGGGCGATGTGTAAAAATTTATTCATAATATGGCTTAAGTCTGTTATTATGATCAGTGACCAGTCGCCTGCCTAGATGATAATATCTCTCTTGATTGTACACAGGCTCTGGTTCCCGTTTCAAATTTGAGGGAACGTCTGCTGTAAAACCGTATAGACAATCCATAGGAGTTAGCTTCGTACCTTCGTGTATGCTGTTGTTATATACAAACGCAGCCGTTCGCAGAAAATAGACCCATGTTTTCGGATTTTCGTCCACTATTGTGCGGAGATATTCTATTAATGGGCGATGGGCCCGTTCCAGTGCACCATTTGACTGAGAGTGATATGTGGACGTCTGAAGTTTCTTTACTCGTAGTAGCTTACAGATTTTTTTGAATAACTCACTCAGAAAATTGCTTCCTTGGTCTGTCGCTATCCTTTTGGGGATGCGATACCGTGTTACAATTTCATAAAAAAAAATCTGTGCCACCGTAGCTGCCTCTGCGTTGTGAATGGGGTACCAATCAACAAACTTCATTAGTTATCCTGAAAAGTTAAAATGTATTTATTGTTTTGGTTTGTTTTTTCTGGTGTCCACCAAAAGGGGAATCGTGATCATCCTTGAGTATAGTCTGTATTTCCTCTGAGCTAGTGATTACCTCTGGTTTTGTTGTTGGACTAGCATCGATATTGTTAGGTGCTGAGGTGTTGGATGTTGTCTCTGTTACTGGGTTTAATTTCATTTCCGCCTCTTCAGATTGTGTTTTTAACGGAGGTGTATCCCGGGCTATTAGGGCCTTTTGAGTATGTGCTCGAGTAATAGCGTAGCAATTCGCGGGATCTGATTGACTTTGTATATACAGTGCAATCTTTTTCGAGATCGGAATCCATTCCGATAGTTTATGATTGAATCTCACTAATCGTGAAGTAGGATTTTTCACGTTGAATACACCTTTGAGGGGCTTATGATCAGTGTATACCTTAAATTGGCGGCCCTGAAGATAGCATCTGAAATTCTTGTTGGCCCAAACTATTGCGAGTAATTCCCTTTCGATTGCCGAATAGTTTCTCTCCGCTTTGTTCAGTGTCCGGCTGGCATATGCGATTGGTTGATCCTTGCCTATGTCCCCTTGGGACAATACAACTCCAAGTGCCTCACTACTAGCATCCGTTGTTAAATTAAATGGTTTTGCGAAGTCAGGATAAATAAGTAGAGGAGGTGAAATCAGTGTTAACTTGATATTTTCAAATGACTCTTGGCATTTTTCAGTCCATGTAAATTTGTTGTCTTTACGAAGTAGATTTGTTATTAGACGTACAATTTTTGAAAATTCAGGAATGAATTTCCTATAATAGTTAGCAAGTCCTAAAAAGGACTGTACTTGTCTCACTGTTCGAGGAACCGGAAAGTTCTGCACGCATGCCGTCTTGCTCGGGTCTGGGAGAGTTCCCTCACTGGAACAATTCTGACCGAAATATATTACTTCCCTTTTCAAGAACTGGCAATTTTCGGGCTGTTGTTTTAAATTATGTTCTCTCAAACGGTTAAATACCTTTCGGAGCTTGCGATTGTGATCTTCCAAATTTGGCTAAGTCAAGGGTGGTGAAATAAAAAGCGTGACCTAATTGGCCTAAAATATTGTTACGCGCCACAAAGTGACACAAGCGACAGATGTTCGAAATATAAACAACTTTAGGTTAGTGTCATCTTAGTAATAGTTTGGGTTCGGAGAACGGAATATTCAGGAAGGCTCTAGGATAATTCTTAGAGTATAAATACGGCGCTTCTCACATCCAGGAGGCGGAGTCTTATTTCAGACAGTGAAGTGAACGAAGTAAACTATTTCGATTGCGATAATTATAAGTACAGTACTAGCGATAACTATAAAGAGTTGATTTGATAATTGTTTGTAAATGTTATAAAAGTAAATAGTGAAGTTAAATAAAAGAAAGAATTTGTTAATGATATCTGAAATATTGTGTTTTAAATAACCAACTAAGGCCACGCTCGTAACAATATCTTCAATACGCGGTAATGGAAAAGCATCAAATATTGTTCTCTCGTTTAACTTGCGGAAATCCACGACAACACGCCATTTCTTTTCTCCGTTCGGACCTGCCTTTTAGGGGACCACTAGAAGAGGGGGATTCCATGGACTTTTGCTTTGTTGCACTATTCCATTTTCTAGCATTTCATGAAGTTGTTCATTAATAACTTGCCTTTGTGTCTCTGGTAGTCTATACATTTTCTGATTAATTAGGGCCTGATCGTGAACTAGAGGTATTGAATGGGCTATAGCCCTTGTGAAGGTGAGTGTGTCACCTTTTAGAAAAAACACATCATTGTATTCACAGCAGAGGTTAGTTATTGAGGTTTTCTCCTCGGCATTTAACGTTGTCTCTAGATCGAGTTCTTGTTCTAGTTTGCTAAATCACTGGTATTTTCTAAAACGTGTGCTTCGTCATAGTCTGTGAATATGTAGCGTAGATGCTGCAATATTGCATCTTGGGAAGGCTGTGCAAGGGTTTGGGTTATCATTAAACATTTTTTGTTTGGAGTGCGAGCTCCAGTATGTTTTTGAGCTTTATTAGTTGTGAGACTCTTTTGGGTTGCATACTGTTCCGCGGACAAATGTGCGATGTAGTAATTTTTGTGGGTATTAATTGCAATGCAAAGTCAGTTATGATCGCATCTTGGCTATTTGCATTGAGGATACCTATTAACACGGTTTTTCCCCCGCCGGTAGAATGCTGTTCGCCAGAAAGACCCCTTCGTCTATCTCCTGAGATAGACACAGCATTTCTTCCTGTATGTTCCCGGTATTCTGACCACTATTTGGGATCGAGCAGGTATGCGAATAATTTCCGTTAAATGAACATTCTGCTGCCTGATTTCATTAGTCCCGTGCTGGTTAGTTATATGATGAGGTTTAAGCTTCCCTGACTTGTGTTTATTCACCAAGGGGACACTACAAGTTGCCAGCTTAACCTCTGCAGGTTCCATCACTTTTGTAGCTGACCTTGACACGAAAAGCTTTTCAGGAAGTGCCTTCTTATCCCTTGCTTTTAATTCTTTGGGGTTAGTTTCTGTGCGAAGAAACCTTAGTGTTTGTTTAGGGCAATGATTCGAAAGGAAATCATTTCCTAATAACCTATCGCCAGAGACGTTCGTTAGTGTTGCACTACTTGAAAGTTACAAGGGATCTTATTTTTTAGAGTGAAATTCCCTTGGCAACTTCCAAGAGTACCAAAAGGCGTTTGTAGAGTGCAAGATTTTGTGTATTTATTAAACTATGGACGTTGAGTGCTTGTTTCTTAACTAAGCTTACTTCAGCCCCTGTGTCTACTACTAGTTGCACTTGTCCGTTTTGGGCGATGTCTAGGGGGAGTTTCACGATAGGTTTTCCTGATACTGTGGATAGAGGGAACCCTTTATCAAAATTCTGCAACTTTAAAGTCGAGTCTGGGGAGTTTTGGTCGACTGTTTCGAGCTTCCACGTGCCCCCTATTTTCGTTTTTGGTGGCACTCAGTAATAATATGACCTCGACGTCCACAGAAATCACATTTAGTTTGAACCTGGTTTATTTGGCACATTTGATGGTTTACCTTGGTAACCATTGTTATATCCAGGGCTATCACGTTTGCAATCGCGAATATCGTGATTATAGCTGCGACAACTTGTACAGTAAGGAGTATTTTTGCGTTTTAAGCATTCATTATAGGTGTGCCACCTAATCCTGCAGAAATTGCAGATGATTCGTGTCATAATGCGAATTTTGAGGGCCCTCTTGAAGTTTGCTAGCCATACCGACCGCCCACTGATAATGTATTTTGAACTGGGTGATAGAGTTCACTTCTATCAGCACTAATAACTAAATTTAAATCAGCGAACCCGTCATCGCGCCCTGTACTAGAACACCACCTGATACTTGAGGCTGTCGATAACCGAATGCTCTTGCTCGCTTTTTGTTTTTCTAACTTCTGTATTTCTATTCTACTACTACTGCTCATTCGTTTCACATTCACACATACGCATTCCAATTCTACTGTTCTTCATTTATACAGGGTTACCAGGACAGCGCAGCAAATAGCTCCTAGTCACGATGGCGGGCTGCCAGGTCACTATTAAATGGATCTCAGTTTTTTAATGCTACACGAGGGCTTTTCGTGTTTCTCTCAATCTGACCTTACAGTTCGGGCATCCTATCATGTCACTGTCCCCAGTGACGTGCATTCTCCGTCTAATTGGATTCGTGTAGGTCCAGGTCGTAATCCGACCCAACGGTCAAATCCGGTGCCTAAAGATACAGCTCACCGTTTAGACGTTAACACTTACCAATTTTCACACAACCCTTCACAGAACTTGCTGCATCAGTCAACATAAAATTGGCCAACCTCACACCTTGGTAGTCAGTATTCATTACCCTTATTACTATTGGAAATACTCACCAGCGGTTACAACGGAATCCAAGCGAAGGCGTGTCGAGAGAGATTAGTGAATGCAATGCGTTGAGTGCCGATGTATGTTGTGGTGTCATTCTGATGCCTATTTCTTTTTCTTTTCTAACACACTTTCTTCTATTATATATATATTTCCTTTTTTTTAAAAAGAATTCACAAATTATTATACTAAAATTACAAAATTAAATAAATTCCATTTCTTTCGTTTGTTTTTGTTAAACTGATTACTTAATTTTTCTTATATCTATTTTTCTTTCTTTCAAATTTCTGAATCAAAATTAATTAACGATTTTTTTTTTTTTTTAGGTTTCGTCACTTTCCCCTTCACCTAACCTCACAATTCCCGACTCTATCCCGAAACCCTCTTCGCTTGACTTTTGCAGATTACAGAACGGTTTCATTCATTCTGCGGCATGAATCGATCGATATGGACGTGCCGAAACCTGTACCGCCGGAGGATCTGATACATAACAAGTATCGTCCCTGATTTAGAACTTTCTCCACCTGATAAGGCCCTTTGAATTTTGGTAGATGTTTTCTTGGTTGCCCGGTTACCGGATTATCGCATTTGATTAAAACCAACTCTCCCTCTTCATAGACCCTTGGGGCTCTCCTTTTCGTATTTTGCTTTTCCGTTTGCTTACGTCTACAAATTTCTATTCGATTTGCTGCACTTTCGCGCAGCTCTGTTAACGAGATACTGTCCGTTTTATCATCCACAATTTCGTTATTTAAAACTGCTGTGAGATCGTTATGCAGAACACGCCTCGGCTCAAATCCCAACAACAGTTTTTGAGGTGTTTGACCTGTAACTCTATGAGGCAGACTGTTTAATCCCCATTGTATGTCTGTTAAATGGGTATCCCAATCACGACCATCAACCCTGACTGTACTAGCAGCAATAGCCTCCGAAACTGTACGAAAATATCTCTCTATTTGACCGTTAGCTCTCGGGGTTTGAACCGCTGACTTGCAATGAGACATGTGATTCTCATTGCAGTACTGTTCAAATGACTTTGAAGTGAATGCGGTCCCTCTATCTGTTATGACCTTGGCAGGAGTACCAAAATACTGAGAAAGATCTTCTAAAACCATAATAACACAATTTGTTGTAGTATTGCGTACTGGTCTTAAAATAACAAATTTAGAAAACGCGTCAATAATTCCAATTATGTACATGTTCCCTTTCTTGCTCTTGCGATACGGCCCAAGATGATCAATATGAATAACATTAAATTGAATAGGTTCGGTTCTAAAACAATTCAGTTTAAAATTTGCTTCATCTTTACCTCTCTTGTTATATGCACAATGAATACAAATATCTATGTATTTCTTAACGAATACCTTCAGTTTCGGAAACCAATAAGTACGTCGAATATGTGACACAGTTCTGTCTAGACCTAAGTGACCTAACCCGTCATGTGAAGTTTTTACAATATGCCATCGTATTCCTTTTGGCACTACAAATCTTAAGCCCACATCAGTTTTGTAGTATAATTTTCCCTCCCTTAAATCATATTTTTGTTTCATTTCTTTAAACTTTTTGTGTTTGCTATCTGACATAATTTTAACAGTTTCCTCCAGCTCTTTGTCCTGCCTTTGTAAGGCCACCACCCAATCCGACTCAGTTAATGAAACAACCATGACTTCTTGACTCGCCTCTTCTACATCGTGTCCTTCTGACATGGCCGTTCTACTCAAAGCGTCCACATGGACCATTTGTGGTCCAGCTTTGTACTCAAGGCTGAAATCAAACTCCTGGATTTTAACCACCAGCGAGCTATCCTGGGAATTATATCTTTCTTAGACTGAACCGTTTTGAGTGAAGCACAGTCTGTAATTACTTTAAAACGTTTACCTAATAAATAATACTTGAATCTTTCCAGGCTTGCTACTACCGCTAGCGCCTCCAGTTCATAACTATGAAATTTACTCTCATTCAAAGTTGTTTTACGACTAAAATACGAAACAACTTGTCTAGTTCCATCATGTAGTAACTGCATTAAAATCCCTGCTATGCCCTTAGCACATACATCTGTATGCAGCTCGTGGTCACAGTGTGGATCATATAGTGCTAGTATAGGTCTTCGTGATAATTTTTCTTTTAGCTCCTCAAAAGAAGTGCGTTCGATTTGTGTTCACCGAAAGTCTGAATTTTTCTTAATAAGTTCGTGAAGGGGTGACGCAATAGTAGCATAATCTTTAATAAACCGCCTAAAATAACCGGTAAGACCTAAGAATTGCCTTACTTCTTTGACGTTTGTTGGGTCAGGGTATTCCCTTATTGATTGTGATTTGATTTCACCTGGACGTACGACTCCATTGCTCACTTCATGACCGAGGAAGCAAATTGTTGAATGAAAAAAAGTACACTTTTTCATGTTAAGAGTTAAATTAGCTTCCTGAACCACCCGTAATATCTTTTCCATTAGGATGAAAGTCTCTTCAATCGAAGTGGTAACCAACAGCCAGTCGTCCATCTAAGCGAACATTTTATCATCTCCTACCCTCCTTACAACCTGATCCATTAGTCTCATAAATACGGCAGTAGCATTTGTGAGACCAAACGGCATTCGCATACACTGAAAATGTCCGACTGGGGTCACGAAAGCTGTGTATGGCCTACTATCCCGGTAAATGGGTATCTGATAGTACCCACTGGCTAAGGCCAGTGAAGTAAAAATAGCTCCACCCCTCATTTTATTCAAGCACTCCTCAATGTTTGGAGTAGGAAAATGTTTTCTTTTAGTTAGTGCATTAACTCGACGGTAGTCAACACACATACGATACGTCCCATCCTTTTTCTTAACAAGTAGGGCAGGGCTGGCGTACTGCGATTGTGACTTCTCAATAATATCGCTGCCCAACAACTGCTGAGCAATTGATTTTAACTGTTCATCTAAGTGATAGGGAACATGGTACGGCTTGTAACGAACAATGTCTTTGTGTTTTAATTCTATACCCATTACGATCCAATCAGTAACGCCTAATTCACTGGTATCTACTGCAAAGCAATTCCTGTTTTCATTAACCATTCTTAGCAATCTATGACTAATATCAGTTGTAGCCAAATTACCCACCTTTATGTCTTTCATTTCTATCGGTCTTTTTGTTATAACCATCTGTTTCCTTTCGTTCAGTGAACTCCGCTTGCTAAAACTATTTTCCTCTTCTGCCATCTCATCTTTCAAAAATTCTAGCTTTTTCCAACTTTTCACCACTCGAATTCCTGGTTGATTCAAGAAATCCTCCCCCACAATCATGGGAGCTTCCTGAACATCATCCGACACCACTGCTATCTTAACAGTTTCTTCAACTTTCCCAATTTTGATACATTTTTTTATGTGTCCTAAAGTTCTACAAATTCCTCCCGCAAATCCTTTTAATGTTACTCCTCCTTTCAATATTTCCCAACATCTCGATTGACAGTCATTCACACGAATTGTCATACACTCGCTTCCCAGATCAATAAAAGCTAACAGACTCTGGCCCTCAATTTCAACTGTTTTGTACAATTCACCGTTTTCTTCAGTCACCATTCTAATTCTTTTCGTTCCCTCATTTGTCTTCGGGATATCTTTATACGCCGCCCTTAAAAGCTGAGTACAGGTATTAGATTTAATTCCACACTTGCAACATTTACCGCCAAACGTGTTTGTATATGTTTTGAACCCTTCGCTCTTTCTCTTAAATGAACCCAGGTTCCGTTCGTTTCTATTTCCACTGCTTTCAGCTATATTGTACCTCCGCGTTTCTATCGTATTCCTACACTTTTCCTGCTCCTGAATTCCTTCATAAAATTTAATTTGTGTTAACAATTCAATAGGTTCTTTAACAGAAGAATCTGTTACAACATTTCTCAAAATCCTGTCGCTGAGTCGACCTCTTCTTCCAAGCGCTAATACTTCGTAGAAGTATGTCTCTATGGGTTCACCTACGGCCCGTTTCCTATTCATTAATTTTGAATGTATTGATGCTTCATCAACACTACTCGGAAATCCCTGAAGAAACTCAGCTCGAAACTTCTCCCAACTATCTCCTACGCCCTGACGACTTTGGTGCCAAAACCTCGCCGCACCTTTGAGTCGGATTGAAGCGTATAGAAGCAGCGTTCTTTCTTCCCAACCATAAACTAACCTCAAATTCTCTACATAGTCTATCCACTCCTGAGCATTAAGACCATTAATATCTCCAGGCGAAAATTCAGGAATTATCGCCGCCACTTCCCCCATTGCTAATCGCGGAAAAATTGATTGACTTGGCAACGCCTTACTTTGATTTAATTCCATTTGACCCGCTTGACTACTAATGGAGGATGACTCAACGTCTGACACACGATTAACCCTAACGACTTTTCCTGGACTCGGGACAGAAGCATCTATCTCCCTTTCTCTACGGAGAAAGTGACGCCTTCTCTTTCTACTTTTATCCATTTTTGTATATATAAAAAAAACGAAACCGTTACAATTCCTAGCTATATATATATATGATATTCTATATACTCTAAAGTAAGAATAATAAAACAAGGCAAAACAAAATAAAATAAAACTAAACACTTAGCTGCTATTCCTTGATGCTTCTCGCTTGATGCAACGGCACTCGCACTCACTTTTTCACCTCTCTCCAATGACACAAAACAGTTTCTTTCACAATTTATTTCACCGTTGTTTTTTTTTGACAGGCTTATTCCAAATAAAAACCGCACAATTGTTTAACGATTCAAAAATATTCTATGCGATCACGACTTTTTTATCCTTGAACAGGTAAATTACAATAATATGCTCTCCGTAAGGTTATCAGAAATCACCGTCCAAACTGCGCGCTTTGCTTGCATTGCACTGCACAACATGTTAATAAAAATCTTGTTGGGACATGCGCGTACAACAGTGGCCAGACCCCCGTATTGATGTGTTGTCCACTCACACTTCTGTATGAGTCAGACACACAATTAGGTGGTGTCTGCGAACCAAAATTATATGTACGGACACCCCCAACACATGTATCCTGCAGGCACGAATCACTATCCCACTTCTGAAAATGATAGAGTCACTTCTATCAGCACTAATAACTAAATTTAAATCAGCGAACCCGCCATCGCGCCCTGTACCTACTAGAACACCACCTGATACTTGAGGCTGTCGATAACCTAATGCTCTTGCTCGCTTTTTGTTTTTCTAACCTCTGTATTTCTATTCTACTACTACTGCTCATTCGTTTCACATTCACACATACGCATTCCAATTCTTCTGTTCTTCATTTATACAGGGTTACCAGGACAGCGCATCAAATAGCTCCTAGTCACGATGGCGGGCTGCCAGATCACTATTCAGTGGATCTCAGTTTTTTAATGCTACACGAGGGCTTTCCGTGTTTCTCTCAATCTGACCTTACATGGGTGAGAAGCTATTGTAGGCGGAGTCCCACGAGTTCCTGTTTGGAACTGTGGAATTGAAGAAGACGTCTTCATGGGTGGATTAGCTAGTGAAGTAGTGTAGACGTTTTGTGCCTTAACTTAATTTGGGCTCTGCAAAAGATAATTCTGTGCCCATGCGGGTAGAATATGGACTGGTGTTTGAGCAGCAGCAACAGGTGTAAAGACCACGGATTGCTGCAATTTTTTCATATCTAGAGCATTTTTAAATATGTCTCCCAGTGACTTCTCCTGTTGAGCCAGTAGATAAGTCGTTAAGTGAGTGGTGTTGTAGTTCTGTAGACCTCAGCACCGTATTTTGTTTCGACGGCTTGTTTACACTGAGTTAAGAAGTGTTTTACTCTTTGAGTAAAAACTAAAAAATTCTCCATTGGAAACTGTCGGCAAGTAATTAGTTTACTGACTAACTCTTCGTATGTTTCTCGAGGAAGATAAGTTCTATTCAACAGGGCCTGCAGCTCATCTAAAGATGTCCAACTGGACGAAGCAATTAGTTGATAAGCTTCCCGCGAAGACGCGTAGGCAGAATTTGAATAAAGGCACTCTTTTCCTCTTCAGCTAGGCACTGAAGGACTTGTTTGCAACATTCCAAGAAGGTTTGTAGCTCTATGCCACGGTAAGGGTTATTTTCACCCGAAAACAAAGGGAACATTTGTGCGGTCAATTTGACTATTTTAGAGTAATCTACTGGCTGAGATAAGCAAGCGCATTTTTCTCACAGCTAATTATGCTGACCCATCGAAAAATGCTTAGCGCTTGAATACTTCACTTGATACTTGCGCGTCTTTCTCACGGTCAACAATGTTGACCAATCGAAAAGTGTTTTGCACATGCATATTTCATTCGAAATATTATACGTGTTTGTCACGTAATTTCTTGCCGTGCAGACAGAATTATTTGGAGCTTGTGCCCTTGAATATGACTACGTCCGCTCTGACATGAAAAATGATTTGAGTATGTGCTGCGTAAATAGCCTGGCACATGTACTTGAATCTGAGCCCTGGAATTCGTAGATGCATTTCAGGCATAAATTGGTTCATGTTAATTTATGAATGCATTTTTGGACCCTCTTCAGAATTAAAGCAATTTATGGATGCATTTAGTTATACATGCATAAATTTGTTTATCTTTGGTTGTTGGTATACAACACCATCAAGAAGCAGTTTTATGCACTTGCAAGTACTCAGATTCTCCCATCTCTGGTGATGCTTCCTATGAAGTTCCACTATGATGAGAAACCCGAGTCAACATAGATTCCAAATTGCTTGACATAGGGAGAGAGTTGCAGAGTGTGTCCACAGAGCTTTAGAAGAAAACAGTACCCAAGTTTACGTCTTCTTCACTGTTATAGAATGACGGGTTCACCAGTCCTCAACAATATTGACGCCTCGTTGCATAAAGACACAGAAACAGCTATTCTGTGCCTGGATATGAGCAGAGGGATGTCACCCGCATACGGTTCACATGAGAATCCCATGTTTTGAAGCACCGTGATGAGTGAGTCAGTCAACATACACCAGAGAACCGGGGAGGGTACGGTACTCTGCCCGCAGCCTCTCTCCATCAGCACACTGAGAGAGATTCGGCTGCCCACCTCTACAGTTAAATATCGTCGTCTTAACATTTGGTTACCCATCGCACTACAGTGCGGTCAACACCATGTTGACGAGCTGCCTCACATAGCGACTCTGGGTGGCCTTGTCAAAAGCCCCTCCATGTCCAGAAAGGCTCCTAAGGTAAGCAGTCTACGATCCAGTCCCCGCTTAACGACAGTAACCATTGAATGGAGAGGCCTTAAGGGATACTTCCTTGATATATTCACCCACAATCTCCAGGCATTTCAAAAGGAATGAGGAGAGGTTTATGGTTCGAAAACTCTTCGGGTCCAAGTTTGATGCCTTACCAGGATTCGGAACGAAGGTAACTCTCACTTTGCTCCATATCTCAAGGACATACATATCCAATAGCGATACATGCCCTGAAAATGAAATCGATGTAAGGAGCCAGCACAACGCTCTCTGCCTTGAGAAGGACAGGAGGAATACCGTCTGGACCCGGGGCTTTAAAAGCTGAGAACGTTGAAATTGACTATTTTCCCTGCTCGATATCAACTACCTTGGCAGCAGTGGACCAATCCCCACCAGTGCAGAGAGGTAGGGGATGTTCGCCATGCAACTGCAGGTCTTCTTCAAGCCTACAGTCTGGAAAATGCATGGAGAGAAGAAGCCTACAGACTCGTTAATGATTACTTGATAAACTATTTCGAAGGAAAACCTCTTAGCCATCTTGTGATGTCAATAACCGTTATAATAAGACTAAGGGCCTGTCCGAATCCAAGTCTTCGTCGTCGTCTTGTTATTATAGCTACTGACGTAACACAACAAGCTCAAATGTTAAAACAGTTAGACGAAGACGAAGCTAACTTGTCCGAATTTGTGTACTTAGCTTTACCTTTGACATTTTGGTAAAAGGCTGTGCTGTTTTTCTTGATGCTTGTATTTCCGTACCGTGCATTAATCAACTTGAAAACAAGCCTTCTTGTCTTTGAAATGCAAAATTAGTTGGGGTTATATTTTCAAGGCAGTCATATATTTCTTGACCATCATATAGTAAATGCAGTCAAATTCATAAAAAAATTATAAATTTTTTGCGTCATGAATTATATTGTTTACTACATAACCTATAATGCAAAGAATAAAGACTAATTTTAATAACCACAAACTATGAATGCTGATACTGATTAATAATTTTGTTTTTAAAGGAATTAAAACAGTAAAAATCCTGTGCGATATGTATGCTTCATTTTGTCCGCGTTCGCCATTTTTCAACCTAACCTGTCCGAATTCATTGTCTTAGCTTGATCACGACAGCAAGCGAATAAACATAACCTCAAAATATGTTGTCTATTTAAAATGGTTAACTCGAACCTTGATTCGATGATCAAACTAACCAGATGTCTAAACTGCTATACAAAGTAGCAAAGCTTGGTGGCATAGACATGAATTCGGATAGAGCTTGACTCGATGTTAAGTCACTATGTAGTTGTAATAACGAGGTGAAGCTAAGACTTGGATTACTTGGATCCAGACAAGTCCACAATAATGTAACCCACGAGGCTAATATGAATCAAATTCAGCCTTGTTAATGCCAAAAAGCATAGTAATGTTACTGGTTTGACAAATTGTGTCAGAGTAGCTTGTAATTTTTTTTTAAATTTTGTTTAGTTGATTTACATGTAATGTCATTATGTCAGTTCTCCTTTGACATCTCATATCAAGCATACATTGTTTTCTATGTTACCATGAATTGACCAGTCTATCATTGGCCAAAATTTTCAATAAATGGCTTAATTCCAAAAAACACTTGTAGACCACACCACATACCTTTAACGGCATTCAAAATATGCAGATTCTTTCCAAGACTAAAAACACAATTTCTGTTAGCAGACATATTGTCCCCAAAATGTTTATTAAAGGCACTTTAAGACAAAATTATGCTTCACAATTCTCTAGAGCTAGACACATCCAAGATTATTCTATACTGAGCCGATAGCAATGACAATGAATTTATATCGCACAGTTTCAAGAGAAGCCTTCTTAGACTACGTCGTCTGTCTGAGAGCTCTAAAGTTTGTCACTTTGTATACTTATATGTTAGTCACCAGTCAAGTGAATGTTTTTTTCTAGTTTTTTGTCCAACTCCAAAATTATTATTGGCAAAATTTCAAAAATATTTGTATAAAGACGAGAGGAAGATGCTTACTGTGAGACAAAATCGATTGAATATGAGTTCCACCATTCGAGAATGGGTAGTTAAATCCAAAATGAAGGATTTGCATTGCCATTCGCCAAAATGAAAACGAGTAAATATTCCAAAGTTGGTAAAGCAAGCAAGCAGCAGCTACTTTAGGCTCTCTCTGTGTATATTTTATAGCGAAGGATTTCTTCTTTGTTATTTATTTTAAATGGAATTCCCGAGAGGAATCCCAAGAATTTTTGGCAATTATCCAGGAAATATAAATCGATGAGCTTTTATCTTTCTAGCTGACTATATACAAAACCTACGTGTACTCGGTGTGTCAAATTGTTGTGGATGGCTATTATAGTCGTTAACATGAATAATAATAACAAGATATAGCAATATACATGAAAATTTCATCACATTCGGTTTATGAGGATGATTTTTAAGATACATACAACAATATATTTCCATTAAACAGTAGCCCTGTGACTTGACTATCGGATATCATCTGAGCAAATGGGAAAATACGAGTATAAGCAGAATGAATGGGTATAACCACTAGGAAGGACAAGGCATGCTTACATATGTAAGTATGTAGGTTCTTACCGTATCTATGAGAGTTAAAATTAATATCAGAATGAGAAAATATAAATTTTTTATATTTCATTGTTCATGTGGCTTTCCAAAGCATCCTTGACTGTAATGTAATCACTTTTAGGTACCATTCCTAACAAATGACCTGTACAGAGGCAGAAGGAGTTGCATTATAAGACTCGATATTGACCAGTGTAAGTGTGTGTGACGTGTTGTCTGGTACATATATAATATGTATGTTACAAAATGAATTATTCAATAGTGAAGGGCGAAAGATGAACAAGCATAATGTATTCACACATAGTCGATGCTGAAATTGCTTTATCGATTGACATGTATTATACCTACGTATGTACATAGGTAAGTATCCACTATTTTTCTCTATTATTAGTTCAGGAAATGATTAGAAAATATTCCAACAGGACTTCTCCAAAATGGACTTGGTGTCCCGAATCTGGCCGGATATGTATATATTCTGGAATCCAATCAAAATAGCTTCCTATACAGAAATAGCAATAGCGTTTCGGCTATAAATTACATCAAAATCGATTTAGTTGTTGGTTCTATAAGTCACGTTATTGAAATTCAAAGGATCTTCTTTTCTAGGGTAACATGGACAACATTTTAATCCATTAAAAATAACACTGAACATTCTCACTTTGCACTTAGAAAAATAGAGGAGTGGCAACCACTGTTAGAT
This sequence comes from Dioctria linearis, assembly GCA_963930735.1. NCBI lineage: Eukaryota > Metazoa > Arthropoda > Insecta > Diptera > Asilidae > Dioctria > Dioctria linearis. The sequence goes on along the minus strand of OZ005744.1, from coordinate 125,167,498 downwards.
GCAGGATCGGTGTTAGAGGCCTTGTTCTTAGAAGGGTTTGAAAATCAAAACGACTATCTTCAATGAGCATTATTTGGAGGCCTGGCATATAGTCACTGACATATAAATATCGACTGCTTACCTTCTTAAATTTTATACATTTTAGAAGCATTTAGAAGGCATGAATTGTATCCCGAAAAAGTTTTCTCCGGCGGCCTTTTTCATAACCAACTACATAACCCACCTTATAACTCTTGAGGGGAGAGGAATACGGGACTGGTCGAGCAGTCGTTAGAATGGTGATGAAGTTCTGCATAGAATAAGCTCTGTAAGTGGCCACACACTCTGTACTTTTTAAAATACATGGTATTTTGTGAAAGACTACCGAATTTTCTTAATAAATCCTGTAACTTCGAAACAGTTGAGATGCCGCTCCTCCTTGCCATACAATTTTTGTGTGACTAGGTGACTACTATCACCTCCTATCCTATGGACCACCATGGACGAAAGACCCTGTGTAAATGGTACTATATGTATACATTTTTTTGGAAGAATGTTCACGTTTCCGCCGCTGTAACTCGTTACACATCAGACTTACAAAAAAAGTAGGGAATTTAGTCTTCTTCAAATTTATACTTTTACATTTTTGTCGTAGGATCAACCGTTGAGGATTTATGTTGAAAAAACCAATTTTTGGTATCTTTAATCCAAGATGGTGGCCCGGAACTGAATAACATATATAAAAATCACACCTACTCTACCTTTTGTAGGGAAAAAACCCCTACTGACTGAGCTATAACAGGTGCCGCAAAAAGTAGCATACGTAATTTGATTTTCTCCTCCTATAGTTTTTGATTTAAAAATAAAATGATCTATATTGGTTTTTCATAAAAAGATTATTTCATTTAAAAGTTAACCCTCCTGTAATATTTATGCAAAAATGGAATTTTTTATGAGGACATTTTTACAATATTTTGTAAAATTTGTGGCAGTAAAATTGTTAAGCTCATGCTTTACGTAGGTATAGTTTTTGAAGTCTTGTCGGATCACACAGCAATGTCACTTCAAATATATAATCTTAAAGAAAGAAGTCTGGAGTGGTCAAATCGAGAGATCTTGGGAGCCATACCACATTGATTACCAAAATGGGAAAGTTTAACGTCGCGTGGCGCCATCTTGTTAAAACTATGTATCATGACTTCTAGACCTTCGTCCAACTTCGTTCGATATTAAAAAAATTTGGTTACTATATTTGAGTAGTAATCATCATTGATAGATACCGCATTACCATCATTTCCCAAGGAAAACATATGGTCCAATCATGTGTTCTATGAATAAGTGCCATACCCAACTAGGATTTCTGCGGATGGAAAGGTCTCATGAATTTTATTTATTAAAGAGTGCTCAGACAGATAGAATGCCTAGCTCGTCGCTCATCATAATTAATTTTAAGTAAACGTTTTCAGTTTCATTATTGAACCGAAAACTCTTTGATAGTTAAGAAGAATGGTTTACCAGCAATTTAGTTTGTGAAACACATGAATTCGCCGGAATTCGTAATCGTCGTACCCTTCCAGAAGTTTGTCTATCTCGCGTTGTATCAGCGTTTAGACTAGTTTAGATGGGATAATTTTTGCACGCCCCGTTCGAAGATGGATAGGTAACGGGGTGCGCGGAGTAACACCGGCGCACGTCTCTTACGTATGCATTTTCGTGCGCCACGTGCAAAGACTAGGCCGTCTAAACTACCTTTTCAAGTCAGGGTGCTAAAGGTCATTGTTTTGTACGTGTCGGACGAAACGAAACTTTCGACAAAATGACGTCGTATTCACGAATTATTACGTAAAGATATAGACACTATTATTTCATGTCATGTGTGTAGTGGGTAGACTAAAAATTAGGGTAGGTACGAACTTTTAATAACTGCAAGCAAAGAGTATGATAATGAAAAGAAGTAGCAACAAGTAGCGATTTAAGAGTAGCATTTTGATTGTTTTTTTCTAAATAGAGTTTAAAAAGCTCTCGCTTCCGTGCTTCCAAGTATTAACTATGGACTAGTTTAGACGGTGTAGTTGTTGCGCGCCGCACACGAAAAAGGTGTGAGAGGGGTGTGAGCGAAGATGGGGGAGATCGCGCACTGAACAGTGCCCGAGCATCGCTCACAAACATGCAGTTTTTATCATTTTCTCTTTCACTAGCTTTCTATGAGTTCGGGGGAGTTCAGCATTTTTTTACTTTTATGGACTTCTCTTACACTTGTTGCTGCATTAGGAGAGTTCAGAAAAATGTGTTAACATAAGATGATGGTTTTGCGTAGGAAAAGAATAAAATGAGCTTAAGGTGGAACCACCACTGATTTATAACAATGGACTGAGCGATTTGCTATTTCATGTGGTACAAATTTTGTGTTTCTATATACGATCGTTAGAGCACCCTTTAAAACATTTACTGCATAAAAAACATGTAAAACTCAACCAATCAGATGAAATTTTATAGCCGAAAATCGAATTAAATTAAAAAAATATTTAATCTTGTGTCCAATTTAATCGCTCATTCCGACTATAATTTTCAAAAGTTATTTTTACCTGAATCCTGCGTATGGGCAAGAGAGACGGAGCATGGTAAACACTACCTTTACCTTATTTTTTCTGCGGTGATTGCATCTGCATCTGCAGCCAACATAAAAACATGAAATGGCATAAGAAAACGTTCAGTAAGCGAAATGGTGGGTTGGTAGCTCCAACTCTGCTATGTATAGGGCAAAAGAGAAAACTTTAAAACTTGTGCCATTCTTTCTTATAGGGTAATGGAAACAGTTATTAGTCAGTGGGAACCGCCAATTAGCTGAAAAACTGTTAATTTATCAAGGGTTTGAGAGGTGCACAATACAAAATATAAAGATTACATAAAAAGATGTTATGCAAGCGAATGAACTTGGACGTGAAGTCCAGTCTGCTAGCATAAGCTGACAGATCACTCCGTAATCGGTGATAGCGCAGGGGGGCACGCTAGCGCCTCGACCAGTGCAGGTGAGTTATAGGGGGGGGGGGGGGTTAATCCAAAGCCTACCGCCGGTCACCAGATTCATAAACAAAAAAAATTATCGTGCCTATCAAACACCATCGACGCCACATCTAGCCCTGAAAGTGCCTTTACATCACTTACCACTTTGCTTCAAGAAGGCACAGATATTAAGTCTTCCTGCTGCTTGCCCCATCCTTGCAATCGACACTGAGGGCAGAGTACATATATTCCAGTGTCCCTATTGATCTGAAATTTAAGAAGTAGTAGTGGAGCGGAACAATGAACCTTACATGAACCCTACAGTGAAAGGGCTCCAGGAGAGTGAGGGAAGAGAGACCAAAAGAATTATTGCATCGATACGTTATAATCATATTTATTAAATCTGCGCCCCATCACGTAAATAAGTGAAAAGCCAAAGCTAAGTTCTAAGTAAATAATCGACTGAATTTAAATCTGTGGATGCAGTCCACTGTAATTAGTCATTGCTAACTGAATACCTTGCAAAATCGGAAACTAATTATATGCCTTAAGTAAGGCTATAACTAAAGATTATTTAGATCCACTCCTCGTTGCAGTCGGGAGGGGAAGACTGAATGACTTTACTATGTGGAACCTTAACCTAGGAGCCTAAGAAGCTGTGTGTATATTTACGATGAAACGAATCTGTTTACCTTAAAAATAGAGCTAATATAAGACACACCCGAGTATATTTACAGTAATATGTATGCTATCAGCCTAATTAAATCTAAGACAAAACAAAAATGTGGTGTATGAAGATGAATGCGCGTATTTCGCAGAATAAAATATTCATCAACTCTAAACATATGTACCTGTACCTAGTTCAATATCTCTGGTCACGATTAACGAAACCGCAGTCGTATGTCACTTCAAACAAAATTCTCTCAACAAGTATGTATACCTTAGTAATTTAATTAACTTAGCTCTAAAGTTATTATATTTCCTCGCAACAAATTGTCAGCCTGTAACATGTTTATGCTTGAGACAAATGTATACGAAAAAAAAGTCTTTTCAAATTAATGAATATTCAAGCTATTTCCCGAAAATAATTGTACTATGCGTACACAGAACTATTCATTATATATATATATATATGAAAATTTCGTAAAAATAATAAAAAAAACGACTTACATATTTTTTTATGCTGAGGAATGCATCGCCTAGGCGCCTCCGTGATGCTCCACTGCTATTCTCAAATTAGTTTTAAAGGAAATTACTTCTTATCTATATTATACTTCAGAAATCTGATTTTAATTGTGAAGTTTGACTGACACTGTTCAGTGCTGAGCAATAATTTTTCAATTCTAAGAAATCATGCTAAATTCATCTACCTATGAACCAATAACAGTGTCAGCAATTCGAGCTTCACTCGCAATCGTAATAATCAATTGCACTTTGTTTACATTCTGTGTTAATCTACATATAGCGATGAATTTAGTGTGATGCAATATAATGCGCATATACATTACTTTCTACTATTTCTTAATATTTTGTTGTGTATTTTTTTTCATGTCACTTTTGTGTTCCAATATATTTTTGTAATGCATTTTTTAATATTTCTGTTCTAAATGTGTAACTCATCATTTTTTTGTATATAAATTAAGTGTACTAGTCAAATAAAATTCAGAGTTAAAATCGAACGCGAAGAGTTTAATTTACCAGTAGTTTTCGACCTTTCAATACGTTGGAGGAATTCAAGAACCATTGAATTCTCCTACACAGCCATATACTGCTAAATGTAGTTGTTGGGCCGGAAAAAGTCTTCTTCTTCCTCTTTTTTTTCGACACTCCCGCTTGAGGTTGTGCCTCCGCCAGAGTCAGCTCGTGTAGTTTTTCACAAGTGTCATCGCCTTCGCGGTGAAGCTACATGATGCAGCATGCTGCTCCGTGTGTCTTTGACTATAACAAAGAGTCAAGAGAAAATCTCTTAAAGTACTTTGAACTGAACTACAAAAAAGTAATAGCGCAATTACTGTATAACACATACGCAATAAAATTCAAGTATTGCGTGGACAATATCTGAATGAAATGAGATTAATTGCAGCATCTATGAAAAGTGGTCCCCTGCACTTAATTCGAGCGTTAAAAATTTGAATGAACCTCTGATATTTCTTAGCTTTTTCCAAGGTTGCACCAATAATTCCTTTTTCTTTTTATACCTGCAAGTTGTAGAAAGCCGAGATAGCGCTTAGTAAGCCTGTATTAATTAAATTATCTTTACTACCGCTGCTTCAGTAAGCATTTAAAAAAGCAAGCCCAGCATTTTCTAAGCTCAAAGCCATATCTTCTTCAGCTAGAATTCATATTCATGTCTAAAAATGAAATGATATTTTTATAATTTGAGTTTTGGAAGTTATTATTATATGCTAATAAACATATCTTTCAAAATGCGGAACATATTCAATAAAGATATTAACAGTCCAAAAAAATTTCAGCCAACGCGAACGCCACCCAGAGAAGAATGTCATAGAAGACGAAATAAGCGATTAAAGACTGCTCCTGTTTTCGTAGGCGCCGTGTAAAAACTATACCGTATTAACGCACAGCAAGTTTTTCCCTTCTTGCACAAAACAGAATGGGCGATCACGCAACGCAAAAACTACACCGTCTAAACCAGCCCCTGAGACAACTTACATCTAGATATGCAAAACCTCACAAAAACGCGGGCCAACTAAAACTAATAGAAAGCTCTACACATTCTCTCTCTCTCTTGCTGTAGTATGCCACTTAAATTCATCGCAATTATAGCTTTCTTTGGTTGAATAACAATTTAAAGAGCTTTCAAAGAGTGATCAGGGTTCATATGGAGATTTTCATATCTAGTTGTAAGTTGTCTCAGCCCTATGTAGTACTAACGCGAGCTTTTGTACAAAGCTGTCTATTTGTGCCACACGCAGAAGCAGTACCCTTATGGGTAAAATTAATAATTTTATTCCCCAATATAGGAAACTTTCTTCCCTTGGGGAACGTCAAAGTGCTTATCTTCAATTTGCCTTTAGCCTATGTCTAGGGAAATAAGCAAATTGAAGATAATTGCATTAAACTGCAACTCACTGGTAAGGCATAATAAAAGAAGAGCCTTAAATTCGTTCCTTGCGGAACAAAAACCCAACTTTGTTCTTCTTTCAGAGACACATCTCAGTCCTTGCCACAAACTAGTTTTCGAGAAATTCTCGACCACCTGTTCAGATAAAACTGATTCTTCACTTGGCACGGCCATCCTAATTCGCGATGGGCTTAAATTAAATTAAATTAAATTAAGCTCAGACCGCTATGCAACATGGAATGCACAGCAGTTAAGGTCTTTCTTACCTCCCAACAAACACTTCTCCTCATTTCCCTTTATAGCAGATGTGGTGCTCGGGCAGCGCAGATTAAAAGGAACCTTAGCTACCTCAATAATATCTCCAAAGATTACACATATACGGTTATTGGAGGAGATTTCAACGCCAGGCATCCAATGCGGAATGACCCGCTGGAAAGTGGCTCTGGCAAGACAATTGCAAATTGGCTCAATCGAAATCAAGATAGCCATGATTTCATTCTAGCTGCGCCAAGCACCCCAACCTTCCCCCGATCAGGTTCCTACATAGACTTTTACCTTGTTTCTTCAAGTTTGATTAATCTTCTTCCCCAAATTAATAACTTCAACTGCGTTACACATCATGCTTCGTCAGATCATCTAGCAATAGAACTGACCATCAAACCTAATTCGCCGGTAAATATACTGACGATGGCACTACCCACCTCCACGACTTTGGTAGACGTGAACTGGAATGATTTCCAGGACAGGTTCACCACCCTGTATGAAGACAACCTCCCCCCAGCAGTAGAAACCTAACAAACTCAGAAATAGATTCCCAAATAGATTTTTTCACTAATTGCCTACAGAGTAATATAAACCACTTTTCAAAGACTACTAGCACCAAAAACTACTTTTATAAAAACCTTCCGGCAAATCTTCAAAGTCTGTATAAATACAGACAAAAACTGCGGAAAATCCTAAACCGCATTTATCACAGAACACTAAACTCTCAAAATGCGGCCTACCAGTCTATTCTCTCCCAAGTAGTCAAATGCTTATCGATTATCATCGATGAACAAACTAAATTGTTCTGCGATGAACAGTTTAGGAAAAGACTTGAAAAAATCAAACCAGGCCCACAGACCTTTGAAAATATTAACAAAGTCTGTTCCAGGAAGTCAAAACTCCCGAAAGTCATAAAGAACAGCCAAGAGACGCTAGTTCTCCCACAGGAAAAATGTGATGCATTTGCATCATATTTTCAAGACACTTTTAAGGATAACTCAATCCTTAGCACTCCAGCCTTCTCCTTGGAAGTAAACAGCAGCATTAATACTTTTCTGAATGCAAATGGCTCTATACCACAAACCTTCTTCTGCCTGGATAACCCCGCAATCTTGTAGCGTATCAAATTATGTGCACGGCTATAAGCCGAATCCGCAATCCGAATTTCACATCCGATCTCTAGCTAATATACGCCCTGTAACAAAACAGAAATCCGAATCCTCATGACTGTACCATACTTAGTGCATATACCTAAAATTCGGAGTATTGGTTGCAGCAAGTTCATTGGAATTCTGGGCCCTTCTTCTTAAAGAGTGCTTGACTAAGAAAAGACTGAAAATTGTGTATAAGGAAAAGTATTTAATACCTTTAAATAAAGAAAATTTGTTGTATACCGTAAAGAAACAAAAATCAAATAATAAGTAATTGAGTTTATATCGTGAAAAGTGATACGAAATATAAAAGGAACTACATGATATATGTATTCTGAAATGCGAACCATGTGATTGCACCTAGCCCCTTCTAGGCAAGACTAAAAAGAAAAAAAAAAGAAAAAGGAAGAGAAAAAAAAATTATAAGAAAAAGTGGAAACAAGAGGTACATCAAATAAAGAAAAAAATCCACGTGGAAATCAACACGAAGGTTCAATTGGACACTAAAATCTACTCAAAGATTTGGAGATAAGTCATAGTCTAGTGTTTTGTTAATATAATTAATTATTTATTCATTTTCTTAACTTTAAATGCATGCTTAGTTCTAGAAAACGATATACTAAACTTAGGTTAGCATAGCATACAGGCGCCCACGTAAGTAGTGTAGGTAAACGTAACTAGACAACACTCCTTTGTATCTATATTATAGAATTAAAGAAAATATGCATGCGTAACTAAAGTGTTAAAAGAAAAAGGTCCAAGAATCCCATACCACAAAAAAAAGAAAAGAAACGGGTAATAACAGTCTCTCTTCTGAATTCCTTTTGGCGCAAATATTAGAGGGCAGTTGAATATCATGTCGTCGTCATAACAGACCTACGATTTGCTCTCGCCCGGATTCGAATAATTATTTGCAGCACAAAGTTGCTATAATCTATCCTGAAGAGCAAAATATTTTCATCAATCCTCTGCACCTTTTCGTCTTAACCAAGACAATAAACTCAAAAAAATCGAGTGGTCCCGACAAAATTTCAAATGCAATTATTAAAAAACTTCCACCAAAAGCTCTCGACTTTCTATCAACAGTGTTCAATAATTTCATCAATAATTGCTACTTCCCAGAAAAATGGAAAATTTCACGCATTTTCCCAATCCCCAAAAAGACTTCATCAAAAGACATCAGGGAGTTCAGGCCCATCTCCTTAATTTCAAACTTAGGAAAGCTTTTTGAGAAAGTCATCAAGCAACAGGTTATAAACACCTGCGGTTTCAAACCACAGCACTCCACCTCCACCTTCCATCCACTAATAAAGTTTCACACGGATGCAACGAGAGCCTTAAATAGGAACGAATGTATCGTAGGCTGCTTCCTTGACGTCCAATAAGCATTCGACTCAGTATGGACAGCAGGGCTTGTTTTCAAATTAAATCAGTTTTCGGTTTTCCTCCACACCTCAATTTGTTAATCCACAGTTTCCTAACTTCTAGGAAAGTTCAAAAAATACCAAACCACCCAAACCCGCTGATCAACAACCTGCAGGACCTTCTCATACCGGCAAACTTTAACTACCTCTCACCCCTGCTTTTAACGAAGCCCGAGGCTAGAAACATCTACCAGCTAGATAATGGTAGAATAAGTTTCTACGACCATAAAGGTGATTACTATCGCGGGTAATCACGTTACTCAGAGAGTGTCTCTGAAGAAAACCAATGCTTTAGGAACCATTTATTCCTAAACACTCCCAAAAATCCACATCCTATCCTCTCATATCTCCTTCCCCCGCCCTCCTACTAACAACTAACTCCATAAGGAGAACGACATGAGGTATGGCTGATAAGGCGCATCAACTGTAATTGAAAAAAGACAACAAAACTGAAAGTTAGAAAGTAACAATGGACAACTGGCAACAAGAAGAAAAAGAGACGACATCAAACTGAACTGAGGGCTAAAGATGAGCCCCAACGAACAAATGAGCATAAATTAGAAAACATCGAGGGAAACTACGACAAAGCGAATAAAATTCGGCGCAAAACACACTTGACTTGACTTGACAGTACTCGCTGTAATTATTTGGCTTGTGTGACAGCAGTACATAATCAATTTATTTTCCTCTAGGACACAAGTCTGTCATATTGAAGCCGAATATAGTGTTGTTGTTGTTTGTGTTCGGAAGTTAATTGCGGGAATTTTTTTTGTAAAGTTAATATTATAAAGTGTGTATGAACACTTTAAGATGTGTATGCATAACATGCGTTGTCGGCTATTCGAAAACTTTTCTTTAGAATTTGTATATTGATGGCTGGCAAAGAGTTTTTGATTTAATATTAGTACCTTGTTTGGACCGCTATTAATTTTTTATAAGCGTATAAAAGAGGGAATGTACTTGAAATTTTTTGCTTGGAAAATTGACGGGCTATTGTTCGCCGGGTCGCCGCCAACAGGCCAAAATTAGCGAAACATTCATTTTTTTAGGAATGCATCATTTTTAAAATGTTTAAAATTTTAAAACAAACTCATTTGTACATTGTCCAGTGCAATGTACAGTTTTTCCTAGAAACAAGATGTTCACATGCTAATCAGCAATACCAACCAATAATACTCATAAAGTACTATTCCAAATTATGTACACATATATTTATACAAATTGATAACTTTAATTGATTTGTTCTTCGAAACACCTAGAGCGAAAAAAGTTCAAATTTTTGCATCAATCTCAAATTAATATGCAATAAACAAGTGAAAAGAGAAAAAAAACTCCAAGTAATTTTCCCTTGGCTTATACCCTAGACACACAGCACGAACTAATGAATCATTTGTACTAACTATTCATTAAAATGCCGTGTGTCAAATAGTATATGTCATTATAGCTCGAAAATCAGATGATAATGAAGTGCATTAATGAAGTGTTTTCCTCCTTCATTATAGCTATAATGAGGAAAAATGTGCTAGATTTGACATATAATGTAAATCTGGAGCTCCGCTGTGCATCTGCCGATTTGAAAAATAAGAAGAAGAAATGCAAATCACAAATTATATTATTAATATTTTTTTTAATATAATGTTTTTCTCATTTGTTAATTGTTAAATTCGAAAATAAAATAAATGAAAACAAAGTTTATCGCGTTAATTCGATTCATATTGCTTCTTTAAGGTGATAAGTTTATCAAAACCAGTTTGACAGCTCAACTTAATTAAAGAAATGGCTGTGTGTCCGCAGTTTATAATGAATCATTATAGACTAATGAGTCGTTAGTTATTTCTTCATTAAGAGTGCTGTGTGTCTAAGGCATTATACCCTAGACACGCAGCACGAACTAATGAATCATTTGTACAAACCAATCATTAAAATGCCGTATGTCAAATGGTATACGTCATTATAGCTCGAAAATCAGATGATAATGAAGTACACTAATGAAGTGTTTTCCTCCTTCATTATAGCTATAATGAGGAAAAATGTGCTAGATTTGGCATATAATGTAAGCCTGGAGCTCCGCTGTGCATCTGCCGATTTGAAAAATAAGAAGAAGATATGCAAAGAAATGCAAAGAAATGCAAATCACAAATTATATTATTAATATTTTTTTAAATATAATGTTTTTCTCATTTGGAAATTGTTAAATTGAAAATAAAATAAATGAAAACAAAGTTTATCGCGTTAATTCGATCCATATTGTTTCTTTAATGTGAATAGTTCATCATAACCAGTTTGACAGCACAACTTAATTAAAGAAATTGCTGTGTGTCCGCAGTTTATAATGAATCATTATAGACTAATGAGTCGTTAGTTATTTCTTCATTAAAAGTGCTGTGTGTCTAAGGCATGATATTCTAAATAAATATCATTCGTCTCTTTTTAACTAAATCATAAACTAAAAACATATAGAAATATTTTCCCTTTTCTCTCATTGCATTTCCAATCCATTCCAACAACAAAGTTACAGCTAGCAGCAGACGAGCTGCGCCTGCGCTATGATGCGTCGTATACATTATCTATGTACAAACGTGTGGGATAGACACTCATTTTTAAAGCCACATAAGAACATTGAATAAATAACTAATAAGGATGCGGGGTTTCATGCGAACACAGTGTACGTGAGTAGGCAATTCAATGACAGTCAAACCCAAGGAGCGGGAGGGGGGAGAAATGACAGTAGGGCTGGTCACTTTTTTGAAAATTCTGCTTAACAAGTCACTTAAATTATCATAGGCAACGCCAAGGAATATTATCTGAATATTATTATAAGGGGGCGCCAAAAATTTGTTTATTTTACATAGGAATTGGGATTATAAAAAATGTCCCCCTTCAAAATTTCACGGTTTCACTACTGCCATGACGAAATGAATACAAACACAGCACACTAATACATTTCACCGAGTGGCTAGGTTTTCACCCGATATGCCGTTTCCTTATTAGTTATTTATTCAATGCATAAGAACAAGTAAAAAGCTAGAATTCGCCTAAGACCAATTCTTATGATACCCTAGCTAGATGAAAGCCCGTATGTCATTTCGTATGGTCACAGAAAATATGATTATAACTAAGTTTATAGGATTTCATATTCTGAAGAGCTTTTCAGCACATTAAAATCCTATAGGGCTAATAGTTTTCACAGTAAACGTAAAAATCTAAAATTTTTATATGGCAACACCAAGGGGTTGCCCGAATTAGTCCAATTTTAAAATCATATTTGTTTTTTTTTGAAAACACTATGTACAAAATTTTGGGTATATGTGTGAAGCGCACAACCCAAAATTAATCTAGTCAAAAATAGTTTGCGAAGCGCACATCTATTGTTAAGGGATTACGCATTGTTTTAGGTCGTATCTTTACCTGCCCTCAGTAATATACCCACGTAGGGTGTATTTGCCAAACGCAAAGAAACACACGAACAGGCAGGCAGGCACACACACACACACAGGCAGGCTGCCTGTGTGTGTGTGTGTGTGTGTGCCTGCCTGCCTGTACGTGTGTTTCTTTGCGCTTGGCGCGGAGCGTACTCCTCATATTGATATTAGTGGTTTAAAAAACTTAATTTAACTTACATAGATCAGGTAAAGATCATAGATCAGGTAAAGATACGTGCTATAACAATGCGTTGACCTTAACCATAGCCGCGCGTTTCCAAAACAATGCGTAATCCCTTAACAATTGTGCGCTTCGCAAACTCCTGCTTGTGCGCTAGGAGAAGTGTTTTTTTATGGCTTGTACGCTTGGCAAATACACCCCAAAATTTTAGCTTTCGACGTTACCGTGTTCTCAGGTAGTGTCCAAGTATGTAGTGAGAAACGAAGAAGTTACCCGATTTGTCCCATTTGCGAACTTAATGTTACTTTTTTTATTAAAAAAGTAATATGCACAATGACGGACGGACATGCAAAAATCAAAATAACTGTTAATTTTATGAAAGGGTGTCTAATCCATTTTTCTCTACCATCATTATTTCTAGTTGCTACAAACGGAATGACAAACTGAGGTATACCATTTAGATCTTTATAAAAGTCTGTTTGAAATTTTTTGACGCCATCTCGGAAAACTTTGAGAATTAAAATAAATAAAAACCAATTTTATCATTCACTTTTTATCAAGATAGAGGTTTACAAATTGATTTTTATAAAATAAACTATTTACGGGATTTATAACAATGCGTTGACCTTAACCATAGCCGCGCGTTTCCAAAACAATGCGTAATCCCTTAACAATTGTGCGCTTCGCAAACTCCTGCTTGTGCGCTAGGAGAAGTGTTTTTTTATGGCTTGTGCGCTTGGCAAATACACCCCAAAATTTTAGCTTTCGACGTTACCGCGTTCTCAGGTAGTGTCCAAGTATGTAGTGAGAAACGAAGAAGTTACCCGATTTGTCCCATTTGCGAACTTAATGTTACTTTTTTTATTAAAAAAGTAATATGCACAATGACGGACGGACATGCAAAAATCAAAATAACTGTTAATTTTATGAAAGGGTGTCTAATCCATTTTTCTCTACCATCATTATTTCTAGTTGTTACAAACGGAATGACAAACTGAGGTATACCATTTAGATCTTTATAAAAGTCTGTTTGAAATTTCTTGACGCCATCTCGGAAAACTTTGAGAATTAAAATAAATAAAAACCAATTTTATCATTCACTTTTTATCAAGATAGAGGTTTACAAATTGATTTTTATAAAATAAACTATTTACGGGATTTATCCACTTTCTGGGCTACTAAGCAAAATTACATCAGTCTTCATTCTCGTGCTAAGATAAATGTGGAGAAAAAAAATGTTATTCAAGTTACAGGTGTCTCAATTATTAGTGTTATGAAAGTAATTATAAAATGAAAAGTATTAACAAATTTGTAAAAACAGCTCCGGTAGCATTTACAGATATAATAAAAATTGGTGTGTACATGATAAAGTTTTTGGACCGGGAGGAAAATAACATGGATTTTTGAGGTTTTTGATTTAAAAAACAAAAAACGAATACTTTTTCTCATAATCTAAGCCTGTCAACATTTGAACTGAAGATTTTCTAATATTTTGTCAAATGTTTCAAATCAATATCATAAAAATTGTGGAAAATAGAAAGGCCGAACGAAATGCTTGCAAATTTATTCAGAAGAAGGTGTAGGAAATTGAGGGTTATTGGCTTTAGTAAAAGAGGTGATGGTGTGTATTTCGCTTGAATGTTTGTCGCTCATAACTAGGGTGGAAAACACAAGATAGTAGACCGTTCCATATTCGTACTATTTTGCTTAAGAAAGATTCGCATAATTCCATAGTACAGCCAAATTCGACTTCAAGGGTGTGGGAATGAGCTCGGGTTAGAGCTCATGTGGTACGCATAGAGAGTATTCTACAAGGGATCAGGCTAGAGATTTCGCCAGAGCAACAGCCAAAAGAGTAATGATAAAAGAGATATAGGTATCCGACGTACGCCGGTGCGCCATTACTAGTTTTAATAGTAATTTTTTGAATGTCAAATTTTCTTCCATACTCACCAAAATGTATGTAAACAACCAAACACCATCTATTTTACGAAGAGGAAACCATCAGTTTTTACACTAGTGAACTCTATACTGCACTACTAAAATCTTTAGTAAAATATTTGATTCTGATTTTAACAGAGATCTGATTTGTATGGAAAAATCAAATTTTACTCCAATTCTTAACCAGTAAAATTGACAGAGAAATGTTGAAATTTCACAATTTTCTTCGAAGAACAAATTTTAAATGTATATAAATCAAAAATGTAGCCTGAAACTTTGTTTTCTCTACATAAAACTTATAATGTTAAAATTTCGCCAGCAATGGTGGTGGTAAATTTTACTTTCCCCAACTAGGGAAGTTAACGCTTAAGCATATGCAGTAGGTACAAAAGAATATTAGAAAACTGTTCTTATTTCACACATCTTTCGGTCTACATATCTCCTACTCTCTATCTATTTTTCTCTGAAGGTCCGTAACCTCAAACTACATTCCTTCTAGGTCAGACTCCTTAATATTAAGAGCTGATAAGTTAAAGAGACCGTTACATATCCTGACGACCTCCCTCGTGTTCGCAGGTCTTAATGTGTCTAAGGCTGCTGGCCTGATGGTGTTTCACCCCTGGTACTCAAGTACTGCACCTCTTCTTTAGCTAAACCTCTACGCAAACTATTTCACCTCTCCTATTCGACACCAGTCTTGGCATGGAAACTTGCACATGTTTAGCAAATACCAAAAAAGGAGAGGCAAGCAATCCGCTATCCCTGAAATTATAGAGCAATTGCTCTTACTTCGATTCTTTCAAAGGTTTTCGAAACACTCATCAATATCCAATTGATGAAATATCTAGAAACTAATTACCTTATTAATGATCGCCAATACGGCTTTCGTGATGGTCGCTCTACTGGAGATTCGCTGAGCGTTGGAATAAATGTCTCCATAATTTTGGTGAATCTGAGATCATCGCATTAGATATCTCGAAGACCTTCGATAGAGTCTGGCATCCTGCTCTTTTAGCTAAACTTCAGGCATTAGGTCTAGAGCACCTTTTCTTAAAATGGATTGAAAGCTTTCATTCCCACCGTTCAATTCAAGTTATATTGGACGAAGTTACTTCTGACCATTTTATAATTCCTGCCGGTGTACCACAAGGAGTTCTGTGCTCTCTCCTACTCTATTCCTCACTTTTATTAATTATCTGCTAGCTCTCTCTTTCAATCCTATTCATAGTTTTGTATGCAACAAAACCCTTGATTTCGTGTACTCGTTCGACTCTATGGCTGATTTCGAGAATGCTACAGTTAAGAAACGGAGCCACATGTTTAGTTTACTAAAGTATGACCTCACAACAATACTCGCTTGGGGAAGAGTGAATCGGGTCTTCTTTAATGCTTCCAAAACGCAACGTCGTCTGTTATCCAACTTCCACTCAAACCATTTCCCTCGATGGAGAAAATATCTCGAACTCACCATCTCTTAACATCTTAGGCATTGAAATATGCAACAATCTTAGTTAGTCTGATCACATTTTTGGTATTGCCAAAAATGCGATGAAATGACTGGGCTTCTTGCAAGGACGCAAGAAATATTTTACTCCATCAGACTTGGCGCAAATCTACAAGTCTCATATCAGGCCTAGATTAGAATATAACTCCCTTATTTGGGCAGGCGCTGGACGCGCTGCATTGTCCATGTTAGACAAAGTCCAATAAAACGCCTTCCGGCTTATTAGCGATGACATATCAATAGCAAACGTAAAGTCGGATGACTCCATCCTCCATCGTCTCTCTTACCGCTACTTCTATAGTCATTGCTCTGACGAAATTTCTAGCCTGATCCCTTGTAGAATTGCTCCTATGCGCAGCACACGAGCTGTAACCCGAACTTATCCTCACACCCTTGAAGTCAAATTTGGCCGTACCGTGAAATTCCGTGAATCCTTCATAAGCAGAACAGTACGAATGTGGAACAGGATGCCATCCTCTGGTTTCCCCCCAGCTATGATACACAAATATTCAAGCGTAATGCGCACCGTCAACTACTTGTCTCAACCCAATAATCCTCAATACCCCTTATTCCTTTCTTGCCAAGGCTGTGCATCATAGGGTATTCGCTAAGCTTTGGCAACATCATAAAAATAAGGATTAGATTAAAACCAAATTAAAAATGTAAAGAATTGTCTTGAAAACAACAAACACATGGAAAAGAAAAGAATGCTCTGATTGTAGTAAAAAAATAATTTTTTTTTTTTTATATAGGCTCTTTTATTTATTCGCTCTTTTAAACATTCCTAAAAAATAATTGGCAAAAGGCTCTACAACGGGTAAAAAGACAGAAAAGATACTATCTAACATAAAAAATCACAAACATAACAGAGTCAATAGGGATAACAAAAACCAACTAGACACTTACAGATAAAAGAACAAAATGAAGTTAACACTATATTTTCAAAAGAGACTATACACAACTTTTGAAAAATTTCTAAAAGATAAAAAACATAAAATTTCCAATATCTCTTAATTTTGACAATTGGGTAAGAAATTAAAATTTCCAAAAATTATTTCCTAATCGATCGAAATTTCAACATATAAATTTTGCAATTTTGCACCGAGACCGAAACCGAATTAAAAATTAATAACTGACTGAACGAATGACAAATTTATTCGATACCGTTATAGAGTCCCACAAGATCAGTTTATACCTTTCATGGACTTCCACAAACTGCCCTCATCATCCCTCGTGCTGTTAACCTCTAATGGACTGCTCGTTCTTCTCACAGCACTTGCAACAGTTCCAAAGTGAGGTGAAAACCCGTGGACTAGTGTTGCAAATGCTGTGGCCTGTTATCACCAGCGAAAGCCAAGAGCGCCGTCCTGCACCGACGACAGTGGTTACCATGTGTAGTTGAATGTGTCTGCGTTCGTTGCCAGATATTCAAGACGTAAACGTCTCTTCAATCTGTCAACGAAGTGCATTTTAAGTGCCTGTGCGTGGTGTTGTGGGTCAGTGTTCTGATTCCCATCTTCGTAGTAAAAGTGGATTGTAGATTTGGTCAGTGTTAACACAAAGCCAAACAAACAATGCATCCGACTACAAATCTTTTGTCCACATAGAAACCATGTTCTAGTAAGACGAAATTCGGGTGGATCTCCTGACACATATCGCGAACGAGGTCCATTAGACTTTGCAAAGCCGGCAAAAACCCGTGAAACAGGGCGCCGCCATCACCAGCACAAATAGATGCTCTGAACCCGCCGCGCCGGTCGATATATGACAACTGATTAGGATGTATGGGACTGTTATGCAACAATTAGAATGCTACATGAGCATCAAGGTATATAGAAGACAAGGTATTCCCATTAAAATTTTGACACATTGCAGCTGATAGCCTGTAACGTAATTCTGTGACTAATGTATAAACATTTTCTTAGGAGAGGATACTCGCTCTCTGTACCGTACTTTCTATACATTTTCGTCATTAATCACGGAACGTAGTTCGTAATGGGAGTACCTTGGATTCTTTCTACCTTCCATCAGCATCTTTGTAACTAGAAGGAGAACTGTAGACTACTCTGCAAGTTATCCCTCCCATCACGCCCATTTTCACTCCGAGGTATGTTCGCCATCTATTGTATCCAGTACACTCCGGAGATCTTACAGACATACATAAGCACGTCACGGTGCACACGTGTTGTAAGTGTGCTGAAAGGTGTGCGAGGTGGTCTATTTAGAACGAAAGCATCTTCTAACTCAGTGCCAGGGTCACTGGTTCCAAGTTGGAGAAATCTCTCCCGCGCAGAAGCCGCCAGGTCATGTAGCTGTGCACTAAAAAAAAAATTATTAGGTAAAACGACATATCACTATTAGTTGATTGTACATTAGTAAATCCTGTAAATTGACTTGGAAAAACAATTAAGTGATTAATAAAATTGTAAGTGCGTTGCAATTTCTAATAAGAATTAGTTAATTTGCCCTTAGTAGTTTTGGAAAATACTTTAGTTAGAGCTTTTAATTCCATTAGTTCAGTTAACAATTATTTGATGATAAATGAACTAATCAGATTTCAGAAGACGTATTAGTAAAATCAACTTATAAAATTATTAATTTTTTTTGCAGGAGCAACGAAACTGTTTGTTTGATTTTAAGAATATGATATTAGCGAATTTATGCAATTAATTAGTTCAAAAACATTTTTCTTAATATGATGTAATCTCGCAATTTTCTAAATTAACGAATTACATTAGTTGAATAATATAATTCGCCGCTAAGCTTAAAATTTAATTCACTCCATCATTAATAATTATTTTTATACTCTAGATGAAATATCATAGGTCATATTGAGTTTATCATTTCGCTAGTAACGCTGATAAAGAAAAAAATGGATTGGACATGCCCTCATAATATTTATGTATTAATATTATGTCCGTCCGTTTGTCCATCTATCAGTCAATGGATAACTCGAGAACGCGTTGACTTAGAGAGTTACAATTCTGTATACCGATAGCAATTTTGAATAAATATAATTTCAAAAATGGAATAAATCTCGAAACCCGTGTTGTTGTCATATAAAAATTGCAAAACTACAAATTACAATTATATTTTAATTGTACTGGGAAAACATTTAGCGCCAATTTGCTCTTCTACTAAGAAATTATCTGCCAAATGTATTATAACCATTTGTACTGTCGCGTCATCGTTATAGAAACTTATGCGTAAAATCATTAATTTAAACCAATACATTTGTTGAACCGACAAATCTGCGCTTTTGCTTTGATAATTTCAATTTCGTTTGGACATGTTAAAACTCAATTCATAATTTCGGTTTATACATTAGCTGAACTAATAAGTCAGAAAATTTTGTCTCATATAATTCACACTTAGAACTTATACTGAGTGTATATGTTACAGTCAAAATACGAAATCCGTCAAAGCCCGATTTTACTAGGAAATTCTAGGTCTAAAAAAGTGCTCTCGGTAATTCTAGTTTTAATTAATATAACACAGTTAAAACTAGAATTAACGAGAGCGCTTTGTAGGAACTAGTATTAACTAAAGAATATTTAGTTAATTCTGGTTGTGGCTGAATTCTCGTGTAGCTCTTAGTTAAATCTAGAACTGACTGGTTGCTATTAGTAAATTTGCGTTACAATTGAATTCTCTCGCCATTAAACCTCGATGTTTATTAAGGATGTGGCTATTTATACATACACATCCGATCGAGCATACACACGTCCCATAACTGCTCGCGCGTGTGCGCGGATGTGTGTGTGTGTGTGAGTGAGTGTGTGTGGCTACGTGTGCGTCACTGATATCTACCCCCCCTGCCCATCACCTACATACACATACATACTGTATGTATAAATAGCCACATACTTAATAAACATCAAGGTTTAATGGCGAGAGAATTCAATTGTAACGCAAATTTACTAATAGCAACCAGTCAGATCTAGATTTAACTAAGAGCTACGTGAGAATTCAGCCACAACCAGAATTAACTAAACGTTCTTTAGTTAATACTAGTTCTAACAAAGCGCTCTCGTTAATTCTAGTTTTAACTGTGTTACATTAGTTATAACTAGAATTACCGAGACTGCTTTGTTAGAACTAGAATTTCCTAGTAAAATCGGGTTTTGACGGATTTTATGTTTTGACTGTAACATACATATATATGGATTTTGCTTAATATTTTCTTCAGCGGGGGCTACAGTAGGCAGAAAGTCTCAATCATACTAAATAAGAATAAGAACATTCGTTGGTGAAAAGCAACCGATCTTTTTTTTCAGTGTGGACTATTCGTTGGTATTCGACAGTTTCCGGAGATATCAATAATATCTCTAAGAACCGTCAGTGGATATGTATCAGCTTCAAATGTCGAGCATTACCGAACACTGATTTTTTTAATTCAGGATTGAACCTGATTGGAATCGATGCGAATTGTCTGTAACGTGGATTCCACTTAAGGTGAAATGTTGGCCTGAATCTGCCCCAGGTCTGAATCGTTGAGATTAGATCCTGTGGCCAGTCACGACGATAGGGGGGTCGAACAGAGAGCAGGTAGTAGTATTCCCATATGCCGATCCTTTCCAGCGGCGAGTGTATACTATTAGAGCAATCTCTTGAACAGCTGTTCAATAAACTCTTATTCGTCACTGTGTAAAAAACAACAGTGAACCACTACAACCTTATTCACCAATGTGTAAAAAACAGCGTGCTTGGTTATTGAAAAATGTAGACATTTCTCCTTCAGAAAAAAACAATTATATTTCTCTTTGTCACACACATGCTGACTTTCATTAAATGCTACATGTAATTCTTGCTTTCAAAATTTGGATTTTTTGTTTGTTTGTTTTTCAAATGATGCCTACTTTGATGGGTAATCTCTTTCTATTGAGCAGTTGTTCAAGTGAATTTTCAATATAAACTTACTCTATGCCTTCCAGTACATTCACCCACAGTTGCAAAATCAAGATGTCTCTCTGGAAAAACACTCTTTGGAATGCACGCACGTGGAGACACCTTGATTTCACAACCAAGTTAGTGAGAATTAATTCACCTATCTTGACTGGCAAGCAGAGCGTGCTTTCAGCAGCCCATCGTCTTCTGCACCAAAATGCGTCTATCGTTTTCGCTTTAAGAAGACCTTCATCAAACGTCTCAGATTTTAGCAGATGAACGATGGACGAGGTAATCAAATAATTTATCACGACTGACCTTCCCATTAAGGATAATGGAAATAGTCGACTACGCCATGAGTTTACAGCTCTGGAGAGTTTCTCCAGAGCAATGGGCTCCTATTTGACTTACTGTCGCGTCGGATATACACACCTAAACTCTTCAGGCAAGTATTAGTCCATTAGATGTTCAGCGGAGTATTTATACGATCTCTCCACCTTCCACACCACAAGCCGTGACTGTTACTGAGGTTAATTTAAGTGCCCGATATTTGCTCGTATTGTTCGAAAACAGCATGAATGACCGGGAAAGCTTCATCTCTTGTCACGAAAAGAGAAAGGTCATCCGCATTTGCCAACGTAAGAGGCCTCACATTGGCATATGGTAGACGAACTGAATATTTTCCGAGCATTCGATGAAGATTCACTACTAGCGGCTTCAATGAAAGATCATTAATCATACCTGACAATGGACAGACCTGTCTAATACCTCGATGAATCGAGATAGGAGCCAGAACTTGTCGTTGATGCTTAATCAAAATCGCTTCCGCCTCTCTCACAACAACTTTCAAACCGCGAGTTCCATTATCATTCTCCTTCGAGTGGGGCCGCTTTGAAGCGACAGGCCTTGCTGGCTCTGGAGGAGGTGGCATCGCCCAGTCCACCTTATCCCACTTCCTCGTCTTTCTTTTCTTCCATACCTGGCTAATCGACTACTCGTCGGTAGTAGCCGTGTTTTTGTGAGCTGACGAAGTGCCGTATACAGCCGTAACATCTTTTGCGTCTGAGGTAACCTCAGGTACTTAAGCTACTGGCTGCTCCAAAGCGCCTGCAGAAGGTTTCTTTCCCAGAGTGACTACCATAGTAGTGGTTTCCTTCGAGGTAGCCTTCTGTTCAGCTGTCTTCCCGCTTCTCTTGGGGGCAGTCAGCAATAAAATGCCCTACCAAATTGCAAGCATGGTATTTCGCAACGGTGTTCACATCAATCCAGTGTCTTGAGCCGGATGTGCCTTTTGGAAGCGTGCATCCTTTATTTAAAGTTATGGATGCCTCCCGGCTGGTACTAAAAATACCCCGCCCGAGACCATTGTCCCAATTTTAATGGGAATAGTGCGATGAACGGCACAAGGTGTCTCCCATCCACCTCGATGCGTTCAAGTATAAGCTTGGTAGCATTCTCGGGGGTTGTGGTATACACCTTAACCATTCCCGCAGCTATTGCTCAAGTTGAGAGAGAAGCACTAGGCATTATTTTCGGAGTTAAAAAGTTTCACAAGTATTTGTATGGAAGATCATTCATATTATACACTGACCATCAGCCTTTAAGGACTATATTTGATCCAAAGAAAGGAATATCGTCTACTACGTCATCAAGACTTCAACGTTGGGCCATCATACCAGATGCATTATCCAGATTGGCTTTACCAAATGAGCATACACAAGAGTTACCACAAAATCTTATAAACTCTTTTGCGAAAGGAGATGTTATACCATTTTCCTTTAAGGACGTTGCTACCTACACCAGTAATGAAAGTACATTACGAAAAGTTTTATCCCTTATCAAAACCGGATGGCCAAATTATATATCTGATGCTTCTCTAAAACCGTACTTTGATCGAAGAACTGACTTATCTATAGAGCAAAACTGCGTGATGTGGGGTATTCGTGTAGTTATACCACAAATGCAGCAGCACTACGTTTTAAAATTGCTTCATGAAGCACATCCAGGAATCGTCAAAATGAAGATGTTGGCTAGGTCCTCCTGCTGGTGACCAAGTTTGAACACCGAAATCGAACAATTAGTTCACGACTGTGAGGAGTGCCAAAGAAACAGACGAAACAACCCAAAAGACAACAGCTTCATCGGTTGGCCAAGGTATGAACGTCCGTGGAGTCGCGTTCATGGAGATTTCTTAAACTTAGGTGGCAAGCCAATCCTTCTAGTAACGGATTCAACTTCAAAATGGATAGACTTGTATGTAGTGGAATAAACCGATGCTGAAGAAGTAATTGCACAACTACGGAAATCCTTTTCAGTTTTTGGGTTACCCGATCAATTTGTCACCGATAAGGGACCCCCTTTCAACTCCAGGTGATTTATTCAGTTTCTATCCAATAACGGAAAGGAGGTGCTCAAAAGTCCGCCATACTATCCAATGGCGAATGGGATGGCAGAACGGATGGTGCATGTAGTGAAGCACAGTCTAACAAAACTCATCGGAATCCGAAGGGTTACGAAAAAAGAATTAGAAAAATACGATTTCCTACTTTCCTACAGGAATACACCGACCCCTTCCACAGGACAAAGTCCATCTGAACACCTACTTAGGCACTCACCTCGAACTATTCTTGCCCAATTAAAACCAAAATTTGGAATGAAGATGTCTTTTTGCCCAGCTAAATCATATGGTATTAAACAGCCAGATAAACTATTTGAAGAAGAAGATACTGCATTGTTATGGACTAACAACAACTGGGAACCAGTTAAAATTCTTCAAGTGTTATCACTAAGCCGGTACTTAATAAACTACAACGGGAGAGTGCGTATAGCACATAGTCAGCAACTTCGAGCAACTTCGAGCGCTGGACCTCTCAAAGCTTCTAAGCAGCATATAACGGAGGTCATGGTATCAAAACCTACTCAACCAGAGTCTCCGGTATTTCATCAACATGCAACACGTGAACGATCGATTAGAAATGATCTAGTACAACAAATGAACTAGTACAACAAGATCCTGTAAGGAATTTATCCCTAGCAATGCTAAATCTCTTGCTCCTGAATTGCGATCCTCTTCTCGTCAAAGACAACAACCTGACAGATTAAAGTACGAGTCCTTGGGTATTCCATCTTAAGGAGGAAGATAATGTATGTATTTACATATATCAACAATCAGTCTGCAACCATACCTTTTCCCAAACAAAACACTACGGAGAATAGGATATCTGTTTACGTGCTCGAGCTGCATACCGTAGCTATAATCCTACCACCTCCCGTCGAAAAATGCCTGTAGACTGCGTCTAGTGGGGCTTGACGAAGAAGAATACCTTTACCTACAATTTTTAAGGCTGACTGACTCTTGAAACAACCACTTACCTGGTCATATGAATTCCCTGCAACTACTGGTTGGGGTCGTTGTGATGCTGTTACTTCTGTTGTTGTTGCTGACTACTTGTTTGGGGTACTGTACATTTTTTATCTTTTAATATAATCTTCATACCTAGGCTTTTATTTTATCAAGTTATTTTATAATATAATCTTTAAAGAATTTTATTTAGTCTTTATTTTATAATAAAAATCTTTATTGAAGTGCATATATTTACGTTTATGCTATTCAATTGCTTTTATACTATTATTCTACAAAATTCTTTTATCCTATTCAAATGCTTTTAATGTTATTGTTACAAAATTACTAGAATTAATATTATTATTAATTTAACAATGCTAAAATTTTTAACAAAGAAGATTTCTCGTCTAACAGACTGAAATTTATTGGAAATAATTTCAATAAATTTACAAAATGCATTTAAGTGCAAAAAAAAAAGATTGAACTTTTCGACCCAGCGATCAGAGAGGTCTCATCGGTATGGTTATCTCTGATCGCCTACCATAGAGTTCAATGATGGAGGTTATGGGTAATTTTTAACTCCTGATTTTTGATTTTGATTTTGTTGTCGTTCGACGGTAGAAAAGAGGATCGCGATTTTTGCGCCCAGGCACCTTCAATTCGTAAAAGCTCTTTTTTTAGCTTTTCTTGTTGTTTTCTCAAGACGTTAAAGAACCATACGAGAGAAAATGCAAATTAGTTTATGTGCATTATCATATGTTCATATGCACGAAAAAAATGAAAAAAATTAAATATGATTTGCACTACATGTAGGTAAGTATACTGTATGAGTGTAGTGTTTGTGTTATAATAAAATGCTCTTTATGCTTAATTGCATTTTGTTATAACATAGAAATGCATTTTCAAAGCAAATTGTAAAATGAATAAAATTTGAAATTGAAATGATTTTTCATTTTCAGGCACATCGATTTATTGTATTGGACGATATATTGATGTGTCGGTATTATGGTTGTGATTCGGGGCAAAGGTACCGGAGTCACAAGAGCAATAGCCGCATTATAATACTACAAGGCTTCAGTGCTGATCTGGAAGCTATTTTAACAACTTCAATCAGCTTTTGCTGAAGCCTTGGCATTGGGATCGTAGGATCTGCTTGAGGCAGGTTTGGTACTACAGCAACCGTATGAACTGCTGCTATACTGCTCGTTGAACTAATGCCCCAGTATCTTCTCGAGCAGCGTCTGCTGTCCTATCTGCTGTCTTCTCCGAGGAAGTTGACGACTGCGGTTTGGCCTCTTTAATTGGGCCCTTTTGTTTTCTTGGAAGAGGAAGAAGAAGCTTTACTATACTTCTTCCTCTTTTCTCTTGATTTGCGGAGATGATCAGTCCCCAGCATCGTTGCTGCTCGTATTCATTTTTAGTATGGCAATGTGCATTTGTTTTTTTCGAAGGATTTAATTTTTGATTTAATTGAATTTAATATTTTTCCTTACTGAAAAATCTTAATTCTCTGTTTTAATTATTATGGAAAAGCAGTTTGACGGTAGCCACGTTCTCATGGCAACGACAAAATTAATTAAATAAACTCTTGGAAATGTCACTACAAATGTTCGATTTTCACAATTTTCTCAAATCTCACAGTTGTTTTTGCACTCTTGTATAGAGTCGAGCAATATTAACCTTCCTCGCCAAGACCTGATGCGCTTCATTAAGAGGACAGGAAGATGTTGGTGATGGGGCTTCTACAGGACAGCATAGTGCACCGCACTGGCCTCCGTACTTGGAATTTCTCGTCCCGCCTTTAAAAATAAATAAATAAATCATAACGCAAAACTAATATTGTCGACTACACTTCTTTATGATTTTACTCTTTTTGGGCGCTATTTATACGTATAATTATATACTTCCTTGGAGCACAATCTGACACACCCGCTTTCTTCCGACAATAATAATAATAATTTGGCAGACCAAGAATCGCTTACTATCTTAAACTCAAGCATATCTTGAAATAAACGAGATTTCATTAATTTTAGATATAAGATATTGACGCAATAAACCGTTAAAGAATGTATAAGACATATCTTTGGTAAGTACATACATACATAGGTACATACATACTTACTACATTCCTTATAGAACCTAATTTTCTTGTGTCTGCAATCACACGACTATCCATCTTCTAGAATTCTAGATGAAACACATTAAAGATCTTAATGATTCTCTTAAATCCCAATGTGGAATACTTAACATAGCTAGGAACATAAACAATTCAAATTGTCTTTCATTTCACGGACAACCGGAAATACATTGGGGGAGGGGATCGTGCTTCTTTGCCATCCATTCTTGTAGAGGCAAATGGGATATATATCCATCAGGAGGACCTGACCAGAGAAAGCATCAGTTTTATGGATTTTTGACGGTATTTGGTATATACGAAAAACAAACCTTTCTCATTAAAAAGTTTGACCCGGTTTTATTGCCAATTCCAAATGGATTTTTTTTTTCAACTTATACCACCTATGTACGTTACGTACATACATATTTATATACATGTCTATAGCATCAATAGCAAACCTAGTCTAGCTATAGCTGATGGCTGTCGCAATGCGGTGCTCCTCTAAGTATATTCAGTGATTCTACATTAATTTTTTCTGATGCTTGAAAATCTACAAAATCGTTAAAAAGTGACCTCCTGCAAAATTAAATGATGTATGTATGAAGTAACATATAAGTATACCTATATATGTATATGTGTGTATAGGAACAGCTACAAAATTTCACTCAGATGTTTTAGTTATCAATAAAAAAAAAATAAAAAAAGATTCACTCCGGCGGAAATTTGCATTGGAGTAGATGCATAACGTGCACCCTTCAACCGGTGTGCTTTGATGACAAATGCTCAAAAAATATAAACGTAAACGAGGAAACTTTTGAAAAACTTTTCGTATAAAAGTTTAAATCGATAATCTTCTCTCCTTTGAGATTTTATTGTACATTCATCGTATGAACTACGAAAAGCGGTTACTATTGAAACATTCTTGTCAAACAATGCAACATAATTGTTCAGGATTCGTATGAATCGTTATATTAACAAAACCAATAAAAAACTTTGATGTTAGCACAAGTATTTGAAAATTATCATTTATTCTTAATTTAGGATAACATTGCGTAGACAAGAAATTTGTAATTTGCAAGCAATTTTATACGAAACGGTAACACTTCAAACAGTAAATAATGAAGAGCACTTCCTATCGGCTATATAAACCACAATCTGACCTGTCTCGATCTGTCTCGAGAAAAAATCTGCACCAAATGTCACAATTCGGCTTCGAGCCAAAACACTCAACTTTCCACCCGCTACTAAAATTCCACACAGACGTCACCAGAGCTCTGAGCAGGAATGAATGCACTGTGGACTGCTTGCTTGACGTCGAATAAGCATTTGACTCAATATGGACTAATTTTCAAGTTCAACCAGTTCGGTTTTCCCCCAACACCTGAATAGTGTAATTCACAGTTTCCTAGCTTCTAGGAAATTCTATATGGAACTAGAAAATTACAAATCACTACTCAAAATAGTTGAAGCTGGTGTTCCCCAGGGTTCTATCCAAGACCCAGTATTTTTCAAACTATACACCTCAGAATAATTTCCAAACGAGAGTGGTACAATACTTCTTTATGCAGATGACTCCTTCAATTACGCGCAATTTCGTTGCCCACAATTGGCTGTTAAAAAAGTCAACTCACATCAAAAAGCTGCATTCATATCACAAAAAAATTTAGACAAAATTACGTCCAAAAATTCGAGTTCATCTGCATTCGGAAATCCTCCACTGGGCGAAATAGACAAGCTGCAGCTGTTTACAACGCAGGGAGAATTAGACCAGAATTAGACCATTACAAAAATTCAAATACCTGGAATTATCTTCCGCGAGCTTTTGAATTTCAATGACTATAACCTCGGGTTCTTGAAATTGAAAAATTCTAAAAAATATTTTTTTTATGAAAGTAATTATTTAATTCTTCATTTGTTTTTTTTCTTTTGTTTCCTAATTTCCTAATTACCCTGTCTACCTTATTCTAAACTTACATTTTTTTCTTAAATAATGTTGTTGATGCAGCGTTTTAGTTCAGCGAGGCCCTCTTTATCTTCATTGGTTTCCTTTCGTAGGCACCTTTTTCCACTAGCAATACTTCGTTATTCACCTTTTTGTGATTTCTTTGCGTCCATCTTCTCAGATTATAGCTGCTGTTGGAGTGTTAATTCCTCTCAAAAATATCTTTTTTTCCTCTTTCTACTTCTTCTTCAGCATCCAGGTCGAACTTCAAAAAACTGGAAAACCTCTTCACTTTATCATCGTGTTCTCCAATATGGATGAATTCAGCTACGTTACGTAGGACAGCCTTAGCCTTAGCGAATGCTTGGGTAGTTTTATGGAGCATGGGTTGCATCAATTGATATTGCATCGTTCGTAAACTTGGTGATTCTCGATATCATTTTACCAATATTGTTTTTATTTAATCAGGCTCTTGAATTTCTTTCCATTCTAAAGCAGCTCTACACGTACATCTCATGTTATTAAAATTTTACATATTACTTTCTACCTTCGAAACCCTATTAACTAATTACATCTTGATTTAGCTACCCTATTTTAACCTATACTTTGATTATTTTTTAACCTTTCAAACCTATAGCTGATCATTTCAATTTAGGACAGGGATCATTGCGTTCTGTATTTATTTCTTTGTTTATTGTTTAGCTTTAGAGAATTGAATTTATGACTGCTCTAGTTGTTTTTTGTTTCCAAACTTATTTCTTTCTTACTATGGCATCAAATTTACGTCTCTATTATTGATAGAACAACGAAATGTTGTTATATGACTACCAAAAAGCCGTGATTAAAAAGGTAAACTACGACTACAGTCTTATCACTCCAATAATTCACGTCAGGGACACGAACAAAACTGCTGCTCTACAACCGGTCTGAAAGCCAGTACTCCTGCGCGTCCAACGAGCCGTCAACTGTCGCAGTTATGACGTCATTCATACAGCACCTTTTAATTGGACATTTTTGCGCCAACTTACAAAAACCGGTTTATCTCGAGAACTACCTAACCGATCCGGGTCCGGTTTTTGTATCTGAAAGCCAGTACTCATGCGCGTCCAACGAGCTGTCAACTGCGAAGAAGTGACAGCTAGTTTCTTAGTTATGACGTTATTCATACAGCACCTTTAATTGGACACTTTTGTGTCAACTTACAAAAACCTGCTTATCTCGAAAACTACGTAACCGGTCTAACATACTACTTCCTAGTGAGGCACACCATCCCATCCCGCCCATCTACATGGAGCGTTTTGGCATTCACCGAACTTGCACATGGCTCCGCCCGCCGGAGACCACTCAATTGTCCAGGATTCACAAGTAAAATAAGTTTTATTTTTATATACGCGCACGATGCGAA
Organism: Dioctria linearis; assembly: GCA_963930735.1. Classification (NCBI taxonomy): domain Eukaryota; kingdom Metazoa; phylum Arthropoda; class Insecta; order Diptera; family Asilidae; genus Dioctria; species Dioctria linearis. Next base: position 125,137,851 of record OZ005744.1, on the reverse strand, counting down.
TTTTCGCGCAAAAACCAATGCTTAATTTATTTAATCTTTAAAGAAAGCAAAACTTAGTGAGTAATCCCACTTCTGAGCTAAAAGACAACTTATTTCTTTAAAATAAAACTCATTTATTAGTCCTCAACCTTTTACTGACTTTTCGTATATCCCTTGTATCCTTCACATTTTATTTTTCCAGGCTCCTCGATTTCATCAAGGCTACTTGATTGTCGGGTAAATACATCGCGGGTGTATCGTGACATATATACCTCTATAATTGCCAGTAGATATCGACTTATGATGCTTACACAATTTTATTTGAATTTATTTTTATTATTTTTATTTTAAGAAATATTTTGGACATTTTTATTTTATTATAACTGTCCGAATTACAATTTATCCGCCTCTTTCTGTAAATTCCCTTGTTTTTCTTATAAACGCTTCAAGGAAAGCTTGCTGGAGCTCCAATTCCAGACTCTCGGTGTATTTTTCCTCAATGCGTTTGGAAAGATTTTCAAAGCAGAGCATCATTGGTGGGCTATCTTTCTGCCCTACAAACTTCGTCCTAATGTCGCCTGTTGAACGAATGCACAGTCTCTGTGAGAACTTCATTCTTCCCATCATCCAATCTGCGCCTTTTCCGCGGAGTAGGAGAAGATGTTGTAGAACTCGTCGAATAACAGAGTGAGCTTGTGCCCTGCCTTGGTGTAGCAGATGCACAAGCTGTTGATATTTCTCCGTCTGAGGATTTAGCGCCAAGGTCGCAGTCCACATAACACCCCATACTGGCCACACTGTCTTCCGGTGAATTTTCCGTCTCTCCTATGAAATTACTTATAGTTGAAAAGATTTTATCATTATAGTATACCACAATCAAAAAATAATGCAAATCTTTACTTTGTTACTCCGAACTTATCTCTTAGAAAGAGCAGGGAGTTAGCGTAAGGCCAAGACGTCGGTTCCCCTGAGCCACTGCCAGACACTGTATATGCATTGAACTCCTTCCTGGCTCGTTCACGTAACGATTTCCAGCGTTGGCGACATTTTTGTGCTGTAAAGTTTTACAAAAAAATATTATTAAATTAACTTAATTTTTATAAGAAGTTTTACTTGATTCGCAAACAATTGCAATTTCCTCCCAAAACTTGTCCCGGATCCTGATATTTTTTTAGCTGGGATGCTCCAAATCATAAATTGGTGGCCTACTCCGCACAGCCTCTATCAACTTTTCTTCCATTTTTAATTATTAAGTTAAATATTAAAATATTAAAAATTAAAAATTTTTTCCCCTGCTAAATTCCAAATATTACGTTTGACAGAAGGAAATAAAAAAAATACGCTTTTGACAGAAGTAGGCCTGAGAGAGAAAAATTTTCAACATTGAGCAAGGGGCGCTTTGCGGCTAGGCCTTGGGGCTACCTGCTGGCTTGGTTTTGTTTTGCATCATTTAAGATCCCGTGCTGGAAATTTTGACAACACCTCGAGGAAGCCTCGAGGCCTGAATGTGTTTAAGCCATAAAATACACAATGGCTGGACCTGATGTAGGGAAGGCCGTAATTTTTTCATCGAAAATTTACTGGAAATTTTTTCCTTAGAATTGTTATGAATTCTTGGAGACTGACAACGCTTGCTTGGCTTTGGGCCACTAACAATTCTTATGAGCATAGATGTTATAGATAATATTGATACAGGCATAGATATAGTAAGTTCTAATGATGATACAAACCCTGATATACATACATGGTACAAAGTCAAATCAATGTAAGCAATCAATTTCATCAATTTCTGGCCACATAATATAAAAAGCCATTAATTGTTCTACATATCTTCATTTTTTTACATTCCCAAATTCGCGAATTCAAAATATATTTTAGTTCCCATATTTATTCCTACATAATAAAATATTCTCACGTACAAACGCTCGAGCTCATAAATATAAAGACATCAGGTTTCATTAATATATTTTTGCTAGACACTACGTCAGCAAAAATAGAATAAGTTGTGGGAAAGAAGATTTGCCTGAGCACCAAGAACAGTTAGTCTGGAGGTAACCGTGTCGTGACAAATTAAAACGTTCTTTCGTGATAAATTTATTAATAAATATTATTATTGAATAATTTAGTTAATAAACGTTCTTGTATCTATTTTTCGTTTAACTTGAATAAATCATAAATCAACAAATTTCGGTGGTTTTAATTTTTTTTTACACTAATTGGAGTTGAAAGTGAAACTCATAGACTCGTAGATGAGCAAATAGCATTCATTTCTTCTTAGAAATTTACAGAAAATGTCTGGAGGAGAATTTTTATTCAGTCTGGGCGCCGACTGAAGTTATTTTCAGATGGAATCATCCAATGTGTGCCATTAGGCCATCCCAGACGAGTATTTTGATACAGTATGCAAAACGTTTTTTTAGGGAAGAGGTGAAAAGACGCAAAGAAATATCTCTTTGCGTCTTTTCACCTCTTCCCTAAAAAACCGGTTTGCATACTGCATCAAGAATACTCTTCTGGGATGGCCCATTGTCGGCCGCCCATGCTAAGTAAAAAATTTCCAGTAAATTTCTAGGAAAAAATTGCAGCTTTACCTACATAAGGTCCAGGCATTTCTGATTTTATATTGAAGCGAGGCATTGCTGGCTTACCCTTTGGCTACGTCTGCTCTGCAGTAGCTTTGCAACACAACAAGGTACTAAGTCAAATTGCGTTTCGCAACCACTATATAATTCTATACACAAGGGCAATACTCAAATGTGGTATCAAAATGATATCATATATGTGCATAGCTGTTTCTGCAGTGATCTTATTTCTTATTTGCCTTAATAGTCGTGGTTTTTCCTAAATAACTTACAAATATAGTCAACATGTTTATTAAATGAACAGTTGATTATCAATAACAATACCTAAGTATTTAATTTCAATAACACATTTATAATGTCACTATCCATTTTAACACCATCAATCTGTTCAATCCCAATCACGATACACTTAGTCCGAAAACAGTATAAGTTTTAAGTTTTTTGTACCGAGCACTGAACCTTGTGGGACATCAATGGTGATCTGATCCGGCTGACATGTTCACCCAATCTCGTTTTCTGCTATCTTCCATTCAAATTTGATTCAAACCTTCTATACCTATTACTTTTTTCTAATTACATATCGCTGCAGCTTTATTAGAAATATCCTCAGTCTCAAAAACTCTACTACTTCCAATACCTTTTATTCTCAAGCTCTTTCTTCTATTGAATTTAAGCCCAACTCAGAGTTGTTTTGCAAGAATTTCTTTTTCGATAGTATAGTCAACGTCAGTACCAGCAAAGAGTATCTGCGAACAAACAAGTCGAGAAAACTCCTACACACCCAATCCACTTATTAATAATCTGGCGGATCTTCTTATCCCAGCAAATTTCAAATATCTCTCATCTTTGCTTGTTTCAAAACTCGAGGCTAGAGAAACTACTGCATAAAAGTGGTGGTAGATTTAGTTTCTACCAATCAACGGGGGAATACTATAGAGGATAATCCGAAATAAACTCAGTACAACTTTTTATTATTATTATTTATTGTTATGAATTCAATTATACATTTAAGATGTGCAGCTTTAAAATTATGTAATAAGTTGAAATAATTCTCAAGTAAGAGCGAGTTTTTCTCTAATAGAGCCAGTAATTTAAGAACCACTCCTTCCTAAGGTTTAAAAAATCAACAAACCAATCCATTCCTATCATTTCCCCGCCCTCCCACTACAACTAACTTTAAAAGGAGAACGACATCTATTAGGGTTGACACACTGCAGCAATCGTAAAAGAAACGATGCCATCGAACGGAAATGCAGCAAAATCCAAAGGACAATCATCAACAAGAGGACAAGAGAGGACATAGAATCGAAATGACTCTCAACGGCTAAAGTGACCAAATAAGTTGAAGGCTCATCGAGGGAAATAACGTCAATTCAAAGAGAGAAAAAGCACTTCTTTGGCTTGATTTGATTTGACTGTCTCGATCTCTTTTCCAGATTGACAGCATAACTATCCTCTTGGTTATTGTTATTTCATTAACATATATCCTTGTAATATATTTCTTATTAAAAAATATAAATTTTATTTCGGGTACCGACTGCAATAAGAACTCTACTAACAAACACTTTATTTCGAGTATCGACGGAAAATATCTCAATCCCAAACCTCATAGGAAACCAATTTGATCAAGTGCCAAATATTGTTCTGGAAAGTACATTGTCCATTGTAACATTTTTATTCTATCAATAATCTTAATTTACCTTTTATTTTACCTTCTTAGCATTTAATGAATATTATTTTTAACTTTGTAGAACATTTTCAAATTATGTTTGAATTCTCTGTAAAATATTTCATAAAAAATTCTGTATTAATTAATTCATAGTATTTGTTAAATTGTTTAGATTTAGTTTAAGCGTTTTAGACTTGATGGAGAGCTGGGCTAGGAGTAACTGGGAGAGACCATAACGTTCGCCTCTGAACAGACGCCTCAGTTTTGCAGACGGCGTGAAGTGACAGTCTCAGCCAGATCGAAATAATGAAAATCACAACGATTTTTTTTTAATCTGTTAAAAAATCCTTTAAAGTTCGATATTTTTAGGCCTCTCGCATTTGATTTTTTATCCTTTTTTTATATTTTCAGTTGTAGTTACTATAAATCCTGACTACGTCACGAAGCGACTTCTGCTGTAAGATTACGTGAGCTTGCTGGTCAGAGGACGATGCCCTGCGCTAAACTTCATGTGTCTAACGATCAGGAGAAAGATCTTGGTCGGAGGGAGTGGTCTCTATAAACATATACCATACATAAGTTCTCCTTATAAAAATATTGTTACGTGCCACAAAGTGACACAAGCGACATCTGTTGGAAATGGAAGCAACTTTAGGCTAGTGACATCTTAGTAAACCTTGAGTTCGGAAAACGGAATATTCTGGAAGGTTCTAGTATAATTTGTAGAGTATAAATACGGCGCTACTCACATCCAGGAGGCGGAGTCTTATTTCAGACAGTGAAGTGAACGAAGTAAACTATTTGGATTGTGCTAATTAGAAGTAAAGTATTAGCGATAACTATAAAGAGTTGCTTTGATAATTATTTGTGAATTTGTGAGAGTAAACGGTAAAGTTAAATAAAGAAAGAACTTTTGAATTATATCTGAAATATTCTGTTTTAAATAACGAACTAAGTCCACGCTCGTAACAACTGGTGTCAGAAGCAAAATGAAATCGCGAAATAAAGTGGTGGCATTTGACTTTGAAATTCAAAGAGTGATTAATTTTGTGAAATCATGTGTAAAAATTCCGAAAGATAATTTTATATTAAACTGTGTGTGAATTACTAAAACGCAAGAATGGGACGCAAACTAGAGGAGCTTCGCATACAGGAATTGAAAGTGGAGTTGGGGAAGCGATCATTGCAAACACTGGCCTAAAGAATGTTCTAGTCGAGCGACTTAGACAAGCTTTGATAGAGGAAGAAAAGAATCCTGAGACATTCGTTTTCGAAGAAGAACCAGAAATTGAAGAAGAGCCTGCAATGACATAGAACAGCTTTTAAGTAATTTAATGAGCAAAATGGATGACCAAAAGAATTCTCTCCAGGAACAAAAGAATTCTCACAAGAAATCTATGGAAACCCGTTTGGACGAACAAAAGTATTCTCTCCAGGAACACAAGAAATCTATAGAAACCCGTTTGGACGAACAAAAGAATTCTATGGAATCCCGTTTAGATGAGCAGAAGAATGCTTTGGATGAACAAAAGAATTCCATGGAATCCCGTTTAGATGAACAGACGAAATCACTGGAAACGCGTTTGGATGAACAAAAGAGTTCTCTGGAGAATTTTCTAGAAACTCGCTTAGAGGAACATAAGAATTTCCTGAAAAACTCGTTAGACGAACAAAATTTAAAAATTGAAGGAATCGAGCAGGAAGTGGCGGAAGTTCAACAAAAAGTCACCGAAAAGCTTGACAACTTTAAAGCAGATTTGGAGTAGATGAAGCATCGACAACCACGGCACGAAGGAATTGAAATATCCAATGCAAGCAGACTGAAACCTCCAATATTTGATGGACAAAATTCGTGGCATATTTTCAAGAGACAATTCGAGGCTGCTTCCGAAGTAAACGGATGGAATGATGCAGACAAATCTACAGCTCTGGTATTAGCACTTCGAGGTTCTGCATCAGAGCTATTTCAAACTATACCGATAGAAAGGCAACGTGATTATATTTCATTAGTACAGGCGATAGAGTTATCTTGTGGAGATGAACACATGCAGCAAGTATATCGCCTACAGCTACGCAATAGGATTCAAAAGCATGGCGGGTCACTACAACAACTGCAGGCTGATGTGGAAAGATTAGCTTATCTTCCGTACTCTAGCGTAAATGCGGATTTCCTTAATGAAGTGGCAACAGAAGCATTTGTGAACGCTATTGCAGATCAAAATTTACAACAAGCGTTAAGGCTAGCAGGAAAGAAATCAACAGCAGAAGCACTAGCTTATGCACTAGCGTATGAATCTGCCAGGCAAGCTTCTCGAAGTGCAGTACGAGTGAGAGAAATTTCGGTGGAGGAATGTACTTGTAACAGAATGCAGTCATCACAGAGCACTCTTTCACGCGGTATTTTTCGTTGCTGGAATTGTAATAGACTGGGACACCTCCAAAGGGACTGCAGACAATGCCGACGAATGGAAGCGCTAGAAGAAGGGCAGAGATATCGAGCTGGGCAAAGATATCCAGTTGGGCAGCAGACTCACAGCAAAGAATACCGTCATCAGAGACCACTCCTTCGCGTGGTGTCATTCGATGCTGGAAATGTAGTAGACTGGGACACCTGCAAAACGACTGTAGGAAACGAGGACGAATGCAAACAACAGAAGAAGAAGGGAGAAGATGGCGAGCTAGAGAGCAAACTTTCCGTGGAGAGACTAGACTGCAACCTCATGACTTTGAAATCCCATACCGCAAAGGACGTATCCACGGAAATGCAGAAGCCTTTTCACAACGTTCATGCAATCCTGAATGGAAACATTGCGGATGGATGGAAAAAAAGATGACGATGACTACGATGACGATAACGAAAGTCGAAAGAAGAAAGGAAAGAAATCCAAAGACGATGATGATTACGGTGATAAAGTAAAAAGAAGAAAGGAAAGAAATCCAAGAGCGAGGACAATGAAAGAAATAAAAAGACGAAAAGTAAAGCGTTTAAAGATGCTGATAATGACAATGATAAGAGTTTAATGAAGATCGGAAAAGGTAAAGACAAAGGTTCTGACGATGATGATAATAAGAAGCGCAAAGGCGGCAATGAAAAGGATGACAACGGCGATCAAAAGGGCAAGAAATTTGAGGACAAGCGAATCAAAGACAATGATGATGAAAGTGATAAGAGATGCATAGAAGAGTGTTTCAACAGAATATTAATCGAACATCTCAGGAAGGTCTTCAACTATAATCAGCGCGATTGGGATCGACATATTCCTATATTTCTAATGGCTTATATATCAGCTGTTTACAATATGACCAGACAAAGCCCATCTAAGGTCATATTCTGAAAGGAAATGCGCTTACCTAGCGACCTCAAGTTTGGTATACCCAGAGGCGAACAAAAGTTACCAGAAGACCACGTAACAAAGCTCAGACAACGATTAGCTGATGTACACGAGGCCACGAGACGTTCTCCAAAGTTACCACAACACTGGGAGGGGCCGTATGCAGTTAAAACTAAAATTAATAACATGGTATACAAGAATCAGCGCGGTACAAGATGCAAAAAATAATCGTTCATCGAGATCGCTTGGGTCAATACGGAGAGCATCAAGACCGTAGACCATATGTTGTTCGGGACGAACAAATTTTAAGAAGGGGGTTGTGTTACGTGCCACAAAGTGACACAAGCGACATCTGTTGGAAATGGAAGCAGGCAATTTGATATTTTGTGTCAGTTCACAATTTTTTGACCATTTCAGAATTCACAAAATGAGTACAGAGTTAAAGTGATTTTGTGGAGTCTTGATTTTATAGTGATGAAGTACGCTTTTCTGTGTTGTAGAAACAATCAGCAATTATAGTGTTTTTAATAAAATATGAGCCATGGCAACAAATTTTAACTTTTTACATGTTTACAATTAAGTTGTTATTGTTTGTTTACTTGAACTTAAATTATGTCAGACATAAAACGGAAATACCAAGAAATGTTGTCAGAAAATAAATGGGGGCAAAAGAAAAATTCTTAAAAATTAAAAAAATGATAAAATTATAAATTAAAAAATTATTCGAATCACGGTGACAGAAAATTATAAAATCTTCTTCAATACTTAATAAAGTTTCAACTACTAAATTATGTGCCCCTTTGAAAATATCGTATAGTTTACGATTTCCATGACTAAAACGAACACATCAATACGGTTCTATTACATGAAGAAAAAAGTTTAAGTTTTTCTCTTTCATATCCTATCCTTTGTTTAGCTAGTGTGACGACTCCATAATCCAGAGCCATAATATATCAAGGCTATATTACTAGTTGTTTCTACCCACCAATTTAAATATTCACGCCCATTCTTTCAATAGAAGATCAACAGCATTTGAACCATTGATGCCAGTTTTCCAAATTCCTCTATTTTTTAGCATACACAAATTTTTCAGGAACAGTTTTGTAGACGCTTGATCACATCGGCATGGTCTGAGAGTTCGGGGAATTTTTTTTTTTTAATTACAAAATTGATATTGTGCAATTCATACTACTGAAGGGATTGTTCTGGAGTAATGAGACATTCGTTGTGCTGAACATTAACCGCTTTAGCGATAACATGATCTTATTTTTGATATGTAGCTTTAAACTTGTTTATTACTTGACGCGCCGAACATTCATAGCAGTTCTACTTTTTGAGCTATAACATATTGTTACGTGCAACAGAAAGAGACAACTGGTGACATCTACTGGCAATGGAGAGTAAACAACTTCAGGTTCGGAGAATTGATGATGGAATCTTCGGGAAGGTTCAGGAATAGAATGAATAGAATAGTCAAAAAGCTTCTGGAATAGAACACTCCAGAATAATCTGGAGAGTTTCTAGGGTATAAATATAACAGTTGTAGTACTAGGCTAACTAAGGTCCGCGCAAGGCTAAATTTTGTATGAAAATTTAGCAAGCTAAAAGATATTGGCGAAATTTTATCCTGAATTTTAGCGAGAGCGGTACTAAGGTCAACGCGCTAAATTTGCCATTCAGTTTTGATTAGAGATGGCACCACCAGTAAGTCTCCAAAAAATTTAGCTTGAATTTATCCGCCCGGGCCGTTCTTTAGCACGCTAAAAATATTTATTGTCAGAGTTATGAGATTTGATAAATTTATTGATCGGATTTTTGTAGTTAACATAGTTTTGTACGTCTTTGCTGTAAGTACGGATGAATTGGATTTCTTCTCGTGGCCGTATTTTCAATATTATTGTTAATTTTTTTCTTCTTATTGTATATACCTACATTATGCATATTATTTTTGTATTTTTAATATTTCTAAATAATTTTAACTATCTGTTTTTAGAAATATTATGACCGGGCGTTGTATTTACGGAAAAAAATTGCAAAATTCTTCTTCTTCTTGTTTTTAATATAGTTAACTATCTTTATTCTGAGTCTCCGCTGTCATATTTTAGCTGCTAAAGAGCGGCCCGATTTTAGAGACCCGCTAAAATTTAGTTTAGCGCGAACCTTAGTACTAGGCTTTAGACGTTGCAGTGGTAACAAGCGGAAGTAATAAACAGGCGAAAGTGTTATAATCGGATTGCGATAATTGAAAGTACAGTATTAGCTATAATAAAAGTTGAGTTGATTAATTGAAGGTTTATGAATTTTATAAGATTAGAGTGAAATAAAGAACTTGTATATTAAATATTGTGTTTTAAATAACGAACCAAAAGCCACGCACGCAACAATATACTTGCGCTTCTGGCAGATTCTGCAGAAAGGGGAATGCCCATTTCAGGCCCGACAGTACCAGACATGAGAGATATCTTAAACGATGCACTATGATACTCTGAACATTTTTTATTTACAATGTTTATTTCAATTAAGTGGGGGAAAAGCTTGGAGTGGGGTTGGGTCAAAGTTTGATCTAGTACATATTGATAAATCTAGTAGTGAATCGAATTCCTTACGACTGAGAAGAATTTTGACTACCCACACTCCTATACTCGGAGGCTTAAATAGCTATTTATAGCCATCCCCATACTCACTTTTTTAGTATTTCTTTCTTTCTTCGTTAGAACTAACGTACTAGATTTTTAGCACTTTAGATCGGATCTATCTCAGCAGGGTTATGTCCCATCAGAAAACGGGTTTCACTGTTCGCCTCAGCTCATTACCAGCTACAATACGTAGGAGAAAATTGTTCTCAGTAAACTTTTAGGGTGGAGGGTAGGAAACTTCGTCGGAAGGAGACTGGTTTCAGTGCGGCATCGTGCATATCAAATTAAACGTCTCGCTGAGTACTATCGGATGGTGTACGTTTTTTCGATTCAAAAAACTTTCTCGGGACATTTTTGCTGCCGGAAAACTAATTTTCATGCACTTGGGTCACATACAACCCAATTATTACATTTCACATATATTTTCGCAGTTCTTTATTTCACGGCCATCAGTGCTCTGTTGTGAACAGTTTTTTCATAAGAAGTCATTGTCAATGACGCACCAATTCCTCACAATCACGAGAAGTAGAAAAGTCCACTATTTCAGCTAAAAAAGTCGCTTAAGCTACATCCGATCGTCAAAGCTTTCCCCGCTTAATTGAAATAAACATTGTTAATTAATAAAATATGTTGAGAGTAGCATAATACATCGTTTAAGACATCTCTCATGTCTGTTGATGTCGGGCGTAAAGTTGTATAAAAAATTGGCATTCCTCTTTTTAAAATTTCATTACGCATGTTTTCGTTGCTATTAATTGCGGCCAATTAAAACATAGAAAACTCCGCAATGTTGATATAAAATTTGCTTATTTGCGGCGAAAATTTTTTAGTAGATGGTTTTAATGTATTTACTAAGTTTCTTGTTCGTTCATTCGTTATTCATCTTGTCAGATCTTGGTTCAAATCTCGGAGGGCCTTTGCTATCAGAAAATGTTTTGAGCTTGTAGAGACTTTAATATGTTGAAAGTTTGATATTTTTCTCTCTGTTTATATATAAAAAATAGATCTAAGACACGCAGGCAGTTTGTCCTAAGGGTTGATTTTTTTGTAAGCAGATTTTTAATTTTTTCAATTAACAAATATTAGCACACTCTAGATTTCAAAATAGTAGGCTCTGGACACGTTGATGTCATATCTAACCAAACAAATCTTAAAACTTGTGGTCTACTTTATCCTTTTTTGCATATAAAAATAAATATTTACCCAAAAGCTCTATTGAAATTTTATTCCGGTATTATCACGACATTCCGTTGACCTACATGCATATGCATCTTCTCACACAGTTCAACATTTCAATTTTCGACTAAAAAACTTTTTAAAGGTGAACATTTTTTTTAAATAATTAAATTTGATGTCGCTTCCACATGAGATAGATTTACTTTGATTAAATCTCTTTTTGTAAAGCAACCTTTAAGTCCATTTCCTGGCGGGTGCTGAACTGAAACAGTGCCAACTGCCAACTCTGCATTGGATGCAGGAGGAGGCCGTCATGGATGAAATGCAGTTCTACTTGAATAGTTGAATATCAATCGATTATGTTTTTTTTTTGCAGCAGCAGCAGTAGCAGCATCTCCAGCTCCTTCAACTACATGGGTTAGGTATGATGCACTGCAGATTTACTTTTCTAATTGTGATGATGATGATGATGATGAGAAAAAAATCAATTTTGAAAATTTAATGGTGAGAGATTGTTGATGTAAATTGAAATAGAAGAGTGTTTTGCTCCTCATTCATACGAAAGCAAAGAAGCATCATTTGAACGGGATAAAATATGTACAGAGCTCACCACAAAAGCATGATGTTCTGGACCTGGATGTGGATGTAGAAAAGTGATGAATGCTTTAAATAGGAAACAAGAAACGAGCGAACGAACAGGAGCTTATAAATTTTATGCATTCCTTCCCTTCTAATATTTACTGGTACAGTGAATCTATTTATTTCACACAAATCAATCAAAAAAATATTTGTGGATGCGGGAAAATAGTGCTTTTGGAGAGCACAGCTGTTGGCACATTTAGGAACATAATTAATAATTAAAAAATGTTGTTTCGATTAAAGGACCACAACAGTGATTTTGTTTTTTGTTTTTTTTTATGTACATAGACCTCAGTGGCGACGTCTTTGGACGCAAGGGAAGCATTGCTTCCCTTAGGTTTTCCGATGTAATTTAATTAAAACAAATAAAAATGAAAGGAAATAAAAAATTTCGACAAAAAATTTTTTCAAAATATTTTCCCTAAAGCCTTTTTGTATGTCCTTCGTTGTAAACTATCGAAGAGAAGCATTATAAAACTACCTTCCTTTGAAAAAAACAATGACAATGGAAAAATTTCAATGAGAAATTTAAAACTGATGGTAAGTTTGAACGTAACAATTGTGCTCATGCACGTAACGGATCGAATTGAATCGGAACGGCAGAATTGTGTTTGGCACTTTAGATATCGCAACCGACACCACTGCCTGAAGAGGTTCTGCTTCCATCAGCAATCGAACAACATCCAACAAAATGTATAGCATTCGAACTCGTCAGTAATCTACCTAAGACGTCACAGTTCTCTGTTGCTCGTTCGTCACTTATAGTGAATTCATTTCACCTGAACTGAACCATGACTCGTTCGGTTTCTACACCCAAAGTGTTTTCTTCACCACACCGACACAGAACTGGTTCCGCATGTATGTTCTTTGCATAGCGATTCTATGTTCGGTCTCTGCACCGGGTATGAACTTTCTTGTTCCATGACAATTTGTGGTTGCGGTTCGGAGCTAAACGTAAAATCGAAAGTAAATGTGTGGACATTTTGTGAAAATACAATTATTTTATTGAGTGGTTTATTAGGTATACTCTAGATGAAATCTATCTACAGGGTATACTAAGTTTGTCATTCCGTTTGTAACACCGTCCGTCCGTCCGTCTGTGCGCACGATAACTCGAGAACGCGTATACTTAGAGAGCTGAAATTTTGTACACGCACTTTAAAAAAAAAGTAAAATTATGTTCGAAAATGAGACAAATCGGGCAACTCCTTCGTGGGGTTGCCATACAAAAATTTCGTTTTCCACTATATATTTGAACACTGCCTGAGAACGCGTTAACGTAGAGAGCTGAAATTTGGTACGTGGTGTTTTCATTATACTAGCAAAAAAAATTTCAAAAATGGAGTAATTCGGGCAACTCCTTCTTGGTGTTGCCATATAAAAATTTAGGTTTTTTACGTATACTTTGAAAACGATCAGTCAAAGACATTTTTATTCCACTAAAAACTTCTTCAGAATACGAAATCCTATAAAGTTGGTTATAATAATTTTTTCTGTCCGACAAACCGTTCTAAAAATATATGCGAAAAACCACTTCAAAAATTAAACTTGCACAGAAGGATGACAATACGAAATTTCATAAGGCCATTCATCTAGTCTAGGGTATCACAGGAATTGGTCTTAGACCAACTCTAGCTTTTTTACTTGTTTTTTTATTAAAATTATAAAGGACGAACATTTTTGGATATTCTACTTTCTTGCATCCTTTTCGGCTTGTCCCCGTTAGGGATAGGACTAAGTTCGTGTAGATCTTACAGGTTCTGGTTCAGTTCAGTGCCTGTTCGATTTTGTTGAAAAGAATTCACTATTACAGTGTAGTTACGCTCAATAAGAAATGGTTCTAAACCTAAGGAATGCAATTGGTAAAATGCTTCTATGGGACTTACAAACCCTGTTATGCTACCGTCATGTATTAGATTAATTTCATTCATATGGATATGTTTTTCTTATGATAGATTAACGCTGTATTTGCTTCGACTGGAGGTGTTTTTAATTGTGCTTCCATCAATATCATGTTGGTAGGATGGTAAGGAAGCATTTCGGTTGTTGGAAGGCAAATAAGGTTAAGTCGCGCGGTCGAGGGATAATTGTAAATTCGTGAGGTGTATTTCAAGTTGGATAGGGGAATATTTCTTTAGAGAAAAGATGGCTTGATATATGTTATTGTTGACAAAATCGTACAGTCGGAGGCAAATAAGCAAATGAGCAATTGTAGATATTTTAATTTAGGTTATTTAGAATTTATTTGTCGCCGTTATGCCATAATCGCGAATCTGCTTTTTTGGCTATTTTGAACTGCCGTAGTCATATGTAACTTAGGAAAATCAAATCTATATTCTGTTATTCTGAGAAAATCTTATCTATATTACTTTACCAAGAATATTACTATCAAGAATGAGTTCAGATACTCAAAAAACGTTTACTCCTAACATTGCTACATCTCAAAAGATTAATTTCTCAGTTTCATGAAGGCGCCGAATAATACCCTCTGTTTCGTAATGCACTCTGTTATAAATGAATTTGAATTTTTCCCATTTCTTGTTTTGAAAATTCTTTGAATTTTCATTTACAGAGCTCAAATGCCGTTATTACAAGAGAACTTACTAGTGCGTTAAAATACTCTTGAGTATTTCTCCACATTCTGAAAACCATTTATCATTGCCTTCGTTTTTAAGAAAACGATAAATTTAAAATTTGTTTACACCTTTGATTGAAACAGAGTGTATAATATTCAAGTAGGTTCATTGCGACCTAACTATAATCATTCCATTAATTCCCTTTATTTAATTTGAAAGCAAGGAATTAAAAACTGAAATTCATGCCTACTCTCACGTGTTTGAGCTTAAGGCTAAGAGCAGGGGAGACTAATACACTAAGACCCTGCAGACACAGCGATCAGAATTGATCTATTGTGTCCTCCCTTAGAGTGGTTAAGTTAAATCTCTCACTTTTGGCGGTTACAATTTATGTAAAATAAAAAGAAGTGTTTTCTTCTCTTATATAAGATGGCAGTTGAATTTAATAAGTTGATTACGTTCAGGTAATTTGAACAAATTTACACCAATTTGAATAGCTGTTTACATTTTCATTGTTTAGTTTTATTTGTGTAAACGTTGACTTTATTCAGTAACAAAGGAAAGTCAGGACGAGTCTTTATTATTGTCCGCAGCAATGTGTATATTTAAAAAAAAAATAAAACATAAATCTCGAAACGGATCAGAACATTCCTACATACGTAGGTTACCTTTTCAATTTCCTGATCTTTGCTTAATTTTAAAAATTTGTACTCGTCGAGTATTAGAGTCGAGTTCCGAATCCGAGTAACTACCCAGTCCGGGTCGAATCGAATCGAGTACAGAAACCCTATAATTTATTAGAAGCGCTGCAATAACATGTGAGCACATGGTTATTTAACGCTTTGTAAAATTATAAACTAATTGCTTCCCCTTACCCCAAGTCCACGCCACGACACTAATAGACCTATGTATACAGGTTTAGTGTATATAGATGCAACAAGATAGTCTGAACCAAAATATTTGATAGAAGCGGCGGTAGTTGCAAAACTTCCAGCCTCCATCTGCCTAACTCTTAATTGGAAGTTCATTAAATTACTGAACTTAAATTTTGTGCACAAAGTAATTTTATGAGAAAAGAAAGTGATGTAGATTGTGCAAAATTAGGCAAGGCAACATTTTCGTAGTATTACCAAAGGTATGCAAAAGTCTTAATTTTCACAATATATTTAGACAGGTCTTGCAGAGATGTTGCATGATATAAAAGCATTCTCGTAATAATTCTAGATTTAAGTTCAAGAATGAGTGAAAGAAGGAAACTGCTTCCTAGTCGACATATAAAACTTTTCGTTTTTCACTGTATACTTGCATACATAGTTCGTAAGAACGCCTTGTGTAGAAGGATACAATTTTGTATACACATAGCATTCTCGTAATAATTATGTATTTAAACTCGGAAACTGGAAGGGGGGTTAAGATGATAAGAGTCTGTATATGGATGGGATGGTAAATTAAAAGAAAAGTTAAAAAAAAACAACAATATTGGGATGGTTAATTAAAAGAAAATTTGATTAAAAAAATAGGAATGAAGTTATGCACGACGAAAAGTTTTGCAAGAATAAGTTAATATGCAAAAGGAAAACAGCTAGAATTGGTCAAGACCAATTCTTATGATAATTTCGTATGGTCACCCATCTGTGCAAGTTTCATTTTTAACTGGTTTTTCGCATAGAACGGTTCGTCGCACAGTAAAAATGATTATAAAGAATTTTATAGGATTATATATCTGAAGAACTTTTCAGTACAATAAAAACGTGTAGAACTGATCATTTTTACACTATACGTAAAAAATCTAAATTTTTATATGGCAACAAAAAGAAGGGGCTGCCCGATTTAGTTCATTTTTGAAACTTTACTTACTATTACTATAAAAACATAGTGTACAAAATGTCAGCACTGTATGTTGACGCGTTATTAGGTAAAGTCCAAATATATAGTAAAAACCGAAATTTTTGTATGGTAACCCCACGCAGGAGTTACCCGATTTGTGACATTTGCGAACTTAAAATTGACTTTTTTCTTTAAAAAGCTTGTGAGTGAAAAGCTTCTCGAGTAATCGTGAGGATGGACATGCAGAAATCAAAATAACTTTTTATAGTATGCGTGGATATCCAATTCATTTTGCTCTACCATCAATATTTCTGTGCATTAAAAACGGAATGACAAACTTAATGTATCCTTATAATGCTCAGTTTTTCTATGTTTAGTTATTATTTTGATAAAAATGATCAAGATCGAGACTAAATTCACGTCAACCCGGGCCGTGCCCTACAGTGAATTGCCCATCCTCAGCTTATGCTCCTTTCCTAGACTTCACATCTCACTCATATTACAACGTCATTCTTGCTTTTGGGAAAAGCTTAAAAATGAGGAATTCTTCATTCAAACAATTGCCGGCACCTAACGCACATTTTACTCGCACCTTACATTCACTGTGCAAGATTCAACTGTGTGTTGAATCAAGATGTTGTTGATGGATTGCAAAATTCAACCGTGTGTTGAATTGAGCTGGTGAGATTTTAAAGGCCTACTTCAAGATCTATGATTCAACAGTGTGTTAAATCAAGATAGGGTTGAAGTGTAAGACTGGTTAAATTGCCTTGAATAACTAAGACTCAACAGTGTGTTGAATCTTGATATATTAGATGAACAATTCTAAACACTCTTTAATTTAGACTAGTGGTTTATTGAATTGTGCTAGCTTAATTTATACAAAATAATTGGTTCATTTGAACTAGCATATACAACAATAATACAAAAAGAATAAAAAGAAAAACAATTATACAAGCAATAAATGAATTAACAAATTGGTGAGTGCATTGACTCATGGCAAAATATTAAAAATTGTTTTGTCACTGTCGTCAGCGATTTTATTTACTCGACCGAAAGAGGTGCAAAGTAAGTGGGTCAATTGAAAATGTGAAAAATGCGCTGACTAGCATAAAGTAATTAAATTATGCTGCCATGAGTCAGTGAACTTCGAATAGAAATATTTTGTTATGAAATTAATTTATTTCTAATGATTATTATGGTTGTTCAGGGCTGAACATGCTGGGGGCCGGCGGATGCTAAAACCTGCTCAAAGTGTTGTCCTATGGAGGTTTCGGACGACGATGGTCTTCGTTCGCTAGGCATCTGTCGAGTATTGTTGCATGTGCAGATGTGAAAAAGTCCCCTGAGTTTATCCCAGTAGTAGTAAACACAAATTACAGAGATGAAGGCGATCAGGATGCTTGAAGTAGCTGTAATAGAATGAACTGCCAAAGTTCTTTGTAGTTGGCTTATATTCAGTGGCTCAGGTAGTTGACTGTAGTCCAGAATATGCTCATTGGGACGTATTACTAGTCCGGTCTGCAATAGATGCGGGATTTTGGTTTGGTTCGTTATTGCAGTTATAGCCGCAGGTCTTGTCTCCTTGATGTGGCTGGTGATGACTTGAATTTTTTGGTCTATATCTGTCCTTAGAATGATTTCTCTTGTCTTTAAAGAACAATCATTATACAGGCGTATGATACCGGTAGAGTTTAGCAGAAGCTCCTTTCTTGTGTTTTTGCAGACTATTGCCGCTACTTTTGAGCTGGGAGTCATATATAGCCAGGTGTTCTTCATAATTAACGTCTTCCAAACAGTTGCGTTCAACTGTACGTGTTGCATTTGACATTTATTTTCTGTGTGACGTCCATAGATTTCATCAATAACGCAAGACGGACTGTTCTCAATACTAAAGACGATCGTTGGAGTGCAGAGGTATGTATGATTCTCCGCATTCGTGCATGCTTTTAGCTCTTGTTCATTCAGATTGAAGTAGGTTTGCTGAACAAAATCAATTGCAAATGTATAATACTTTAAGTCTGCTACTGCGAAGATGTTATCCTGTATCACTTGAGGTATTGGAGTGATGTGGATTAACTCATAAAGACTCCCCTCAACTATACTTAGGTAGCCATACAGTTTTATTGTGCCATTCTCTACGTTGATGTTTAGGATAGGTTGAGGTGTCCTTTCAACAAAAAGATTTGAGCTGAGTTTTTCATGGGCCCTTGCCACAGTTCTATCAATCTCATCAGAGGTAACGAAGTTTAAAAGGTGCCCGTGTTGATGAATAGCATCCAGCCAATTACGATATTTTTCTTCCAGCTCGTCGTAGTAATCTTCAGCACTGATATATGTTGATATTACTGCAATGCTGATCCTGTTATGGTCTGCTTTGGAGTACCAAGTGGCCATTTCATTGATGGAAGCGATTACCTTTGATAAATGCACGTCAAAATGCCTGAGTTTTTCTTCGATGATGCCACTGGATTGGTTAATTCTTGTATTTAGAAGGAGTATTTGTTGGTATGTTGTTTGCATAAGATTTTCTTGGTTATGCTGGAGGTGTTCTATGTCTTGATAGACCTCATCATTGACTCCAAATACCTTTGTTAGTAGACTCCCAAGTAGACCTCTTCTTCTTCTGATCTTTTGCTGAGTCAATTGAATTATTTGATTAATGGCCTTGAGCAAGCTCTGTCTTCGCGTAGACAAGTGTTGAAAGAGTACATCACAGTGTGTGATGTCTGTCAGCTCTTTGTTCTTTTCGCACATTTCCTTGGTTTGTTTCCAAGTTGTGTCAATCATTTTTTGGTCCCGGATAATTTCTTGTGTTGAGAAATCTATTTGCAGTCTAAGATTTCCACGTTTAATCTGCGCATACCCCAAATTTTCTATGTAGAAGCCAGTTTTAGGTATGATTAATTGATAGTCCTGCGCGAAAATCGTTGTTAACCAGAATATAATCAGAAGTGTTGTATGTAGCAGCTTTGTGGCCCAAGTACAAGGTGCGATTTTCACTTTTCTTCTTTTCGCCGGTGGATCCAACTTCTGAGTAGCCTTTTGGGTAGTAGTATCTGAAGCAATTCTGTGAAAATGCTCAGGTTTCGACCAAATTTCAGGTTCTTGATGCTTTCTGACTGTATGAGACCTCTTGCGAGGCCTATGGTCAGGTTTAGACTTATGTGAGGCTATCATTGTGGTGGCAGCTTTGAACTCAGTAGCCTCATTGTCTTGATTGTATATTTCTATGGGAAGTTGGCATAATTTATTTAGTGGTCGCTTTTTTACTTGATCCTTATATTGCACTGACGCAATGCGTACGATGCTGTCTTCTCCTGGATGAAGTTGTACTATTCGTCCGAGTGCCCATTTCTGAGGAGGAAGGTTTTCGTCCTTGACCAGAACTAATTCGCCTATAGCAGGATTTTCTTTCCTTGTCTTCCACTTGCTTCTTTGTTGCAGTGTGCTCAGATATTCTAGCGACCACCTTTTCCAAATATCTTGTTGATATTTTGTTAGCTGCTTCCATTTGTTGTATATCTTCTCGTTGGAAATGTCTGGCTCTGGAGGCGCTAATAGCGCTCGTCCTATTAGGAAGTGTCCTGGAGTTAGGGGCTCCAGGTCTCTAGGGTCACTTGACTGCTGTCCAATTGGTCTAGAGTTCAGACAAGCTTCTACTTGGTACAGAACTGTAGTGAATTCTTCATAAGTCAGTAGCGTTTCACCAAGCACACGTTTAAGATGTGTTTTCACAGATTTCACTCCTGCCTCCCATAAGCCTCCAATATGCGGGCTTGCAGCTGGAATGAATCTCCATTCCGTGCCATCACTTGCAGTTATTTGTGCGGCTTGTCTTGTTGCCTGAGTAGTGGCAAGCTGCAAATCTTTGTTTAATTTATTGCGAGCACCCACGAAATTAGTTCCATTGTCTGAGAATATTTGCTTGGCATTTCCCCGGCGGGCCACAAATCTCTTATATGCTGCCAAGAATGCATCTGTGGTGAGGTCGCTAACTAGTTCAAGGTGAACGGCCTTAGTTACCATGCAAACAAACAATGCGATATAGCCCTTTAGAGTTTTTGTTCCTCTTCCTTTCGTCATTTTTGTGATAAAGGGTCCAGCATAATCAACTCCACAATGAGAGAATGGTGTGGATGGGGTTACTCGCACTGCTGGTAAATTTCCCCTTAATTGGTCTGAAGGCTGTTGACGATGTCTCAAACATTTGATGCATCTATGAATTCTTGATTGCACCAAACGCTTGGCATTGATAATCCAATATCGAGATCTTACGTAGCTTAGGGTGAGTTGTGTTCCCCCGTGCAGAGTTTGTTGATGAGCGTGGTCAGTTATGAGGTTGGTTATGTGGTGCTTTTGCGGAAGCAGGATTTGGTGTTTTGCATCCTCCGATAAGTTTGAGTGTTGTAGTCTCCCTCCAACACGTAAAATTCATTCAGCGTCAAGTACTGGGTTGAGAGAGAGAAGTTTGCTGGACTTCAGCGACGACTTATTTTTCTTGAGTGACCTTCTTTCCTCGTGAAAAGCTTCTTCTTGAACAATTCTCACAATGCAGAGGGTTGCTTCTTGTATTTCCTCAGAAGTGAGATATTTTGATGATTTTTTTTGCGGCCTTCTACAATGTTCTATGAACCTTCTACAATATGCGATTGTTTTTATTTGTCGAATGAAGGACGAGCAGTTGAAAATTCCTGAATTGGACACTTGTGTAATGAGTACTTGAAACGACTTTTTGTTTTCTTCCTCTGTGGTAGGTTTAAGTTTGTTGGAAGGCCATGTTTCTGGAGGTTGAGTTAACCATAAAGGACCACTCCACCAGATCTTGTTAGCAACCAATTTGCTGGGACTGATCCCTCTAGTGGCAACATCTGCAGGGTTGTGCTGGGATGGTACGTATCTCCAGACATTGTTCGGTAGTGACTTTTGAATCTCCGAAACCCTGTTCGCTACGTATGTGTGCCAAGAGTTTGGATTTTTTGCTATCCAGGCTAGTGTTATCTCTGAGTCACACCATGCAAAAATGTTGGGCGAGTGTATCTCCAGACTGGTAATTGTAGATTTTATCAAGGTTGCTAGCAGCATGGCTCCACATTGCTCCAATCTAGGAATGGAAATTTTCTGTTTTAGAGGTGCCACTTTGGTTTTTGCTGTGAGTAGTGTGGTGTGAATCTTCCCAACTGAATCAGTAGTCCGTGTATAAATTACAGCAGCACAACCCTTTTCAGAAGCGTCGCAAAACCCATGAATTTGGATTTCGTTGTGTGCATGATAATTTATCCACCGAGGAAGTGCAATACTTTGTAGTTCATTTAATTCACTCTCCAAATCTTTCCATGCATTAGCTATATCGGAAGGTGCTTCTTGATCCCAATCAGTTTGTGTTTTGCAAAGGGTTTGCATTATTTGTTTTGCCCTTATAGTCACAGGGGCCAACCAGCCTAAAGGATCGAAAATTGAGGCGATTTTGGACAATAGAATTCTCTTTGTTAGACTATGACATCTTTGATCTGTTTTCAATTTAAAACGAAATTCATCCAGCCTTGGATTCCAGTGAACTCCAAGGGTTTTTATGGTATCATCTTCTTTTATTTCCAGAATGCCTCTTTCTATTATATCTTCTGGTAGATCTTTTAGCAGGTCCTCGTTGTTGGATGTCCATTTTCGTAAATTAAATCCACCGCATTTCAAGAGCGTAGTTATCTGATTTTGGAGCTGAATAGCCTCTGTTTTGGTATCTGCACCTGTCAACAAATCGTCGATGTAGAAATCAGTGGCGAGAACTCTTTTGGCAATGGGATAATAGTCTCCTTCATCTGCTACTAGCTGTTGCAGTGTTTTTACTGCTAGATATGTTGCAGGGCCAGTTCCATAAGTTACGGTATTGAGTGTAAATTCTTGAATGGGCTCCTTTGTGCTTCTTCGCCAAAGAATTCTCTGATAGTTTCTCTGCGTGTCGGCGATCTTGATTTGTCTAAACATTTTTTCTATGTCAGCTGTGTAAACATAGCGATATTTTCTCCAGCGTAACATAATTTGTACTAGGTCTTGCTGTACCTTCGGTCCACTGTATAATAGGTCATTTAGACTTGAACCAGAGTCCGATTTGCATGATGCATCGAAAACAACACGGAGTTTTGTAGTGGTGCTGTCTGTTTTATGCACAGCATGATGAGGTAAATAGTAAACTGTAGATTCGTCACCTGTATATGGTTTTACCGGAGACATGTGACCTAGCTCTAGATATTCGGTCAGAAATTTGTTATACTCAATTAGGGTATGAGGTTCCTTTTGCAGCTTCTTTTCTATTTGGATTAGTCGAGCTATCGCCTTTTTCCTTGGTTGCCCCAGATCTCCAGCATTTTCCTTGAATGGCAGATTGACTATGTATCTCCCTTTGGAGTCCCTAGTGTGAGTAAGTTCGTAGTGTTGCTCACAGGCGTCATCTGCTTCAGTACTGGACTGGTTGTTTTCTATTTCCCAGAACTTTTCTAGGGTTTCTTCTATCTCGGTGAGCGACAGGAAGCTGGATAACTTCAGTGTGTTTTTGTTGGTATTTGGAATATTCCCAAATAATATCCAGCCAAGCTTGGTGTTTTGGGCAGCAGGCCGTCCTTTTCTCAATCCATTAGTTAGTATGCTGGCGTAGACATCAGCTCCTAACAAAATGTCTATCGGGCCAGGTTGGTTAAAGGTGGGATCGGCCAATATGATATCCCCATATTTACTGATGTTAATCCCAGTGGTGTGGGCTTCTGGCAAAAGCGTGTTTAATTTTGAAAGTACAAGAGCATCAACTGAGAGGTAGGACTCCTTTGGATGCCGCAGCTGGATGCTTATCTTTACTTTGTTATGTGCTTTGGCTGCTTCTGATTCTCCGACTCCAAAAATAGTGGCTCTGATGTGCTCTTTTTGAAGTTTCAGCAATTGAACTGCGTGTTCTGTTATCAGGGATACTTGCGACCCAGGATCTATTAGGGCCCTGAACTGTTCCAGTTGACCATATATATTCTTGATTCTGATTATTGCGGTTGGTAGCAGAATATTTGGAATTTTGGATCTGCTTGTGTGGCAACTGATATTGTACCCTTGTTGGTTTTTCAATTTGGCCTTGCTTATCTGGCTTCCGTTTGTGGTCATGTGTGTCGCTACGTTTTTGTTTTCTTCAAATGGTGAAATAGCCGTTGAAATACTGCTATTTAAAGATTTCTGATGCAGTAACGTGTGATGCCTTTTGTTGCATAGTGCGCAGAGTTTGTGAGATTTGCATTTCTCGTTTTTATCATGCATGAGACAATTAGTACAGAGATTGCTGCCTCTAATGAATGCTTGCCTATCATCAGTATTCATCTTTTTAAATTCCCCACATTGATAGAGATTATGCTGCCTGTTACAGATAGTACACAAGCCTTTTATGGTGGCGAGGAAGGTTTTTTTGAAATTCTTTGAATAGTGGGGCTTTTCTAGCTTCGAATTACTCATGCAATCTAATACCTGGTAACGCTTCTCCAGAAATTGCAGTAGATCATTTGTTGACGGCATTTCTCTTGGGTGAGTCAAACTTTCTTCGAAAAGTCAAAGACTTTCAGCGTCAAATTTTCTCATTGCAATGCAGACAATGATTGGACCCCACTCATCTGTATTGCAATCCATATTTTTTAATGCTTCCAGACATTCCTTTATTGTGTCGTATAGCATGATTGTATCGTTTTGCGATCTGTGCTCTATGGTTTTTGCATCGATTATGGTGTTTATGTAGGTTGTAATTATTTTTCTATTGTTGTTGAAACGTGCTGTTATTAGCTGCAAGGCAGTATCGTAATTTCTATTATTTAATTGAAGATGGTTGATTACTCTTCTCGCGTCTCCCTCCAGGTGATAGAGGAGGTACTGCATTTTCTCCACATTACTTATCTGCGTATTGTTGTGGATTATGCTCGTGAAAATCTCGGTAAATGGCTTCCAATCTTTGTAATTACCACTGAACTTTGGTATCTTAATTGGCGGAAGCTTGGGGAAATTACTGTTGTCTCTGCCTTGCTCGATATATTGCAAGGGCAATGCTGAACCCATCATCTTGCTATTTGAAGTCTGTTCTGCCATTATTGGTAGCTTATGAGATTCTGTTGTAACCGGTGTGGCTGTGCTTGTGGATGGCACGTTTGTGATTGAAGTCGGAGCTGTAGTTAGCGGCGTGAAAGGAAATGAAGTTACAGGCGTTTCTTCTGGATTGATGGTTTGGCCATAATTAGATATTAATTCAATAGCCTCCTTATATAATATGTACGTTTTTTCGTACAAATTTCCTTCATGATACGGATGATCCTTAGATATGATCTTTTGTAGTTGTTCATGGAGAGCCGTGAAAGAGGACCAGTGTTTTTCTAGCTCTTGTAACCTCTTGGCTAAATTGTCTCTCGTTATTCGTTCACCAGTGTCTCTTTTGTAGCTCCGCAAAGTGTCTGAAATTTGTTTGGCTAGCTCTTGTTGAGCCGAGATTATTCTTTCTTCTTTCGTTGCCATTATTACTGGATGTATAACTAGGCTTTGCTTTTGGAACTGTTTTCTGTAGTCACGGAGATACCTCCAAGTTCAGTTCAGCTCCCGTTGAAATTTGTTTGTTTAAATAAAAAAAAATCTTAACTGTGTGTTAAGATTTTTGTATTTAATTGGCGTGAAATCTTAACTGTGTGTTAAGATTTTTTGGTTTGTTTGCAGCTGGTGAAATTGTAAAGCAAGTCTTAACAGTGTGTTGAGACTTTGTCTTTTCTTTATTTGCCGTAGGTATCTTCACAATGTTCTGAACTGCTGCCTAAAGGCCTACTTCAAGATCTATGATTCAACAGTGTGTTAAATCAAGATAGGCTTGAAGTGTAAGACTGGTTAAATTGCCTTGAATAACTAAGACTCAACAGTGTGTTGAATCTTGATATATTAGATGAACAATTCTAAACACTCTTTAATTTAGACTAGTGGTTTATTGAATTGTGCTAGCTTAATTTATACAAAATAATTGGTTCAATTGAACTAGCATATACAACAATAATACAAAAAGAATAAAAAGAAAAACAATTATACAAGCAATAAATGAATTAACAAATTGGTGAGTGCATTGACTCATGGCAAAATATTAAAAATTGTTTTGTCACTGTCGTCAGCGATTTTATTTACTCGACCGAAAGAGGTGCAAAGTAAGTGGGTCAATTGAAAATGTGAAAAATGCGCTGACTAGCATAAAGTAATTAAATTATGCTGCCATGAGTCAGTGAACTTCGAATAGAAATATTTTGTTATGAAATTAATTTATTTCTAATGATTATTATGGTTGTTCAGGGCTGAACATTCACATTTCTAGGATGTATGTTCTTTTTGCATTTGCCAAGCAGATACGTTCACTCACAGCCACGGGAAGACAACTGGTTTTACATCATTGTTTGTGTGAACATCACAGGGCGGGCTTTTCTTGTTTACGCTCACTATATTTCGCCCAACCTACTTTGTCACTGTCTTCTGTGACTTCCTGTAAAGCCAAGAAACACAATCATCAACCAATTAAAATTGTTCAAACTAAAATTTTAACAGCTAATGCTCCTAAATCGAGAGCATTACTGAGACAACCAATTTACCCGCTCAAGCTCCTAAATCAAGAGCTTACTGAGCCCACGAATTTAACCACTCAGCTCCTAAGTCGAGAGCCTTACTGAGGCAACCAATTTAACCGCCCATGCTTTTAAATCGAGAGCCTTATTGACCCAACGAGTTTAACCACTCATGCTCGTAAATCGAGAGCATTACTGAGCCAACGAATTTAACCAATCATGCTCCTAAGTCGAGAGCTTTACTGAGCCAACGAAGTTAACCACTCATGCGCCTAAATCGCGAGCCTTACTGAGCCAACCAATTTAACCCCCATGCTCCTAAATCGAGAGCCTTACTGAGCCAACGAATTTAACCCCCATGCTCCTAAATTGCGAGCCTTACTGAGCCAACCAATTTAACCTTCCATGCTCCTAAATCGAGAGCCTTACTGAGCCAACGAATTTACTTCAAAGAATTACCTTCCCGTTTATTATCTTCTCTCCTCAACTTCTGGCTGAAACCTTTCCATGAAAGACTAAAATTTTATGGAAATCCTTTAACAAACCACTTGAATTCATTTAAGCACTCTATTCTCCCAAAATCATCGTCAAAATCTAGTTCATTCAGGCAGCATCAAGGTTTCATCCACTCCTGGCTATTTGTAGCTACTCCTTGTCGGTTATGACATACCGGTCATTAGACAGCACTGCCTTCACTACATAAGGACCCTTATATCTCGGCCGGACCTTCCGGGGTTGTCCTGTTGCTGCTGGTTCTTGCCTAATTAAAACCAAGACTCCTTCATTGTACGTTCTTGGACCTTGATGGTTTGCGTTAAGGCTGTCTGCTTGTTTGCGCTGTTTCTCTGAAATTCGATTTAGATACTCTCTCCTTGAGTTCTGCTATCGGTATGTTTTCCTCTTCGTCTTGCTCCATTGTGTCATAAAAAGCAAGAAGTAATTTGTTTTGCAATATATCCTGCGGCTTGTACGTGATCACTAGTTGATGCGGTGTCGCCTTCGTGGTTGAATTCTTTAAACTATTTATTGTCCATTGTATCGCTCGAATGTTGTCGTCCCAATCACGGCCATCTGATTCATGCGTCATTGTCGCAATCGAGGTTTTTCGCTGTTTGGAAATATCTTTCTATTTGGTCATTTGATCGAGGAGTTTTGACTGAAGTAGAAACATGTTTAATAGTTATTCGGAAATATAAACTTATTTCAATCAAAAGTCTTACTATTCCCTTACTATTTGTTGTCTTTGCGGGTTTCAGTATGACATACTTTGCGAACGAGTCGACTATTACTATGACATAAGCATTTCCGCTTTTGATTTTTGGGTAGGGTCTCAAGTGATTGATATGAATGGTGCGAAATGACATCAGTATATAATTAATATCTAGTCTCATCTTCTCCTCGTTTATTATGAAGATAGTCTAATATACTTTGTAACGAAGTTACATACATTTCAGCTAGACACCAGCGAAAACAAGTGTCTAGCAGCCGCAACAATGTAAGCCAGCCGCCGAGAGGAGAGCACACTACTGATAAGCAGCTCAGTAGTGTCCCGTGCTGGTGGCGTAATAATAGAAGGAAGCATTCTACACCCGACGCCATCAGCCAGCCTGCCTATAAATAGCAGGCAGCCAGTAGTAAGATCACTCAGTCGATCACCAAGCATCGAACTGAACACAACTGAAAACTACAAGTCACTGATCAGCAAAATATCCGACCGCGAGAGTACAACTCCAAAGTGAACAGAGTTGACCCCAACCAGTGGAATACCAGAAGGCTGGCTATAAAAGTCAGTCAAGTACCGAAAGATTAGTCAGTTGCCTCCCAGCAGCTCGACTAGACACATCTCCCGTCCAGTCCTATCCGCAAGTCGTGCTGACTAGCTCAACGTTAAGCGCACGTTAATCGTGCTGGCCTGAGAATTAGTAAGCGCACGCATTCCGTCCCCGTACCCCCGTGTAGGCTACTCGGCCGATAAGCGCACATTAATCGTGTTGATCAGAAGAGTAGCGAGTGCACGAATATCAATTCCGTCCCCGTACCGTGTTGGCTACTCTGACGGCGAAGCGCACGTTCATCGTGTTGGTCAGAGGAGTAGTAAGCGCACACGTACATTCCGTCCCGTACCCACGTGTTGGCTATTCTGACGACAAGCGCACGTCATCGTGTTAATCGTTGATCTAAGGAATAGTAAGCGCACGCTCCTACCCCGCACCTACGCCGCGTAGTCCTAAGTTATTGTAAATAAGTGAGTGAGTGTAGGTTAAGTAGTGTGTGTGTTACGTATACCGCCCGAACCACAGAGCTAGAACAGCGCTCTGAACCTAGCAACGTCGGAGAACGGCCCTGGACAATCTCCTGACTGCCCGCACACCAACTACCGACGTTACATAAATTTGGCGCCCGAGCAGGGACCGGCTGTTCAACCCGAATAGATAGAGCGAGATGAATCCAGAAAAGACCCCCAGTTGGGTATACAAACTAAAGAAGGATGACTTCGCTACAGAATTAATCCAGCGGAATCTAGACTGTACCGGCACAGCCGATGAATTAAGGAAAAGACTAAACGAACATCTCAAACGAGAAAGCCAGATAAAAGCCAAGCCAAGCAGTGACGTTGTCACTACTATAGCAAGTGACACTGTGACAACAACAAGTATCATAACTACGACTAGTAATGTGAGTGGTCTGACCAGAACCAGAACAACTGATTGTATCACACCGATAACTAGCTATCAGTTCACGACCATGACATCAGCATCGTCTGTCTGCACACGGACATATACAACCCCTATACCGTCATCGGTGCCAGCAGCAACGAACACTTCTCAGAGCACAGATTCAGAAGTGATGGACAAAGTGAGGAAGTGGAATGTGAAATTTGATGAGACGCAAGAGCCACTGATCTTCTTGGAAAGAGTAGAAGAGTTGGCCGATTGCTATCTAATTCCGACAGATCGACTATTACGAGCACTACCAGAGCTAATGCATAAAAATGCGCTCCAATGGTATAGAAACAACCGACAGAACCGGTCCAAGTGGAATGATTTCGAAGAGGGCCTGAAAGAATTTTTTATGCCGCCTCGATTTGAAATCAAATTGGCAGATGAAATCAGAACCAGAACACAGAAACCCGGAGAAAAGGCGAAAACATACATCACAGCGATTCAATCATTGATGCGATGGCAACAGAGAAGTACTACCGATGAAAATTTAAACCGAATATATGAGAATCTATTACCAGAGTATAGATTGTATATCCGACCCCGAGATTTTATAAATCTAGCAGACCTAGTAAAATTAGCCGTAGAATATGAATTGGTAAAAGAAGAAGAACGAAAGATGAAACCGAAAGCTAATCCGCCAGAGGAAAAGAGACGCTCCGAGCCACCTCATAACGTATTCTCGATCATATTTCAGTATTCCAGAAATGAGTGTTGTTGTAGGTGTGGACAAAGAGGCCATACACGCATACATACTGTAGAAACCCAGCAAAAATATTCTGTTCGCGATGCACAAAACAAGGCGTCCTATCAAAAGACTGTCGATGTAGCCAGACATCACATCTACCAGATACCAGCAGTAAATACCGAAAAAGAAAGCAAAATATTGTAGCCGATGCACCGTCCCGACAACCACTGCCGGACACCAGCAGTGAAATATATAGAATCAACACAACACCCGTATGCTCCTGGAGTGGCAATAGAATACCAACCGTAAGAAGAGCACGTCCGCATAGGAAAAAAAAAGAAATCATTACCTATTTCTTCTTTTTTTACGAAGAAAGGGGGGATGTAACGAAGTTACATACATTTCAGCTAGACACCAGCGAAAACGAGTGTCTAGCAGCCACAACAATGTAAGCCAGCCGCCGAGAGGAGAGCACACTACTGATAAGCAGCTCAGTAGTGTCCCGTGCTGGTCGCGTGATAATAGAAGGGAGCATTCTACACCCGACCCCATCAGCCAGCCCGCCTATAAATAGCCGGTAGCCAGTAGCAAGATCACTCAGTCTATCACCAAGCATCGAAGTGAACACAACCGAAAACTACAAGTCACCGATCAGCAAAATATCCGACCGCGAGAGTACAACTCCAAAGTGAACAGAGTTGACCCCAACCAGTGGAATACCAGAAGGCTGGCTATAAAAGTCAGTCAAGTACCGAAAGATTAGTCAGTTGCCTCCCAGCAGCTCGACTAGACACAGTCCAGTCCTATCCGCAAGTCGTGCTGACTAGTTCAACGTTAAGCGCACGTTAATCGTGCTGGCCTGAGAATTAGTAAGCGCACGCATTCCGTCCCCGTGTTTGTCGTAATGAGTGACAGTGTATGACTACCTCAAACTTCCTGTGGAGCAAATAATGTTTGAATATCTCTAATGTCTCCACTATTGCAAGGGCTTTCAGTTTGTAGCTGTTGTACCTGGACTCTGCTGCTGTTGTTGCACGGCTGAATAAGACACATGCCTCAAATTTTCTCCAGTTTACTGCATTAATATCTCGGCGATTTCATGAGTACTCGCATCCGTATGCACTTCATGGTCTGTATTCTCGTCGTATAGCACAGTTACTGTCTCTGGCTAAGTAGTTCTTTCAAATTTACAAATGAATCTTCTGTTCCTTCCGCCCACTTAAAATCAACATCCTTCCGCAGCAACATGTGTAATGGGCGCGCAATGAAAGAAAATCCTTGTAAAAATCGGCGAAAATATCCACAGAGGCCTAGAAATTCTTTCACCTCCCGTGAACTTATTGGTCGTTTATAGCTTTCGATCGCCCAAGTTTTATGTCTTCAGATGAAATTTCATGTCCTAAGATCTTTATGTTGGTTTTGAAAAATTCGCACTTTTGCAAATTCATTGTCAGACTGGCCTACCGCAATTCTGTCAAATATTGTCTTCTCGTTTGGACATTTTCTTCTATACATCTTGATGATATTAAAATGTTGCCCATGAATGCAATAATTTTGTTTGTTCCTAGTGGTTGAGTTTCTTTTGCCATTAACCTCATAAAAACGGCGGGTGCATATGGTAAACCAAATGAACCTTTTTGAACTCATAATGTCCTTCTGGAGTTACAAATTCCGTCAAGGGTCTGCCGCCCTCCTCAACTGCTATCTGATGATAACCGCTTAAAAGATCCAACGATGTAAAAATTTCTATCTTTGCTAATAAGTTCAGGGTTTCTTCGATGCTTGCCATTGGAAATGTCTCCCTTTGAGTAGTCGCGTTCAGCTTCCTATAATCGATACACATTCGATGCTCACCTCCTTTTTCGTTAGTAAAAGAACAGGACTGGCGTACTCCGAAGTGGATAATTGTATTACGTCTAGTTTTAGTAATTCATCGAGTTTTCTCCTTTAAATCGGCTTTAACCCATATGCAACTTTATGTGGATGATAGCGAACAACTACTTTCTCCTTCAGTTTAATTTTCATCTCCACGAATTCCGTTTTTCCCAACTTGTTCATATCCCGAGCAAAGCAATCACGAAATTCATTAATTAACTTAATGAGTATGATATTTTGAATTTTATTTACACTCTTATCAACATTAATATTTTCAGTTTCTATCCTTCTGGATTTATTTATATTGTTCTCACGACTTTGATTTCGAAATATTTCAAAAACTCCCCCTCTCTTTATAATTTCTATATCTGTTCGATCCAAAAATTCCTTCCAATTATCATTGGAACATTTTGAGCGGCGTCGTCAACTACCATTATGTGTATTGAGTATTCAATATTTGAAACTTTTACACCTTTGTGTACCTTTTCAAGAACACTAGTTTGGTTGTTTCCAAATCCAACAAAATTCGCATCGCAGGTGTGTAATTCCCAGCCATTTTTCCTCAATACTTCGTTTACTATACTACTGCACTCACTCCCTAGGTCGAAAAAGGTAATACTTCTGTCCCTTCAATGTACACTATTTTATGATACTCATCCTTTTGATCTAAGCGTGGTTGTGTGGCGCTTACTTTAGATACCTGTTTGGCTTTTCAATCTTTGGATGTCTGAATTTTTGTTGGCATCAAAAGCATCGCA
Organism: Dioctria linearis; assembly: GCA_963930735.1. Classification (NCBI taxonomy): domain Eukaryota; kingdom Metazoa; phylum Arthropoda; class Insecta; order Diptera; family Asilidae; genus Dioctria; species Dioctria linearis. Next base: position 125,105,795 of record OZ005744.1, on the reverse strand, counting down.
AATTGTTTTTCACAGCACAATCTTTTGCATAATGTCCTGGCTCATTGCATTTAAAACAAATCGATTTTCTTCTGCTTACGATTTGTTTCCTTTCCTGTCTATTGCTGGTTGTTCCACGATGTTCCCTTGCATTTTCCTCCCTTCGATTGTAAATTTTATTACGGTTCGTAGTGGCTGGAAACCTATGTGGATGTCCTTGAATAGCTCTAGATGTACTTGGTCTATTTATAGAATAAGTTATATGTATCTCGTCTGCCCCTGTTTCTCAATTTCTTCGAAATTCTTTACTACTTTTAATAGCTCATATCATTGCAGTGTGAATCAATTTAAGCATTTACCAAATTTTGATTCGATAGTCCTGAAATAATGTTTCGGATACTGATGGCTGATTTAAATTAATGGTTTTAGCAAGATCTGCTACGTGGTACACATAACCTTCAATGCCTTCACCCGGCGACCTCTTCCTCTAAATTATTTGCATCAGGATGGAGGCATCATACTGCCCAGTGGAGAAACATTTTAATAATTTTATTTTAAATTCATCACACGTTTGTGAAGTATCAAGTCTTAATTTATACCAGTAATATGCGGCACCACCTAAGCGCAATGTTGAGTAAAAGAGAGTGTTTCTATCGTCCCAGTCGTATAGAATTTTCAGCCCTTCAAGAAACTCAATCCAGTTTTTACGTTTGTAACATTTTGAAGCGGGTTAAATTCGCGAATTAATGTTTTTATTTCAATTTTCATCTGCTTAGATTCCGTAGAAGAAGTAGATGGTGATTTTTCTGGAATAACTACTACCAAAGAAATATAAAGCCATACAGAATATGCAAAAGAGTAAATTCTTCACTCCCAACATTTTACAAGCAAGTTTGTAACATTTTGAAGCGGGTTAAATTCGCGAATTAATGTTTTTATTTCAATTTTCATCTGCTTAGATTCCGTAGAAGAAGTAGATGGTGATTTTTCTGGAATAACTACTACCAAAGAAATATAAAGCCATACAGAATATGCAAAAGAGTAAATTCTTCACTCCCAACATTTTACAAGCACTAGGGCTGGTGCGGGCGAGCTAACGGGGGAAATTGTTTTGGCTTGCAAAAATACAGAAAACAGAGAATGAGAGAACGATAAAAACTCGCATTTAGGATGCTGCGTAGTGCGTACATATCATAATATTATGTACGCTTACGACTGAGTTTTGTTGCAGCTAATGGGTCAAATATGAGTGTTCGCTGATCGCTGCTTGTAAGTCGGCGGCACAATGGTGTTATGGCCCAATATACGGAAGATTCTTCCAGCAGCCAAAGGCATTACAGCGAAATAATCAGCAATTGCTAAACAATAACCTCGCATGGTATTGTTCTGCAACTGTCGGTTGTTTTGCTGATTAGCCCAACAGCGATGAGCGCTTAGTGGAGCAATCGACGATTACGATAATAATTAACCTCGCATGGTATTTATTATGTAAGGCGATTGTTTACTACTAAGCAACTCAGGTGCTGCAACAGGTAGAGCAAACGACAAGGTTGTTGTCGTTTGTTTACATCCGCGTTGTGAGCAAAGAAAGTTTACTTCCGAATATTGGGGCATAAAAGTCCAATGACTGGTCTGGCGAGTGCCGTTAAGTGAGGAGTCGCCCGTTAGTTATCAGTCGCGAGTAACTTTTGTTATAATAGTATCAAGTTTCCGTTCGGTTCGGAGTACGTTTAGAAGTATTAAGATAGGTCAGTTCGCGATAAATAAAGAATTATTCCATGTAAGAGAAATTCGAGTATACTTTTATTTCGAAGAAAGTTTTATCGTGATCAATTATTTGGTTTTCGTTGTTTTATTCCATAGGGACACGACACTTGTATAGTATTGTTGCCTCACGCATTTTGTATGAACCTTTTTATGCGTCGGGCATTCCGAAATGCAATGCTGTAGCTGTGGGAGGCCGGAACTAGACTTCGCATATTTTTAATTGCCTAATTTACAGTTAGTTTTACCATTTTTTTTGATTGCGATTATGATATACATAAATGAAAATATAAATAATTAAAAAATCTTTGGTTCGCATCATATTTGATTTCATGATGATATGTATGTATAGACGGAGAATGATGATAGCAAGGACTGCTTAAGCAGCGTTCCTAAAAGAACTTCAAAATATTTTACACTAGATTGTACTCCCTATGGCGAGATTTCAGACAAAGAACAGCAAGGCGGGTAGGGTATGATAAAATTTTCGAATATATCACATCCGATAGCTGTAATAATTGTTAAATAATTCTTTCCTTTAGTATAATCGAAACAGAAATCTTTTTACTTGAACGATTGTAACTCTTTTCTACACTCCACTTACAATTTGTCCTTAAAAGTACTAAAATCATATGGTCCAATATTTTAGTTTATGTTCAAAACAAGGATCGGTTTTATTGAACCATTCACATTTTTCTAGTACTGTTTGTTTAATATTTCTTATTTGAAGCGAAGTTTTTTTTCGAAAATAATTATATGATCCTTGCATATTTTGAAGAATTCGTTTGAAGGGGCATGTAAATTGCCAAAATCGGAAAATACAGGATTGTAATTTTTATAAAATATAAAAATTTCCGAAGGACATATCAGGACTTCATCTATTTTTCTCATAATATTTTCACATGAATCACATTTTAGTTTCGGAAGACTTTTGAATACTAAATATCCAATAAAGTATCTCATGGATTGAAGTTCTATTTCAAAATTAATTTTGTTAAATATATTGTCTATTACTATTCTTCAGTTTGCAATAAATGTTGGGTTACATGCAAATCATCAGAGGACTCATGATGCTCGGATTCATTGTTTTGTTCAAGGAAATCAATTGTTACCATAATGTCACTATCTGCTTCGCAATTGGAACTGTGACTAAATTAGATTAGGTTCATAGACATTATTTTTGCTAAAATAATATTTATTTCGGATACAGATGGATTTCAATTATTGCCTCCTTTCTGGCGAATAATAGCGAAAAGATTTTCTAAAGGATCTTCAAAAAGCCTTTTAGTAATAATAAAAAACACTCTTTCACTTTCATGTAAAAGGTCATCTGCTAATATTAATACACCTGATAGAGTTTGTTTTATACCATCCAGAAAGTATACAGTGTTGGATTTATTCTATTTCAATGATATTAAAATAGTTAAGAAAGTATTTAGCGAAGTTGTGAACATCGTTATCTTGTAAAGCAGTTCTATAAAAAGTATTACTCTTTAATGCACCTGAATTCAAACAATCGAAAGTTTTATCAATCTTTTCAAAAAATGAAGCAGTGGATAAAGCAACTTCCTTAGAATTTCTTTTAAATCGATTTGTTTCAACAGCTGATCTAATTGCTGCGACAACGGTGCGACTAAATACTTGAGTAGCTAGGTTAACTCGCATTTTCTCAAATCCCAATCTACACGCCCTTCTGAAGTTATTATGTTTTTCTTTAATAATATATAGTCAACTCTCTGTGTAAGTTTGGCTGTAAAGTGGTTTTCCGCATGAAAACCATGCATTTCAGATCTGTAAGTCAACGCGTTCGCAGAGAGCCTCCAAATATATATAGTGAAAAACGAAATTTTTGTATCGTAATCCTACGAAGGAGTTACCCGAGTCGTCCCGTTTTCGACGGACATGCAAAAATCCAAATAATTTTTAATTTTATGTATGTGTGTCCAATTCATTTTGCTCTACCATCATTATTTCTAGATGTTACAAACGGAATGACAAACTTAGTATAATCTATGTTTTCATCTAGGGTATAAATAGTCGGAAATCTCGCCTGATTCTTAACTTGTTGATAAGTTAACTTTGATCTGAACCCTGTATGACTCAAATATTTATTTACCTGCAAGAAGAAATTGGAGTTTTTTTTCCGAGTTAAGTAAAAAATAAAATTAAGTCCCCATCCTTAATGGGTAGTGAAATTTAATTGACGGACCGCAACAACGTGAAGAGACGGTCTGAACCATATGCAGATGAAAAATGGAGACGAACAGGCAAGTGAAATATTGTGTAAAAATAATTGCACCAGCCATAGCCAGTGCCCAAACATGATGAAGTATTCACACCTAATATGCCGCGTGTAAGAAAATCGTAGCACAAAGGAAAGAAGAAAACACTCAACGCTCAGCATCACTTCACTGATTCGTTTGCACTGCCGCGCCGTTTCAGTAAGCTACATTTGCCTCGGCCAGCCATCGCGATCTCATCTAATGCTTGTATTACCCTGGTGCTGGGCTTAGGGGTCTTCGGTCGAGAACCCAAGAAGAAAAATTTTCCGATAAAATTTCACACTCCTCATGCAAGTTCTGTATGGCTTTATGTTTCTTTGCTACTACACACTTGACTTGAAATTTTCTTGAAATGACATTTTACCTTTGACAATTGTGCATTAGGTTCAATATATAATTGCGGATTTTCAGATAAATATCTTGAGAAAAGTGCTAAGAATCCCAGGCTGAATTATCAGCAATAATCTTCTTCTTGTTCCTCTCTGCCTATTTCATATCTCGCACAAATGAAAATTTTTCAAGTAATGAAGTTGCGTTTACATGAATTTTTCAAGTAAATTAAACAAAACTTTGTGATTTACTTGACTCAAGTATACTTGATGTCAATGCGTGTTTACATGATATTTATTTTGATTACTTGATCTCTACTTGAAGTATACTTCCAAGTATTCATGTAAACGTACTGATTGTTGCAGAATGTTTCGACAACGTAAACCATCATAGCCGAATGTTTCTACAGTATGAATCGAGAATAAAAATCAGCATCATCCCATTTCTCGAAATGTTCCGGGCGCCTTCTTATAATTTTTTCACAGGTCACACCTTGCGATATTATATTATATATTTCTTCGTCACTTATATCCTCTGCATCAGATAAATAGCTCATTTTTGTCCTAAACTATTTGGTTTCTTCCTAAAACTTCAAATGGAATGCTGACACTAGCTGCCAGACAGTACTCAAAACTGCTAACTATTTTTTGATTGGAAAAATTCAATTTAGTTTTAAATTATAACTTTTGAAATATCTACGTTCGTTTAATAACAAATATTATAATATTTAGGCAAAATATATATTTAGCAATAATTTCCTGTTTTTCACAGCAAAATCTGAGGCTTAAGCCTTCGAGATGACGGGCTTAAGTTAAACTTGCCTCAAGCCAGTGATAGCACTTAAGCCTTGACTGTGAAAGTGAAATATTTATTAAGGCTTGGCTTAAGCCATCGCTGTGGCTGCCTTGACTGTGAAACCGGCCATTAGAGAGCTGAAATTTTGTACGCGGACTTAAAAAAAAAGTTGAATTAAGTTCGAAAATGAGACAAATCGGGCAACTCCTTCGTGGGGTTGCCATACAAAACTTTCGTTTTCCACTATATATTTGGACACTGCCTGAGAACGCATCGATATAGCGAGCGGAAATTCGGTAAATGGTATTTTCATTGTACTAGCAAATAAAATTTCAAAAATGGACTAAATCGGGTAACTTCTTCTTGGTGTTGCCATATAACAATTTAGGTTTTTTACGTATACTGTGAAAACGATTAGACCAAGACATTTTTATTGTACTAAAAACTTCTTCAGAATACGAACTCTTATAAAATTCGCTATAATCATCTTTTCTATACGACAAACCGTTCTAGAAATATATGCGAAAAACCACTTCAAAAATCAAACTTGCACAGAAGGGTGACAATACGAAATTTCATACGGGCATTCATCTAGGGTATCATAAGAATTAGTCTTAGACCAATCCTAGCCTTTTTTACTTGTTTTTTATTGAATTAATTAACACCACACGCCACACATTTCTTCCCTAAAATTGCACCAAAAGGTCACTGGCGATAGCATGATAATAAAAATAACCTAGAGCACTCGCCCGGCGGACTAAGCTCCCACGAATTTAAATAATTTTTGCTCGCACGATTCTTACGAGATTGCGGAATAGACTGCGTTTCACAAGTCCCATCATTAGCCACTCATCCGCTTCATCGCCATTCAATCCACGAGCTGTTACGCTTGTAGTATTTGTTAAGACGGTGGAATACTTAAGTTAACGCCACTCTCACAAATCTCATTCATCTGTACCACTCGGAAAAAGTGAGAAGACTACAAAACTCTCTCGACCCACACGTGAAAAGCTAAAAAGATGACCGGGGCCAAGCACTTACTCTCCGAGCTAGCCGGACTCTTGAACTGAATTACCTACTGGTACTGACCCACAAACAAATAAGCTCAGGCTTTCAATTGCTGCCGCAACATTGTTGCTTTAGATCTGTCCATAATTTATCCAGCCTCCCTCTCGGCGAATTTAATCCACCAAATAGTCAAAATTGTAACATTATTAATATCGAGCAGATTAGCTCTTAAAAATGTCAGAAAGGAACCATTTAATCAATTTACGTTCCTTTAAATTTGAGAAATTGAGTTTTTGCTAGTACAACTTTTCGAAACCAATTGTTTTCATACTATATTTTTATACCCTAGATGAAATCTATAGGGTATACTAAGTTTGTCATTCCGTTTGTAACACCTCGAAATAATGATTGTAGAGCAAAATTGATTGGACACCCACGCATAATATTAAAAGTTACTTTGATTTTTGCATGTCCGTCCGTCTGTCTGTCCGTCTGTCTGTCCGTCCGTCTGTGCGCACGATAGCTCGAGAACGCGTATACTTAGAGAGCTGAAATTTTGTTCACGAACTTTAAAAAAAAAGTAAAATTTGGCAACTCCTTCGTTATATTTGTTCTAATAGATTACATTTGCCTAATTAGATTTTAAAGTATTTCCTTAAGGTAAATTGTCGTATTACACTAAGATGCTACGGGGGTGAAATTCAACTCGAACTATATGAATAAACTTGTTAATAGTACGTAACATGATGGAGTATTAGAAATTTTGTTTCTCCTCTCACTTTTCCGGAGTCCTGCTTCATAATAAAAGTTTGTATAGGTCCAGTCCTCCATTAAAGGTTTTCAGGTTATACATTGTACCATACATCTGAGGACCAGGTCCTCACTTAATATAAAAGTGTATATGTTCCAGGGTACAGAACCAGAATTGTTAAAAATAATTTTAATTTGAAATAGGAAAGTAAAAAATCGTATCATTACAAATGCAGTTTATTTTATTAACACGAAGAATACAAATTAAAAATTTTATTTTGTTCAAAATTAGGTTTTTATTTTAGCCGCTTTTCAATATGAATCTCCCCGGCTAAAACTAATTTGGGACGGTTTAAAAAAAAAACTCAGGGTAGCAATTCTGGCGTACTGCTGTTCAGATTGAAAAGATTTAACCGATTTTTTAGCTGGATTCAAAGGCTTTAACTCCGGTTAAAATGGTTAAACTTAGCTGCCATATACATAAATATTTTTCTGGCAACTCTGTCTGTGCTTGTATTTTATATTCTGTTTACATTCGAGATGGGATTGGTGGGTGATGGCGAACATAGGGTTGCCAGCCACCTTACGACATTTGCACAATTTTTGAAATAATTTCATACGAGTATATGATACAAAGGTACAATTTGAGAATCTAGTGGAATTTTTAGTTTAATTAGCTTCCAGAGGCTTATATACTTAAATTTAATAGACTGTCGTGTCCCAATGCAATCGTATCATTCAAACTCTCAGTTAATTAGCTGAAAAACGATTAAGACTTGCGAATAAATAAGAACGCTCGAAATAATTGAAAACTCTTTACACTTTATTACTTTCGCTGACCTATCTTAACACGTTTTTAGTATTCCGAACCGACCAGACATTTGAGACCACTATGCCTGAAACTAACCCGCGACTAATCACTTAACGGCACTCGCCAGACCAGTCATTGGTCTTTTAAGCCCCAATATTCTGAAGTAAGCTTTATTTGCTCACAACGCGGTTGTAAACAAACGACAACAACCTTGTCGTTTGCTCTACCGATTGCAGCACTTGAGTCGCTTAGTAGTAAACAATCGCCTTACATAATAAATACCATGCGAGGTTAATTGTTATCATAATCGTCGATTGGTCCACTAAGCGCTCATCGCTGTTGGGCTAATCAGCAAAACAACCGACAGTTGCAGAACAATACCATGCGAGGTTATTGTTTAGCAATTGCTGATTATTTCGCTGTGATGCCTTTGGCTGTTGGAAGAGTCTTCCGCATGTTGGGCCATAAGAATACAGTAAATTGATTGGCTGTATAAGTACAATTCAAAGTATGATGTCAGTAAAGGAGCTTTTAAATTCTGGAAAAAAGACTGAAGTGTAAAGTATGTTCTAAAAAAATTTCCAATTCTTGTAATTAGATTTTTTCTCGTTTAGATATGACTTCAGAAGTCCGTCGTATTGCCACCCCCTTAAAACTAGCCCTTCTTCGACGCTACCATGGAGTGAGCTATTAGCTTCGGCAGATAGTCTAGACTTCACGTCCAACTCATATGCTCATATGCTTCCATATGTATCTGTAGAAGGAGAAGGCAGGACAGGGAAGGATTGAGATGCCCAGAGCCATTGCGATAGTGACGAATTGGCGTAAGGTGGATGGAGATCGGGAAAGTGAGACATTTAACCTATGATAAACAATACCGTGAAATGGTTTCCTTGGGTCCTTGCTTCCATTCGTGATAATATTTAAGCCTTTATAGGATGTCCCTTGCTCAACCTTAAGGAGTCCGGGATCGGTAAGCGAAGTTTCCTAAGATGATGCCCTAATAGATTTTTAGTATTATACGAATGATGTTGTATATGATCATAGATAGTGATCCCATAGCTTATTTCCTTTACATTGTTCATTTGACGATTCGGCGGAGGCTATTTAAAGGTAGTCCTCTGTTATTGTTTTTTAACTAATGCTCTGGGGTAAATGTAATTTTACTTCCAGGCCTTGCGCGATTATTAGTGTTCTTATTTTCACAATCCTCGTAAAGAGGCCTCCTTCGAGTGAGTACTGCATGGGATGGCACAGGGCGGCACGCTAGCACCTCGGCTAGTGCGGGGGAGTTATAGGCGGGGTTAACCAAAATCTGCCGCCGATGACGAACCATATTACAAAAAAATAATTCGTGCCTGTACAACAACTACCGCACCATCCAGCCTGTCGTAGCCTCCAAATGATACTGCGGCCAGTATGTGTGTTTCAGTTTCCCTTTAGATGACCTGGAATTCTGGTGAATGAGCGGACCTTACACGACCTTCATGTCTGAAACCAGCCTCGAGAGTAGTGAGGGAGACAGATAAACTTCAGTCTTCAATGACAATTTCGTATTAATTCATCTTAATGTGCTTCATGCACCACACAATATCAACTTCTTTAATACTAATTCTTTAATAGACCTTTAAGTCAAACTTAACCATTAAAATGAGTGCTGAACGTGAATATTCAACCTCATAGGGAGCGAGCGCAACACAAAAAATTCAAGTCAAAATTAGCAAGTTATATCATAAGATGAATATATGAATATGTGAATATAAATATAGCACACAAAAAAAAGAATATATATATAGATATGTACGCAAAAGTAAACTATATTTTAACTGTACTCACGATCAAAATTCCACGGCATGATGAAGCGCTCCAGCATCTGATGAATATATATACCTGTTCTGGTTTTGAGAACAAAAAAATTCTTTGGTTATATTTACAATACTTTAACTTGCTATCCCTGGTTGCCCTGCTCCCATCGCTATTGAATACTCATGACTAAATATCAGTAGCCACTCATTGGTCTTACTTATTATTATTTATGAATTGAGTAACGACAAGATGACAGTATGTCTCGAGATTTTAAACATCTGTTCAAAAACTAACACTAGCATCTATGTATATCCTACCAGTTATGCCTCAATATACAATAAATATATGCTGCTCTACCGAAAAAATTACAGAAATTTAAAAATCATATTAGTAATAGCATCTTAGCATTAGTGTCGATTTCAAACACTGAGTTCATGGAAACTGAACTTATATAGCTAGATTTCTTAAAAATACATATGAATGCTTAACTAAGGAACTATTGTGAATGCATCACAAGAAAACTAACGTTAATGCTCGAGTAGAAAACTATCATTAGGCAGTCGAAAAAGCTATCAATCCAAAAATTCATTAATTTCCTTTATCTTTGGTACGACACGTCAGTGGTTGCAAAATACTGATCAACTTGGCTTCTTAGGAAACATTAGCTAGCCATACACGAAGGGATTTACGTGCGAGCAATCTAGTCCAAGATTCCATCCGAAAAACTCGAATGATTACATGGCGTGCGCTAAAAATCTCGTTCGCAACACACGGTAGACTCTTTCCGAATGGAAAGCCTGTATAATTTAGAGCTTTCACTTGAAATTGACATTTTCATAAAAATTTGTTCATTCGGGAGTGGCGTGCTGTCGTCTTAAAAATTTCGACGTTTGAAACGATACTCCTATACCTATTTTACAGTAAACTTCAGCGTTTTAGTGAGTAAAGAGTATTTAAATACGGAATGGCTAACAAAAAAGAACTAGCAATTATTTATGCTCTCATGTATACAGCGAGTGAAACAATGAATAAAAAAAAGAAGAGACCTTTGTGGCAAAAGAAGTGGTTACAATTAAGACACCGATTTAGTGATATTCGGCTCTTAAGAGAACTACAGGACAGTAGTCCTCATTACTTGTACAATTATTTGAGAATGGACCACTTATTCGAAAACAGGATACAGTTATGAGGCAAAGTATTCCAGCACAAGAGAGACTTATAGCAACACTTAGATTTTTGGCAACAGGCAGAACTTATGAGCGTCTCAAATTCTCTACAGCAATTTCACCACAGGCGTTGGGAAAGATGGTTCCAGAAACATGTCGTGCGATTTTCGAAGCTATCAATGAAGAATACCTAAAGGCTTTTATTTAATTAATTCTCGTTTATTTTATACAAGAACGTTCATGTTATTTTCAGCTGCCGAAATTTTTTTTTTATACTTTCACGGTTAGCTTTAGAATCATACTGCTTGTAAATCTCAAGTACCCTCTATTTTTGAGATTTTGATTCTTGTACTCATTAGCCTTCACTTTCCATAAAGCTGGATGTTTTCTATATATATCAATAAAACTAACCAAAACATCATTGGAAATGCACCGTAGATCTGACATATCGTAATCTAAATAGCACGACCTACTTCAAGTAATCAACTCCAACTGACAAGATTGCGCGGGTAAAATCTTATGTGTGTGCTTGAAGAGGAGAGGAAAACTGTCGATACCATGGACATGATTGCACGCGGATAATCGTAGCGTGTCATGTCGTCCACACACATACGAGTAATCATGTGGAAACTTGGAATGCAAAGGATTGCTCGCACGCAAATCCCATCGTGTATGGCTAGCTAGTTGGAATGAGATTCTGCGCGAGCCTTCATCCGATCGGCAACCAAACTAAAATTATTTGGTCCAGTGAATGAATGTTAGCTCGCCGGGTATCTCACATCCGTAGCTTACTTGCATTATGGTGCCTTTATTGCTTTCATCGTTTATCACGATTTTTTTGCGCCTCTTGTACAGGGCCTTGATTTTAAAGGAAGAACGACATTTCGTTCACTGGCCCTAATAAATCCGTCACGCATAATCCTACAGGTACTATAAGTACCCTATTTTAAGTAGCTTTGGTTTATATGGCCTTGTTGGTCATATTTAGGTGTTAAGATGTTTGAAACGAATACTTTGATCTTAATTACTATAGAATCAAAAATTTTGCTCCCGTAGTAGGGGATTCGTGTGAAGTTCAACTGGCGCTATCCTTCAACAAAATATTTCGGTCCAGTGGTAAATTTGAGACTAATGTAGGACTTGGTCACCGCAGTCCTCGATCTTTTAAACCTGCCAGGTAAGCACTGTTTCACAGTTACTGTCGAATATTCGCACGGGTTCTAATTATTTGTTCGAAATTTAATTTTGCTTTCTTACTCACATATATTTTTGGCACATTTTTTTCTGGAAACTCAGATTTCAGACTATGCTGTTCGCTGTGGCAAAGAAAAATGGGGATCTCCGTCCCTTTCTTCTTCTCGAATTTTCTGTTACGTCAAATCTGCAACATTGGAAAAATGGCAGCACGATCGCAGTGTGAGTAGAGCATGAGCACCGTCACTAGCTGTCGGTGATGCAGATGCAGCATACTGCTTCATGCAGCACGCTGCTATCATAACATCCTATTATGCGGACCTCTATCATCTAGTTGGTAGAGTGAGGAAAGTAAACTATTGACCTTAATTCTATATTTCTGTTGATGAACAACAGTGTTAGATATTTAGTGATAGGTGAGCCTTTATGTGCTTGCTATGTATCTGCCTACTTGGACGTATGTCTTTTCCAACTCTTCTGATAAGACAATAATATCTGACTACTAAGTTCTCGGCCTGAGTATTCTTCCAGCTGATGGTTTAATGAGTTCTGGGTCTGATTGCGCCTGCCTGCTATGTGTCTGCCTACTTGTACGTATGTCTTTTCCAAGTCTTCTGATAAGACTATGTATATTGTCTGATATCTGACTGGTAAGTCCTCGGCCTAAGTATTCTGCCAGCTGATGGTTTAGTGAGTTCTGGGTCTGATTGCGCCTGCCTGCTATGTGTCTGCCTACTTGTATGTATGTCTTTTCCAAGTCTTCTAAAAATACTATGTATATTCTCTGATATCTGACTGCTAAGTCCTCGGCCTAAGTATTCTTCCAGCTGATGGTTTAGTGAGTTCTTGGTCTGGTTGCGCCTGCCTGCTATGTATCTTCCTACTTGAACGTATGTCTTTTCCAAGTCTTCTGATAAGACAATAATATCTGACTACTAAATCCTCGGCCTAAGTATTCTTCCAGCTGATGGTTTAGTGAGATCTGGGTCTGATTGCGCCTGCCTGTTATGTATCTGCATACTTGTACTTATGTCTTTTCCAAGTCTTCTGATAAGACAATAATATCTGAATACTAAGTCCTCGGCCTAAGTATTCTTCCAGCTGATGGTTTAGTGAGCTCTGGTTCTGATAGCGCATGTTGTACTTACGATATATTAGGTTTTGGCAAACATTCTCTCTAACACCTGGTATTGTTAAATTATCCTGACCACTCTTTAATGTTTTCTTTGATATTTGTAAGTAATAAATATCCCTCCCTCAATCAGTTTTGGTCATGTAACATGTGGAATCTTTGTTCGCTTGTGATCAATTCAAACAGTTTTTAATGTCCTTTAAGTGGCATCTCTTCTAAGTTTTATAATAGCTTTATCATAATTCATTATCGAAATTCCGCACGCAGTTCCATGTTGATACTTCAATTAATTGTTCTTATATTCTTTTTATTATCATCATATCTCTCAATTATAGTCAAAATCTTGCTCAATTGGACATAAAAACATATTTAGCTCTCTCGTCTTTAACTTTATTTTCTTTACAATTTTTTCAAGAAATATCTTGAATGACCGTCTAAGCATAAAGTGACGATTTTCGAGTCCGAGCCATGTGTGGAGGAAGGGTATAGCTAGCCTAACAGAAATAACACATAAAAGTCGTAAATTGTTCTAAAAATATCCTTGTGCAGAGCACAAAATAAAAACCTGGAAGCCATATTACCTCGGCGAATTCCTGTCCGCATATTAGCTGTATACGAATACTAGAAGCCAAAGTTACCTCATTCCCTAACACGCAAAGCTTCACATCCTGTCTGAGCTTAATTTAATTCGTCCTTGACACGTAGTAGCAAGCAACTCGACGTAGGTAAAAAGAAGTTAATGGCGCTATAAGCTTATGGTGCAAATTTTTCTTGGGTAAGCTACAACAAACACCGGAGTTATTAGATTTTCTTCTGAATCGCTGCTCAGCTAACATTGGAATATCCCTTCCACCCCTATGAATAACAAAGCGATAGCCTAGAGGCGTGATATGAGAGTATTTGTGGATTAGTTTAGCCGCAAAAAGAGGTTACACCTTTTTGGAGTTACTGTTTCTTGGATAATTTGTAATTTGAGTAAAATTCATTTCAGACAGGAAGTTAAGTACTCGAGTGCCATAAAATGTAATAAAAAAGTGAAATTGAGTTAATTTTATGATGATAAAGGTGGGGGTATACTTGTTATCTATTAAGGTTTTTTTCCGTGGGCCATTGAACTGAAAACAACCCCATTTATTAAGTATTGAGGTGCGTGTGATAGAGATCTTATAGTAATACGATTTCAATAAATCTTTTATCTTTACATTTATGCCTGATCTTTCAACTTTTGTTTCGCCATTCTTTCATGAACCTGTTATGGTCGCAGCGTAGCTACTACATGATGCTTCGCATTGGTGCGACAGACAACAATTTCGATGTTTGATTATTTCATTCTTTGATTGTTTCCGTAAAAACTTAACAATTATTTTTATTATTATTATTTTAGTCATTATGTTTTTTAACTTGTTTTAATTACTGTCTTTTCTTTGCATTTATTCTATTGTGTCTTTTTGTTCTCTTTTATCTTATTTTCTATATAACATAGCTTGTTTGTGCCTTTGTTAGAAACGTATTTTTGTTTTATTTTTAGTAGTTTATTATTCTTTTATTAGTTAAACTTTTTAATAAAAATAACAATGTACTAAAAAAGATTGTAATATCTTGTTTACGTATTTTCATTAATACATTTCAATTCTAAATTCTAATTTTAATTCCTCTTAAGACCACACGACGATTGTGCTGCCACTCTGATGAGACTGTGCGAGTAAACCCTGCCTGGGATATAGGACAGAAAAAGTGGGAAAAAGGAAAAGCAAGACTGGGAGAGAGTTTTTTTTCGTCTGGTAAAAGTGTGGTTATAAGGTCGACAATATATAATAGACATTTTCAAAGTTTTATTTAAAAATCTAAAAGTAAATTCTTGTACCCAGCGGAAGCTGAGTAGTTTTGTCGACGTGCTTCGATGGTTAAGTTCTTCCAAGAATTTCAGTGATTGTATGGATTTTGCATTTCATTTTGAGCAATATTTGACTAGGCAGAGCTAATAAACTATGGACATTCTAAACAAGCTTATCTAAAAGTTTATGACAAAATAAGACAGCGTGGGAACAAATCTTACAGCTTGAATCCTCGAAAGAAAATGATTAGCTCGATGTGCCGCAATAGCAGTATTTAAAATAAAATTGTGGTCTCATCTTATACAGTGCATCAAGGAGTGGCAAAAAAAATTTGTCGTCTACTGACCTCATTAAAAATGCGCCAGGGAAACCAGTTATAATTTCAATGGCTCTTTCACCAAAATATACGTCGAAGGTGCCCTTCATTTTAATTACAAGTTAATTTTTTGGTTTGAAATAATATGAAAAATCATAATTCTATTTGAGTATCTTGGCACTCACTTTATAGGTTTTGTCCAGTTTAGTATTTGAAACAAAAAGAGAAAAACGTCGTTTTAATTGAAATATTAGGAATTAACGTAAAATTTTTATCAATTGTCCGAATCGTGGATGTCATTTGTATATTGATTTTCATATATCTAAGTACATAAGTACAGTCTCAATTTTTTTGAAGCAATACTATACAGGCTGTTCCGGTGAAAATGATTTATATTTGATATACCGACAGACCGTTGTTTTCTGAGTACAAAGTTCTTTTAGACCATATGAAAACACTCAATCCTTTAAGAGATATTCGAGCTTTACTGATTATCAAGGTATATAGAATATCGTGAAAATGTATAGGAAAGCACGGTACAGAGAACACAATACTCTCTGCGATCTCTCTGTCTTTCTTATAGAAATGTATATACATTAGTCACAAAATTACGTCATAGAACATGCGCCAACATTTTAATGGGAATACTTCGTATTCTATATACCTTAACTGATTATTGCATTCTTTAAATTAAACTTTCACTGAAGCTGTTGTAACTTTTGATGTATTTATTCGATTGTGTAGCATGACCCACATAAGTGTGCCAAAACAAAAGACAAGCACAGCGAAAGAATCTTCCCACGCTATATTTAATCCAATTCTCGACACAATTCCCATGCTTTTTCCTTCAACAACAACAACTCAATTCAACTCGACTCATTTCTAATGGCAACGCAACAGCGCCTAATATTATCGGTGCCCGAAAACTATGGCCTGCACCTGCACGTACGTATGCACATATATATATCCATAAACATTTTATGTATATAATACATTATATATAATAATAATGTAACGGCTTTTACACCAATTATTCACAAGCTTGGATATCAGGACCTCGCTATATAAACGGGAGGATTTCAACGATTTTCGCCCTTATGATTCCAATATTTGACGTGAAACTAAAATTTTACTTACCTATTTGTTTGTTATGGATGTATGTTGAGTGATGAATGGTCAGGACGTGAAGTCCAAACTGCCAGCATGACAGCATGACAGATCACTCGATGACAGCGTTAGTACAGGGCGGCACGCTAGCACCTCGGCTAAGGGTGGCGGAGAGTGTGGGGGAGTTCCCGAAATAACCTGCCGCTTGTCACCAACCATAATCAAAAGAAAGATTTTTCGTGCCTACATACGAAAGCCTCGCACTCACTCAGTCCTGAAGGGACCTTTACGTCACTTACCTGCATTCCCATCTGCGCCTTATGGCATGCCTTCTTGGCCAAGCCCCATCCTCCCATTGACTTTGGGTGGCACAATCGTCCAAAGTCCCTTACTTGACCTGCAAAGAGAGCAAACGAGACTAGGCCACCGTCATCCCACGTGTGAGGACCTCAGGATGGTGAAGGAAGAAATGAGAAAAAATCAACTCGCCATTACGTTATAAATTCATTCTGTCTAGTAAAGTACTTTAATCAGTTCTTTTAATAATAAAATTTCACAAGTTCTCATCCATACATGGTGCTAGACCTATTTTACGTACACTGAGCATTATTCGAATCTAAACTTAATTATGCAAATACATTGTGACAATAGCATCTAACTAAAATAGACACTTGAGCGACAAGATCATATGATAGCGGACGTCATAGTTGCCTATATGTTTAACTCTTCAGAAGGAAAGAGCAAGATGGCCCGTGATGCCAGACGAACGACGATAGACCTTCTAATTCAATTATTTCAAAATTTGTGGTGCTAAAGTTCAATCCAAAACTAAGGTAAGTACGAATAATACTAGCATCTGTTTATGATATTAATCTTATAAGTTAATGAAAATGTTGTGTTCAATAATTCAAAACTAAAGTAAGTAAATCTTTAACAAAAAAAAAAAAAACAAATGGGTGACACAACTTACATACTTTTGTTGCCGATGCTCCCTCGCTGAGGCGCCCCATGAGGTTTCATCATGTCCCTGGATGAAAAAAAATTTTTTTTCTTTACAGCTTTCCGCGCTAAAGGAGATACAAAAAGAAATATTCGTAATGTAAACGGACTGTCCTACCTATGTTACAAGATACAATAATAAAAAGAACAAATCTACTAAACTAGACTGAATCATAGTTGGACGAACATGTTCTCCGTGCGAAACAATTTGATAAACAGAGTTGATTCCTTCCACGTGCGGCATATCTTTTAGCGTTTACAAAATTTACTAGCTGGTTCCTTATCCCTAGCTGTTGTATCCCGTCTCCAGGCGGCCGTGGTTCAGCTTACCATCTGACCTCTTATTATTTATGTTCGACTTCTTTTATATCGATTGCGCTTAGAGTACACACTGTATTCAGAAGCAATCAAACATACAAAGATGTCTATAGGCACTAAAAGTTTAGCGCAAAATGTCAAGTTGAGATCACTACTTTATGTGATTTTCAATCAATATTGTAATTATTTTGATGCCAGTGTATCTTACTGGATTTCTAACACTGGTGGAGTTTTTTTTCTTTCTTTGTCTTAAAAAAACTTGCTCTGAACTACCGACCGACAGCGGCCTATGACGCGACGTTGTCCTTTGGATAGACACAGTTGCCGAACACACTTTGCCAAAGCACAATTTCTCTTTAATGAGGTCGCACTTAAAGGCTCTGAGCACCAAAAGCAATAGATAATCCACTTTGCCAAACCTAGGTGTAAGGGCAGGTCACGGCAGCCGTAACTTTAAATTTCTTTTGTTCCGCGACTGTCCCTCTGGAATTTCGCTGCTTTCGGGAAATTTTTCGCCGGTGCGGGTTTTGTTTTTTTCTTTTTATGCCGGATCTAAATGAAAAATGATTTTACCGATTGCTAATATTTCACCCGTAAGGATGAAAAATTATTTGCACTTACTTACAAGTTTTACGTCCTCTCCGATGCTTTTGGAAAATAAGTTTTTGTTCTCATCCGTGCACTCACTACAGAAATTTCGACAAGACAGAGACGTCTTCTTCTTCTTTTTCTTTTTCAAACCCGCATGTTACACGAGCCGAAGGAAGCATTACTCTCAGTCGGGGTGCGTTCAATTTTTTTTTATGTTTAACGCAGCCGGCCTACATGCTTCAATATCGTCAATGTAGCATATTGCTATATGCAATACGCTACGACCATAACATGTTAATTATTTGTAAATCTAATTTAGAGAAACAGAAATAAATTGTATTTCACACTACAATTGGCACCCAACTAGTAGTCGAATCTACAGTTTTCAGCAGTTCGACATGTACATTTGCTATTGGCTTTGTTTCTGTCATCTACGGCAGCACCTAGCTAATTCTTTTCAACTGAAAATCATTCAACATTGCTTTCGCCTATTCAGGATTTGAAAAAGCCTTGATTTTCAGCTGATTTCAATAAAATCATTCGATAATTGCTTCATCTTGTAAGGCTTGCACTTGTCTTTGATTAGAAAAAAAAAAAACAATTAACAAATTTATTCGACATTGTTTTCGTCTATTCAGGCTTTACATTTGTCACCGTAATCTTAAGAAGATCAGTCATTCAGCAAAGGCTTTGCACCAGTCTTCTGCTATAGGAAGTCACGCAACATAAGTTTTAAGGTGGCACCGATTACTAGGCTACAATCGTCCAAAGAATCCAGCATAGCAATGCAGATGAGTCAGGATCAATTCGATCTACTTCTTACATCCATGCGGGAAGCAGGAGGTACAATCACAATCAGTGGAAGACCTGGAAGTTTCAGTAACTGCATCGAGAGATTCCGATGCTCTCGTGATTTCAACGAAGTTGAAGGATTTCTTCAGGGTATCTCTGTTTACAAGGAAGACGAACATGAAATCAAAGGACTACCTCTTCTTTTATTGGGCGACGGTGCTACATGGTGGCAAGGTGTTAAGGGAGAAGTGCAGACATGTGAACAAGCTGTTCTCTTATCAGGAGCAGTTATTCACCTGCTAAGCCCCCGCATCAAATTTATATGGAACTTTTTGCACAAACAAAGGCAAGAAAGTTGTACATCAATCAAGCCATGAATTCATCGCCAGAAACGTGTTCTGCTATCTTCCTCAAAATCGTCAAACGGAGGCAGCGGAACTGGACCTCATTTATGGATTGTTGAAAGTGACCAATAGAGATAAGGTATCCCGAGGAACTTTTTCTACTTTTTCTACTTTTTCTGAAACAGAAGTAAGGACAGATAAAGAGCTGTAAAGAAAACGTCACAAAATAAAAAGGTGCGTTGTACAAATTGCGGCTACAGAGGCTATACTATTGAAGAATGTCGTAAGTGCGTACAACCAAATACAATAGATAGAGGGAAAGCTGAGCGAGGACCACTCGAGGGGTAGATAACAAAGTATCCAGCATAGCCAAACCAAGGACAGTTTCTTGCTGGACGCGACAATCCGGGATATTTTAGAAGCAACTGTCCTAACTGTAAGCAAAAAAAGGAGTAAATCATACGCAAGTGGATTTGTATTCTGTCAATACAGTAACACTACAACATCCACCAGTAATTCCAAATCACCATCTATGGGTTGGAAAGCCATGCTCATGTTGATACAGCTGCAAGGACCAGTATTGCTGGGAGTTCACTTCACAAGCATTTGAGAAGTCACAATTGTGAATTTGTGGAAATGTTTGCACGAGTATAAATACTTTTCTGGGTGAACGCAGTTTTCCCATTAATTTTATTATCGGACAATCACAGTCTGTTGGGAATTGATTACATTATGTATAATGATAATGAAACGGCTTTTTTACCAATTATTCACAAGCTTGGATATCAGGACCTCGCTATATAAACGGGAGGATTTCAACGATTTTCGTCTTTATGATTCCAATATTTGAAGAGACTAGACGTGAAACTAAAATATGTACTATTTATTTGTTAATTATTTATAATCTAGAGAAACAGAAATAAATTGTATTTCACACCACAATTGGCTTTTTTTTTAATTTTCAATAGGGATTTATTTAGCCTTCAAAATAAAATAAATACTTAGTGGGTTGTGTTATGAGAAATCGCGATTTGGAATTCCGAAATTTCAAGTGTTCACTCATTTTGTACGGAAACCAAGCCTTTGACGTACAATTTTGTTTTTTTGAATTAGTTAGAAGCCCTGTTGATTACCTTAATATTGATATCTAATATTTATACTTTGATTAAAAATACAATAACTGTTCTAGATATTACAATACAATAAAATAGTTTATTGCCAGTATCCGTACACAAGATTACAAATCTTTTAAGTACTATAAATTTACGGGAGGGAAAACAATTTTAATAGCTAATTATAAATACATATGTATATCTAAGCGTAATAAGAAGATTGTGTGTAAATACAAAAGGTATATGAAGATATAAAACAAAAAGATTAAAAGTAGTGATAGCAAGAGCAAGCAACAAAATAAAAAGTAAAACGTGAAAAATTTCAAAGAAGGTAAAGCAAAGATGATTGAGCATACAAGTGGAGTGTATACGTCACATATTAATATTATGCCGATTGGTATTTAAAGCCTTTCTGAATGCATTGACGGAGTGCGTACCTTGAACTGACCGAGGAAGTGAGTTCCAAGAATTCGTACAAAGTACGAGTTCTTCAGGACTAAGTGCGCAAAACGCGGGACCAAGAATCCGTGGGACCGCGAAGAGTATAATGGCTGCAAGTGACAACTTAAGTACTCGGGCTTATTATAACATCTCAGCTTGTAGAATAGAATTACCGCAATTTTTAGTAAATGAACACGTAGTGAACACCCAACCAGTGTGTCTCTATACAGTGTGACATGAACAAATCGTCTTAATTTGTAGACAAATCGAATGCAGTTGTTTGTTAAAAGCAATCTCTAACCTCCTCAGAGAGTTACTATCCAACGTGGGAAAGATTACGCTTCCATACGTAAAATGAGGTAATAATAAACTACGAAAGTAGTATAGCTATAAGAGTTCTGGCCCACTTTTTTAAGCCTCCAGGAATTCGCCACCGTCTCTGGGTGGTTTGAGTCCGTGCTAAATGTAGGTCTGTGCCTTGGTTGTATTGGTTTGTGTCTTGGATACACCATTGCGCCTTGGATGCACCATTGTGTCCTGGGTGCACCATTGAGTCTCGACTAGCGGGATGAATCGGTACTACCAGGATGTATCATTTGTTCGTGACTGCACCCTAGCGGCATTAGCCGGTACTAACAGCATGCTCCCGTACTACGGTTTTCTTAAATAGATATGTGTTGCGCCTAAATGTAGGCTTTTGTTTTCATTGAGTCTCGGCTGCGCCCTAGCGGGATTAATGGGTACTACCGGGATGTGTCATTTGGTCTTGACTGCGCCCTAGCGGCATTAGCAGGTACTACCAGCATGCTCCCGTACTACGATTTCCTTAAATAGATATGTGGTGCGCCTAAATGTAGGCTTTTGGTTTTGAACTAATATTAGTAATAATTAAAGTTGACGCTAGGAAATTTTTGTTCATGTCAATGGATTCTAGATGGTTGGGGTGGAGGTATTAGGGGGGGGGACGAAATTTTCATCAGAAATCCTCTACGCGCCATTTCTTCAGTAAGGTACCCTAGCGGTCTTAGCCGGAACTACTAGCATGCCTTGATTTTGCTGTTTTCTTTTATTAGCGGGAGAGTTCTAGATATCGGCATGACGTCATCATGGTTTTGCTGCACCTAAATAAGTTTTCTTAGCAGGGAAGTTGTAGATATCAGCATTATTCGAATTTCACAACATGACATCACCACGAACAGATTCTAGACGATGTCAGTGAGGGTTCTGAGGTATGTGTGTATTGGAAAGTCTTATGTTTTATAAACACTTGTTCTTATTTCCAATAAAATTTCTTATTATAATAGTATTTCTTATAGCACATTGTCCAATATGAACTTGGCAAGATGGCGCATTTGTGTTAATCTCTCTTAGTTTTCCACAGTTGTATTCATCTTCAACGTTAATAATGATTTCACCCTCTCCAACTATCTTCTGCACCCAATGAACTTTTTCAGCTCCCTTTACATATACGGTTTTGTTTCGAAGCAGTGGTTCAACTATAGTGTACAGCTTGTGATACGGTATGTAGCCATCATCCCAGCGGAATCCATGAAAATTGTGTTGAAGCCATTTTACTTGTCTCTTTTTTGCTGAAGTCAAATCTTTGTATCTGAACGGTGGTTGAAATATAAAATGCTGCATCTGGTTTTCATTGTTTAAAATTGCCAGTTCTTAAGTGATGAATTCATTGAGATTTGTTTTGAATCCTTGGATGTCTACGATGACAGCCATCTTCTTAATTTAACTTTCTAACTTCACTTGTCAGCGGACTGTATTCCACTATTCGATCATGTAGAAGCAGACAATATGCTGTTGTTTTAGCCGGTATATTTTCAGATGTCTTAAATTCTAGCCTTATGTCAACAGGTCCAGTTTTTATTGTTTCATTTTGATGTGAGCAATCAATGACAGCGATCGGAGCATCGGTTTTGAACTTCTCCCATGTGAGGAACGGCTGATACTGTTGACCATAGTATGATTGTGTAAACTTTATATACATCTTATACAGCAATGCGTATCTATTCAAATCAAATTTCAAATTCAAATCATCATAGGGATATGATTCTGAGTTCAAATGAACTGTAACATCGGTGAGTTTGCAGTGATCAAACTTGCTTGAATCTTTGGTTTTATCGTTCCTTCGATCCGTTTGTAATGCTAAGATGATAAATCGAGGTTTCTCCAGTTGAGTGGAAGTCTTAACTGGCCAGGTTTGATGCGTGGATTCCGGTAGTACTGGATACTCATATATGTCCCAGCTGCGGAATGGTATTTGTAACGGGCGACCTCTCCCGATAATTTTAAATAGTTGCAGCTTTTCATCATCGGATACAGTAACATGTGGAATACTCCATTGAAGTTTGGTAATTTCAATTTTCACCACATCAGTGGGTGATATAATGGCATTATCGTCTGTCCTGCTCCGGATCAATATGAGTTCATGTTTGGAATTTATCAGAATTTTATTGTAATCTTCAGCGAATCCCAATAAATATTTCAGAGGTACACAATAGTTAAACAGTCCATTGGCTGGTATAACGGATGAATCTGGTGACCAGTTGCCGTTGAGTAGTATTCTGCTTATATTTGCATTTAGCGATACGTAGTTTTTTAATGTTGTCGCAATCCCAAGATTTCTTGTACGATCGACTTCCACTGCATTTCATTCATAGCGTATTTCCTCAAAAAGAAATGGTAGAGCGTTGTTAGCTAATTTTGCAGTTGCTGAAATGGCTCCATCCAGCTTTGTGAGCGACCCCTCAATGTAAAGAAAACTCCTGCTGGGTAGAAGATTCAAGTCCTGATGTTGTACAGAGATACGGATTTCATCGCTGTTTTTAAATGATGTTCGAAATGGTGAATAAGAGTGATGTTCAAATTTAGTAACACTGTTATCAAAGCGAGCATCTGGTGCAATATCTAGTATTCCTTTATTCATTCGTTAAGCCTATCGATTGTAAATATGCTGTATTTGCAGGTGTTAATGTAGGTCTTGACCGCTTCAAGGTTGTCCGCTGACTAATGATCTTGTCTGCTCCGAACTCGTATTTATCATTATTGTATATCAACATACTGTGGCTTCAAATGTAACCTGATGGTTATAGTCTCTCCTCTGAAGTTGATTAAGTCACCGTCTTGGTCAAGGAGCTTCAATGTTAGAGAACTTATACGTTTGGTGTTCACAGGCAAATAGATTACATTTTTGGGTACCTCCACTATTTTATACCCAGGTCCCACGTTCGGGGAAAACTCGTGGAGAGTGTGTACTTGTGTGTTGTTGAAGAATGATCCTGATATATTATTACATTCGATGCGTATAGTATTTACTTTAATGATGTTGACTGGCAACTCTGATGTATGCACTATATTAGCAGATAAGTTTCTTTTACTGAATCCTAGCAGAGGAGCTATGGATCTCTGTTTTTCAAAATGTATTTCTTCAGTTGCCTTAACTTCGCTCTTCAATGTATTATTGTTAGCCTTTATCGCAACCTTTATCCTTCTCCCTTCTTTATCCAAGTATCCTTGTACATATTTTGCTATATCATCAATCTCATAGGATCCAACAGGTATCTCAACAACCTCATTCCCTACATGAACCAGATTATTGCTCACATCAATATTTGGTATAGAGTTGTATGTTTGAAAATCAATTAATCCACAAACATAATCCGTTGCTAGCTCCAGCGGAGGAAAGTACTCAGCAGTGAGTAGAGATGAATTTCCCGTGAGAGTAAGTGTTAATGACATGGCGGTTGATAATGAACTGTTACAATTTCAATACAGATACATTTATTTATAGATAATAATTAATGGATATAACAATTATATAAAACTCTAAACATAAGTGACCGCAAATTACTGCATCATAATTCTGATAAGAACTGTAGTTGTACGTAATATTACTACTCAAGTAGTTTATGAGCTCCCTTGGTGGTTGGAGATTGCCAAAGCTATCAAAGTATTCGATGTTATCACCTTTCTTGTAGTTTGCTACCCAGTGTGTACCTGCTCCAGTCCAAGTTAACAATACCGCTTTCTCGCTTCCATGGCTTTTTAGGTAGATTATCACGCATAAATACTCCTCTGAAGTGCGGTAAGTGTGTGGTATACTTGTGAAGATCCAACTCGTTTAGCGGTCGTTTGGGTAGCGTCTTTAATAGTTTTTTGGTTGAGGTTGTAGATAGAGTCCAAGTCCTTTTCTGTACGGCTTCAGGAACAGCCCGTTTCCATCTTTACCAACCGCTATAGTTTCCATTGCTTGATTATGACGTTTGCTTTCTTCCAAGTTTTGCCTTTGCCGCACTGGTATCATTTACTGCTTTAGCTATGCCTGCTGCACCTCCCGATAGTGCTCCCAATGCTGAAAGCCCAGCAACCAACGGGATGAGGAATGGAAGTGCCCCACCAGCCTTTGGTACAGGTATCACTCGTGGAGTTTTAATTGATTTCTTCTTTCTTTTCACAATATTTTTAGCTGCACTACGAGCTATTTTTGTAGCTTCCATCAAGTCTTTTGGTTTTTTGATTTTTAAAATCTTACGTGCATTTCGTACTGCTTCTCGGAATGTGGGCTGGCGTTTACTTTTAGCCTTAAGACCCATACCTAGCTTAATTTTAGCCTTCATTGCGTTTGTTATAAGCCAGGCGTTGGCACGTTCACTCAAATTTGCATCCGTAGATTTTGCACGCTGCCAAGCTTTTTCAGCTAATATTTTATCAGCTATATGTCGATCACTTGTATCTTTATGTCGCGAGTATGCTATATCGTGTTCTTTGCAGGCTGCGTCCAATGGATTAATGCCCGGATCTCCTCTCGCCAATCTTTTTTGTAACTTTGTTCCTGGTCCACAGTACTGGTATCCCGGTAGATGTAATTCTACAGGTAATTTGTTGATGATTGAATTTAGACAAAGAATCTTGACAAGCCGCAAAGGTAGCAAAGGTTTCTGGTCCCTGGTCAAAACCATCAGGAACAATTTCACCAGTTCCTCTATACCTTCACTACTTAATAATGGAGAAGTGATTGTTGACTCCCTGGATAAAGCTAATATTTTAGCTGCTAGATTCGCTTCAAATTCTCGTCTTCCACCAACTTCACAAACACCTGTTTTGCATCGCCCGTGTGAATGTGTACAAGAGCCAATACACGTTCGTACGAGGGATGTGTTCAGGGTCCTTAAGGATATCAACGTCTCCAAAGCCGCAGGTCCTGATGGTTTTTCGCCCCTGTTAATTAAAAGCTGCGCCTCATCCTTGGCTAAACCTCTGCGCAAACTCTTCTACTTGTCTTATTCGACAGGAAAATTTCCAACTGCTTGGAAGCTAGCTCACGTTCAGCCTATTCCTAAGAAAGGAGAGGGTAGCGATCCCTCAAATTATCGACCAATTGCCATCACTTCGATTCTTTCAAAGGTTTTTGAATCTATCATTAACTCAAAATTAATGAAGTATCTAGAAACTAATCATCTCATCAACGATCGCCAATATGGCTTCCGAGCTGGACGCTCATCTGGAGACTTGCTGACCTTTCTTACGGAACGTTGGAACCGTAGTCTTCACAATTTTGGTGAGTCTAAAATCGTTGCTCTAGATATTTCAAAAGCCTTTGATAGAGTCTGGCATCCAGCCCTTTTAGCCAAACTTAAAGCACTTGGTCTCTCCCCTCCTCTTCTATTATGGATTGAAAGTTTCCTATCTAGTCGCCAAATACGTGTTGTATTAGATGGCGTTACATCTGAACCGCATCCCATAAATGCCGGTGTGCCTCAAGGCTCTGTTATCTCTCCAACTCTCCTTTTAGTTTTCATTAATGATCTTCTTTCCCTTACTTTCAATCCCATCCATAGTTTCGCAGATGACAGTACTCTTGATTTCGCTTACTCCTTTGACACTCTTGCGGAATCCAGGGGGAATGCCGCATGTGTTAAACGAGATTGCATGACTAGATCATTGAATAACGATCTTAACAGTATCCTCGCTTGGGGCAAAGCGAATCGCGTCGAATTCAATGCATCTAAGACTCAAAGCTGTCTCATCTCATTAAAACAAGATCATAACTTAACCACACCCGTTTCTTTTGATGGAGCATTAATTTCTGATTCACCGTCACTAAGCATTCTTGGCATTAATATTTCCAGTAAGTTAAACTGGACAGATCACATCTTCTCTGTTGCCAAAGAAGCATCGAAATGTCTTGGATTTCTGAAAAGGTGTAAGAAATATTTCAGCCCGTCAAATCTAGCGCTCCTCTACAAGTCCTACATTAGACCTAGAATGGAATACAACTCCCATATATGGGCCGGGGCTGGTCGCACAGCCTTAGCTTCATTGGATATTGTCCAAAAGAGAGCCTTCAAGCTCATTGGCGATTTGGCAATAACTTGTCATATCGACTCACTCGAGCACCGCCGCAATGTTGGATGCCTTTCGCTCCTTTATCGCTATATGCATGGTCAATGTTCTGATGAAATATCTAGTCTAATCCCTTGTAGAATGATTCCTGCACGCAATACTCGCGCTGCAAACCGCGCACATCCTTTAACCCTTCAAATTACTTTCGGCCGTACAGTAAAATTCCGAGATGCTTTTTTATCCCGAACAGTGCGAATGTGGAACAGCTTACCATCTTCTGTTTTTCCTCCGGCATACAATCTGCGGAAGTTTAAGGGCGACACACATCGGCACCTCCGCCACTCTCCTCACATCCCCTAATCCTTTCCCTATCTCCTTCCTGCCATGCTGTGCTTTGCATCATAGGGTATCCCCTGAGCTTGGCTTAATAATATAAAAAAAAAAAAAAAAAAAAAAAAATAGTCCTCTGCCCCCTCTCAAAGATTTTCTGGAGCGTTTCAATTTGTGATCCGGCATCTTATAAGGTTCCGATGATACTGTTGAAATGTAATATAAACAGGTATACTTATAGGAATCCCGTTAGTCTTCAATATGGGGTTCATTAAACAACACCAAGCATTTCCTGATCGAAATGCTGATGTAGTTGTTATGAAGGTGAAAAAGAAGCATGGGCCTCTATTGCCTAATAGTATAAGGAGCATCATTGTTGGACCATCGAATTGTGGAAAAACTAATGTTATGATAAGTTTGCTGGAACATCCCAATGGTCTGAGATATGAAAATATTTACATATATTCAAAATCTTTGCATCAACCAAAGTATGAATACTTGAAGCGAGTGATGACTCCCATATCAGGATTGGGGTATTATCCATACTCAAATAACTGCGACGTTCTAGCACTAGAGGAAGCCAAATCACATTCAGTGTTTATTTTCGATGATGTAGCATGTGAAAAGCAAGATAATGTGCGATCCTATCGGTAATTAATTGATGTTGATGATGTAGGAAATATTGTTATCAAGGGGAAGAGCTATAAAACAACTTTGTGGTTATGTGAGCTGCTATTTATGAAGGATCCTGTAAAAAGTCTATATACTAAAGAGGATTTAACTAATTATGGATCTATTTTGAGAGTACCAATGCATATAAACGTGACTATGCTGAAGATGGACAAATAAAAGGTACTAGAGCGGCTAAGTATAAAGCTATAATCAGTAAACTTATACAGCATAAAGGCATGGGACTAATGCGTCTGCCTAAAGAAAACATTGATCACATTTACTGGGATGATCCAAATGAATTAGTGGATAGACTGCGCCTTCTAATGGCATCAAAGCAGGCTGGAAACATCAGTCACAACTCACAACAATGAAATTGTATCTATCCTGGAGGAGTTGCGAGAAGCAGATATTATAGTTTAAATACTACTTCATTACCATACTTCTTCACAATCTACAGATGAGTGTTGACAAGTTTGGACGTTTCTCTAAGCGAGGATATCTTGGGAAAGCAGGTGAACGTGGACCAACAGGAGCTCAGGGACCAGCCGGTAAACAAGGAATTCAAGGATCAGATGGTAAACGAGGAGCTCAGGGTCCAGCTGGTGAACAAGGAGAGCGGGGTATTGGATTTAATTTAACGATAAATGGAGACTACGATCTAAACTCAAAGTGTATAAAACGACTTGGTGAACCCTTTGAAAATGATAATACTACTACCAAAGACTATGTTGACAAGAAAATTAAAATAAGTGTTGAAGAAATAAAAAAAACTATTAATATAGAGGTGACAAATTTAACGCTATATATCAATGATGAAATCGCAAAGATTGAAAACTATCTGTTTACTTCAGTAATAAATAAGAAAGACTTGACACCAAAAGATGGTGTATATGAGTAAAAACTCTTGAGAAATATGTTTCATTTATAATTACGAAGAGTAAGAGACATGTGGTAAATGAGCTGCATAAACCAGCGAGAAAAAATTTTAAACGACGTCGTGTGATTATCAAAGGACTAGATGACTTGTGGCAGGCAGACTTGGTTGAAATGGATCATAATTGATACCTTCTCCAAATATGCATGGGCAATTCCAATTAAAAGAAAAACTGGTGTAGAAGTAAGAGATGCCATGCAGTCTATATTAAGCGAGGGACGAATATCTAAAAACCTGCAGACTGATGATGGTAAGGAATTCTACAACAGCCTCTTTAAAAATCTAATGCTGAAGCATGCAATTAATCATTACTCTACGTACAGTTTCCTCAAAGCATCAATAGTGGAACGATTTAACCGAACTCTAAAGGATATGATGTGGAAGGAATTCAGCTTTAATGGAACTTATCAGTGGATTGGTATGGTAAAGAAACTGCTCACTGAATACAATTCAAGAATACATCGAACTACAAAAATGAGACCACGTGATATCAACGCCTCCAATGAGAAACAACTGCTTTCAACTGTATACAGTCATATAAAGATTGTTGTTCCTGAAAAGTATAAAGTTGGAGATTTTGTACGCATCAGCAAATACAAACATATATTTGAGAAAGGCTATACACCAAACTGGACAGCAGAGATTTTTAAAATTATTAAAGTTCAAAACACAAACCCCATCACATATCGGCTGGAAGATTATCAAGGAAATCCAATCACAGGAGGCTTTTATGAATTGGAGCTGCTGAAAGTTAAACACCCAAACCTATATCTCATAGAGAAAATCATAAAGAAGAGTGGAGATAAAGCTTACGTTAAATGGCTCGGATTTTCATCAAAACGCAATTCTTGGATTAATAACAAAGATGTTTTATAATATCTTGAAGAAACATTTAACAATTTAAAATAATTATAATTCTTTATACATGTAGTTATAATGCAAATTACTTTAATAAATAAAACTAAAACTATAATACATTTATTATTTACACTAGACTTGGATACTGTCTGCGGTTGCCACTTGTTGATCTGATGAAATGGAGTAATGCCCCCATGGCAGAGTATCCGTCGTTCCGCTCATAATATGTCGCTTATTATCATAAGGACTCATTGCGATCTTCTTTTGACTGACAGTGTACACGCTATGGTTATGGGATCGTATGGAGCTCTGATTGGCAGTTAATATTCGCTCGTTATTCAAGCATTCGACGTAGTCTTCGAAATTGATATGCTTCTGGACTACATTAGCCTTTACTCCTTTCGCTTTTTTTACAGTTTTACCAGCGTTTATATGCAGACTGTACATTTTCGAGCGCAAGCCTACAAATTCGCTCATGATTTTCCCATTCAGCTCATCCTTCATTAGCCCAGGAATCTTTTTATTCATGAGCGGTAAATTGAATTCATTATCTTCTGGGTAATCACTTGTATCAAATTTGTTTATATTTTCGGTCATGAACTCATATGAATTTTTCTCTTCAAGTTCATATATTAGAGAATCTGTATCAGTATACATGACTTTACATTTATCTCCATACTCACTCTGCATAAAACTGTAGTGAAAATCGTAGAGGCATATTTTCGAAATTTCCATAACTGCCATTCCTATATAGAGCGGCTTATTGAATAATATTTTGAGTCGCCTTAATTCCACAGCAACTAAATTCTCATAAAATATCGTTGCACTGTGGAAGTTGTGTGCCGCAATCCGAGCTTCTGCACCATAGCGACCTTCCCACTTCATGCAAAGCTTGATATCGCTATACTTGCATACATTTTCCATGGTCTTACCAAAAGCTGCATTATTCATCTTCTTATAGCTGTCCTTCTCATGATCGCTTGTAGCCTGCATCCGTTTGGTGGTATTTAAGTCAATATATGGCTTAAGCCAAGCTGATTGGTCGAATTGAAGTACCCGGTGCACTTTTTTCAGGATGAGTCCATGTGATAAGCATTGCTTCAAATTTCGGTAGTGTATAACATATTTAGTTTTTGGATGTAATGTTATCAGAAGCATTTCTAATTTTGCTCCAGGTGGTGCTGCATGCTCAGAGCAAAACGGAAAGTCGTTATGCTTATCATGCAGATGTTGAGGATAATCCAAGTCGACTTCGAATATGTATCCAGTTGGAGAATCATCAGGAATTTCGGAAACTTCATTATTGGGAACATCAACCCATTTGAATCCTCCGGTTGGTAAATGCTGTGACATGGCCCATCCATAAAGGTTGTTCACATCATAGTACATCAAGTATTTCTCTTTCTCCTCAGGCTTAAAATCATCCATATATTTGTTATTGGCTTTACTATATCTGTTTGAACATTGACTTATACCAACTCGAATGCCTCTCTCTATGAATAGCAGTATATCTACGTCGGTTATCAGCTCTAATTTCACATTAGTGTATTTAAGCATAGCATCCCATGTTAGGCCTGGCATGGTGTAATAATGTGCTGGATCTAAATTGTATGTCTTCATGCACACTTCTCGAAAGTTCTCAAACACATCGGCCAATAGGAGAACATCAGTCTTAAGGTATAGATCTGAATATTCACCAAGTGTTTGTATTTCAAATTTTTGCCAGACCTCTTCAGCATGATTGTAGTCCTCAGGAGATATAGCACTGACTGACAGTTTATTGTAGAACGCTTCCTGTGTTAGCAAGTTCCGGAAATCCAATTTATCCCAGTCATCAATAAAATCATATGGGAAGACACCCTTGCGTGTAAGAAGTTGGATAGTGTCATCATCCAATTCCTGCCATACTGATCTTGTAATGTTTAATTTATCCATCGGCAGCAATGATGATAGCTTATCTAAAGATTCAGCCATAAAACGGAAGGAATCGATGAATCTGAATTTTATGTAGCTACCGTCCATGTGCTTGGTGAACGAGATATATCTTTCCTTGTTTATTGGCAAGAGATCAACATTTCCTGGGAAAGATGTAGCTATATCCTTAATAATGAAGTGAGCATCATATCCAGATAAATTGTGAAAAATGACTGGAACTATGGAGCAATCTCGGTAAATCAGATTGCATGCATTGTGCGCTGGCCCTCGGTATTTTCCTGTTAACAGAATTTATGAAAAAAAAATGAATTGAATTATGATTCTCAGTATTTACCTGTTAAGTGGCAATGGTTCCGGACTCGTTCCTCATCGGCTGCAAACGTTTTTTCACATATATGACAGCAAGTATTTTCCATATGTGAACGTCGTTCCTCTTTAGTCAGGGTTGCATTGGCCTGATGTTCAGCTTCTCCTGTACAGCTATGGATGCAATCTTTTGCAATTCTAATTTTTTGACAGTCCTTGCCTCGATATGCTCTGTAATATGAGAGCTTAGCATCATGTTTGCAGTGGAAATAGAATCCTATGCTGTGAACTTCATGTTCCTGGATTCGCTGTGTATTTTGATCGTTTCCCTGAATCGGCTTCAATATTGATTCAAGATCTGCATACACACAAAACGGGACTGGATTCTTATGGTTATAATTCTTATATTCCAACCATTTCTTTTCCTCTGAGGGAAACATAATCCTACAATCGTTTTGTTTCTCACATTCAGGAGTGTGTGATGCTAATTTTTCAGCATAGCGAAAGTAGAGCAAACATCTCTCACATATATACTTTCTACCATTATATTTAGAAGTTTGTTTCGATATGAGTCGAGAAAGATCTTTAATCCAGCAGAAATGATATCTGCTGGCACCATCATCATTATCATCGTCATCATCATCCATATGATCTTCATCTTCATCATCATCCTGGTCATAGTCATCTTGTAGCATTAATAGATTTACATGTCGCTCCATCCTGTGTTTCGTAAGTCTAACTGGAACTGTGGTGAAGAAACGCTCTTTCTCTATGATGAACACGTTTATTGATAAATCGTTCTGGCCTTCAAATTGCGTTATTTGCTTAAGCGTCATGGGAAATGTTATTCCAGTTAAATTTAGCACAGTTGAATAATGTGGATATGATGAGGTCCTTTCAGAATGAGCATTTGTAGGGTATAGCGCTGAGATTACGGCCCACGCGAAGCATGCTTCATCATTATTTTTCACATTTATACATGCTTTCTTTGATGCAATCTCCTTTGGCAGAGGTATATAAAATGATCCCCGAATCGGCTCAAACTTGTTGATATGCACCGCTAAATGTATTATAGAATGCAGAGCCCAACCACTGTCTTTCTCTTGAAACTCTTCCAGTTGAGTGAGTATTGGGTCGTATAATTTATACCACTCATTCAAATTAACCTCCACACTGATTGGAGCAGTTCTTGCTTGGAAGTTCTTAATGACTTTAATAACTTCATTATCACCAGTTTCTTTAATAAACTCACCGCAAAACGTTGTAGCAACTTTAATATGATATTGTTGTTTTAATGTATTCTTAATGCGGCGAGCAAGTAATTTGGAAGCATCTTGCATAAACAGCTTAGGATCTAGGTGGCTTATATTCACGATAACACCTGCCCTAATTCTACCTACGAATGCTGTTTTTATTTCTTCCCACTTAACAAAATCACTTCTTATTACTCGTTGATTAATTCCTCCACCTCGATGCGGAGCTTTGATTAACACTCTCAACTATTTAATTTGAGCAATACAGCTGTGCAAATGTTGTTTTCTAGCATTCTTATTACACTTCCGAAATGCTGCTTGATATTTACGAATGTTTCTGTTGCACTCTTTAATAATATTGTTTTTATTCACAAAATTTGCATCACTTAAACACTTCAAAACATCTTCTCGCAATTTCTTAATTAATGAAAAACTTTCATTTAATAATGTGATAGACACTTTTAATTTTTTTTTTATTCAACACTCGCACTTAGAATCACTTAGATTGACTGGTGCTCCCCAAAAGTTTGCTTGCGCTTTTATAGCAACGGTTTGTAAACATGAATGATCCTGCTGCTACAATAATCATTGCACAGGATGAATTCCAACGAATTTGCTTACAGGCTGAGATGATATCGAATTACACGATAAGAAAATCACTCAAATTAATTTGATTACTTTATTTTGCTGGTCGAATTTGCAAATAAGATTGTTTACATGAAAATGTGAAAATTTGTTTACATTACAATAAAACGTTTCGATCAGCAAAATTCTTGGAACAATAAAATTTTTGGCTGCCTACAGGAAGTGTGGCATCAAATTAGATGAAAAGAATAAATGTGCTGATATAGCTTAAATTTGTTTACACAGGTGTGCATGACTCATTCAGCTAAAATGCGAATTTGTAAACAGGAAGTTTACACAGGTGTGTATGAACCTTGCAGCTTAAATGCGAATTTGTTTACGAATTCCAATGAAACGTTTCGATCAGTAGAATAAACATGAATCATTTGCTGATATTGCTTAAATTTGTTTACAACAGGATGTTTACGAATTCCAATGAAACGTTTCGATCAGTAAAATTCTTGGAATTGGGTTGCTTTCAGGAAGTGTGGTATCAAATTACATAAATCATTGAGCGTAATGTGCTGATATTGCAAATTTGCTTTAAACAGGATTAAACTTGTTTTGGAATCATGACTATAAATTGAGGAGCTGAATCAGATTTGCAATCAGTTTTATTTTGGAATTCAAGGAAGCAACAACGACTTAGAGTAAAACAATGGCTGGCGCAATGGAAGAACTAAAGAAGCTGGAGCAATACTCACCAACCCTGAAGACATCCCAAATGGAGCTGGGCCAGAAATATAAGGTTGTTGCAGCAAGGCGATGCAAAACTGCATTTAGAGATCGTGTGGTTCTCGAGCTGGAAAACTACCACCTTTTTCTTCCTTCGAGGTACAGCAGAATTTCAGAGGACTCTTTGAATGAAATAAACACCAAGGGAGACTTCTACGTAATCAATAAAGGAGTAATCGGACTTTCATACAAAATTGAATTTGTTCAGCATGACGAAAATTTGTACCCAATTAATTATTATAATCGTTAAATAAAAAAATCAATAATGTGAAACTAGTTTTTATTATTAATATTTTCTAAATTATTAGTGATAATGAAAGTTACATTTAGTACTAGTGCTCCACAAGTTTATGTAATTGAATATGAACCCAGAAAAGGACCTTGGGAGACATATGCTCTGGATCGCTTTCGTTTCCAAGATAGGATTCATAGAACTTCACTTATATTGCTACCAATTTTGAATATAGAACATAGGGAAAAAGTTTATAACTTAAGATTTAGAAATAAATAATTAATTTGATGTGAATAAATAAATATTGAAATTTAATTTGGTTTGATAACATTATTTTCAGCAAAAGAAATTGTGGCAATACATCTCACAGCAACCATATTTTTACCTTAAACTTGAAGTTTTCTATTAAATATTTACAGCAAGTGTTGATATTATTTAAATTTGTTTATTTTATGAGAATTCCAGTAAAGCGCATCACACCACATTACTAATTGCCAATTAGTAATTATAATTGCCAATTAGCTAATTGTTTGAACAAATGTCGTTAATATCTCGAAAACCAGAGCCCGTAGACGATTTCTGATGAAAATTTCATTACCCCCCCCCCCCCCCCCCCCCACATTGTAGCCGATTTGTTAGGAAGCTTTCCAGTAGTTGTGGGGCAGAGGAAGAGAACCAAAAAAGCTAGGAGATTTTCTCGTGATTGACCAATCAAAAGCTTTGCTAAAATCTAACATCACTAATATGCAGAGTTCATTTCTATCCAGCACGGCCCAATATCCGTAGTAATTTTCATAGTGCGGTTTCAGAAATATGCTGTACACGGAAACCAGACTAAAAGAATTGAGCAAATGATTACTCTCTAGATATTCAACTGCATATACATTAGTCTTTCGTGCACTTTGGCAAGATTGCATAAAATACTTATGGGTCTGTAGTCCGTTATATCAGTAGGTCTAGAACTCTTCGCAAAAGCCAAAACATTAGCACGTTTCCATGAGTGGGGAAAGCAAGAGGACATGAGACACGTGTTAAAAATATGCAGAAGATATGGGCAGACGCTTGATAGAAGATTTTTAGAAAAACGATGGTAGATTAGGGTTTAACTTTGACCCAAAATAGTGTCGCTTAGCATAAGGATTAGCATAGGTAACATTGTTATGAGCCTTTTTATACAGCGTGAGGGATTGAATTGTTTTCAGTCTTTTGTACTGGCATAAGAGGAAATCTCATTTATCAGAGTTCTCATCCTCCCTGAGAACCAGGGACAGACAATATTGCCCACCTTTCTATTACGATGAGGAACATATTTGTCGAAAAGGTAATTTGTTAACCGGTAAAATAACTCTAATTGCACATCAGGCGTTGTTGTCACAAAGATCTCTGTCCACGGAAGAACTGCAGCCTCTTCAGCCAGGGCTTCCAGCGATATGCTCCTGAAGTCATTTGTTGGCTGCATAAATTCATATCAAAGCACAAGAACAGAATATCGTGATCCATAGTGCTTATGGGATTAAGTTGTCTATAAAATAGAGCACGACTTGGGTCCGATGTTAGTAAACACTCAAGTAAAGATGGATTAAATGTAAAGAAATAAGTTGGCTCAGAGTTGACTAAATTTAAGTGAAGGAATGAGAGGAAGCCACAAGACCGAGTACTCTGGGATAATATATTTATATTAAAATCACCACCAACAATTGCATTGGGATAGTGATGTGACAGTTCAGTGAGAGTATTTCCAAATTCATCAGCTCGCTAAGGTTGAATGCATTAGGAGGACAATATCCAGAACATACAATGATTTATCTGCCCCTGTATTTAGCTCCAGACATAAAAATTCGATAGATCTAGTAGTAGAATAGTATATTAACTTGGAACCAATACAGTCTTTGACGAATATAGCAACATCGCCACCCACTCTGTAATCACAATCGTTTCTAAACAATTTATAACCCGGGATTATCACGGTAGAAGAAGGAATTAAATCGTGAAGCCAAGTTTCACTAACTAGTAAAACGTGTACATCAGAGCTCCCGACGATCGGCCGCAATTCATCAACTTTATTCCGGATACTCCTAGCGTTTAGTACACGAATATTCAGACCACTAAAACGTTTACACATAATGTTCAGAAGAACTCCCATATTGCACGTAACACCACTATTATGATGATCCATATTTACACTCATCGCGGGCCGCAGGGCATCCGCCAATGCATCCAATCCTTGTGCCTTGAAGTGCAAGTAAATGCCGAATACATCCAGTTGAACTATGCTCAATCTCTAGTACATAATTAAAGTAAAACATAATCAAAGAGGCGAAAAAAAAAGAAATTAAATTAAAATGCTAAAGTAAACAAATGAAATTTGAGAGTAAATGTACCTCCAACCGATCAACTACAAACAACATTACGAGACAGCTGGCTGTTATCCATTATTTTATCGAGATGCCCATCCATTGTTCGCCTTACATACACAAATCCATTTCTAGTCATCACAGAGTGCAGCTTTCCATCTCTACGCATCTGGATCGCAGACCTTAGTATTGAGTGATTTTATTATCAGAAGCAAATCAATCCATTTGGTTTAGTTTAATTCCACGATTTTTTGCAAAAGAAGAGATGAAAGTATGACATTCAGTTTTCGCAGAGAAACGAACCATAATAGGAGAGGCATAACTAGTCCGATTATTTTTGCTTGAGCCAGTACTGCTTAGAGCTTTAGGTCGAATTCTAAACACATAAATGTATGGAGTAAGCTTGTGCTGAACTCGGGTTGCAATGTTTTTACAGATGTTCATTAGATTCTCGCCGCGCTCCTCAGGGATTCCCCTTATCCCAGCATCAGATAGACGCCGGTCATGTCGCAGTTCCTCTATATCATTTCTGAGCAACACAATCACTTTCAGATTCTCTCAGTTTGTGTTTGCAAGCATCCAGCTCCTGAGATAAGAGTTGCACAGTGGTGTTTAATTCCGCTAGTAACTTCGTTTCCAAACTTTTAAGAGAACTATCGAAACGTTTAACTAGCCTCAGTTCTAGTTTAGAAAGGAGCTCTTCCATGTCATCATTTCATTGTGTCCTTCACTCGTAGTCTTAATTGTGCTCCCAATACTCACTGGTGCTCTACCATCAGAATTTTTTCCGCTCAGTATACAAACGTAATCGATTAGTCGGAGCTGCAAAAAACACGCCTACTCACTAGTATGCATTCTATGCATTGTCATGAAAATTTTCAAAGTTATAAATATGATTACGTTGCTCCATTACGCAGATCTGTGTTTGTTCCTTTTCATACATTTCTAATAATTATGCAAAATTAAAAGGGTACTACGAAAATCATATTAAAGTTAATAGTTATAAGAATCTCTATTCTTCGATGAAAAAAGAAAATGTTGAAAAAGGTAAATTCTTTTATTATTTTAGGAATAATATAAAAATTTGAAATATACATATGGGGTTCGTAATTAAATTAGAAAAACGTAAAATTGGTTA
This sequence comes from Dioctria linearis, assembly GCA_963930735.1. Classification (NCBI taxonomy): domain Eukaryota; kingdom Metazoa; phylum Arthropoda; class Insecta; order Diptera; family Asilidae; genus Dioctria; species Dioctria linearis. The sequence continues at coordinate 125,067,198 of OZ005744.1, read as the reverse complement.
TTTTAATTAAAAGCACTATTTATTCACGGGAATTCATTATTATTATCATTATCACTATTATTAAGATGTAATGTCCATTTAGGTAATTCAAGGTAAATAAAATTAGAATAAAATATAAGTCTAGTCTTTAACTAACGCACGATCTTTATACACAGCTGGTACGCGGCTTAACAAAACACAGCTGAACTATTAACAGGTAATTAGAATAAATGAACTGGAAACCGGCAATAATGTTCCACTTCTACAGATTAACTTATAATACGGCTTAACAATTCGACTGCACTGAAAATAATGATTTCACAGCTTAACGAGTCAACTGCAACTGAACAGAAATTATCGGATGACTTCAGATCCAGCTCAGCATTTACAACATAGCCGTAAGTTATTGTTCTCAATTTTTGCAATTTTATGCAGCTGCATGAAATTCTTGAAATTTATTGAAACTTTGTTTTATCTTCTTTTTTTTTAGATTTCTGATGCAGAATCCCACATTCGGCCATCCTGCTCGTCGTCTGTCCCAGGCGACTCACCAAAATCTTCATCACTGCTTTCAATCTCACTACCATCACTATTGGCCCATGGTTTCATAAAATCAGCAGATGACGATTTTAATTGGGTCCTTCGTGATTCCCAACCTTAGAGACATCATAACAATTCTTCCCCTTAAGTCTAGTCACCTCATACGGTCCAATAAACATTTGATATAGCTTTAAACCTGGTCCAAATTGCGTCCTTTTTATGTCTACCATGTCGTGCACCTTATATTGGCGTGCAGGTTTTCTCTTCCGGTTGAAAGCTTTTCGGTTTTCCACTTGGAGTCTCTGTATTGCAAGGCAGGCCTCGATCCGCATGTCTCGCCTGCTTTTGTCGAAGTCCAGCATCAGCTCGTTTTCTATCAGCCTGGCTAATTCAAAATCGTCTTCTTTGAACATCGGAACGCCTAACATCAGTTCGAATGGAGTTCTATTTGTGAACCTTGACTTCGTAGAATTGATAACCTTCTGTACCTTAGTAACGTACTTGTACCATTTTTGAGGATCTTCTATTGACAGCTTAGACAAGGTTGAAATGATTATTTGGTTCATGCGCTCCACTTGACCATTTCCCCTTCGAACGCCTGTCGTTATGGTAGCATGGGATATTTTCCTTTCATTGAAGTACTCATGGAAAGCGTTTGAAGTGAAGGCGGTCCCACGATCAGTTACTACTCGGTGAGGGTTACCAAAAACCTCACTCTGAAGATCGAGTTTTCTTATGACTTCTTCGGATGACGTTGACTTCACTGGATAAATCCAGGTGAATTTACTGAAGGCGTCTACTACTACAAACAAGAACTTATACGACTTCGCGGTGGCTGGTAGAGGTCCCAGATGATCTAGATGGAATGTTAACAGAGGTACATCCATCTTGTCTATAGGACTAAGGTAACCTTCCTGCTTGCCTTGCTTTCTAGATGCTAAAATGCAACCGATGCAATTGGCGACTGTCTCATCTGCCCTTTTTGAAAGTCTCGGCATATAATAATCCTGTCCAGCAAGTTCGGCCAGTCTTTTTGAACTTGCATGACCTTGTACGTGTATGTGTTTCAAAACTTCGCGTTGTAATAGCTTCGGAACTACTAATAAGTATTTTCCTCCACACAGCTTGTATAAAATGTTTCTACGCAGCAAATAATCTTACGGCTTATCCTGTAAAATAGTTGCGATTAACCGGGAATTTTCGTCTTTCAGCTGGGTTTTTCGTATTCTTTGGAGTAGACCATCTTCGATAGGTAACACAATTGGATAGCGGCTGAGGGCATCTACATGATGCATCATTGTTCCGGATCGGTGATGTACTCTGCAATTATATTCCTCCAAGAACAAGGCCCATCTTGCTATGCGGCTGCACAATTCTTTCCTCTTCATGGTAAGTTGGAAAGCTTTACAATCAGTATATATTTCAAATTGAAGACCAAGGATATAAGTCTTCAACTTCTTAAGGGACTTTATTATGGCTAAAACCTCAAGTTCGTAACTAGAATAATTTTGTTCACTTCGCGTGGTTTTAAAGCTTAAATAGAATACAGGATGGAACTGTCCACTGTCACAATGCTTTTGCAGTAGTATTGAGCCAAATCCATCTTTACTTGCATCCGTATGCAATTGAGTCTCCAATGAGGGGTTAAATAATTTTAAAACTGGTTCTCTACAAAGCCTGTCCTTTAACGTGTGAAATGCATCTTGATGAACTTGATCGAAGCCAAACTTTGCGTCCTTTCTGGTTAGATCTGATAGCGGTTTAGCAATTTGGGAATAGCTAGGTACAAATTTTCTAAAATAATTGGTAAGACCAAGAAAACTTTGCAGCTGCTTAATATTCTTTGGAATTGTGAACTCCCTGACTGCTCTTTTCTTTTCAGTAGACGGCTGTATGCTTCCATTTTCTATGATGTGTCCGAGAAATGCAACTTTTCTCTGTAAAAATCGGCATTTTTCCCATTTCACCAGCAAACCATTTTCTTATGCTACCCTTAAAACAATCTTTAGCCGTTCGATGTTCTCCTCTTCATTTTCTGCTGGGATAATAACCTCGTCCATATATACGAGTAAAATATTCTTCTGTATTAATGTTCGAAACACAGCATTGATGAATCTCTGGAATACAGCCCGTGAATTACATAGACCAAATGGTACTTCAAGGAATTCTTACTGTCCTTCCGGCGTAATGAATGAAGTGTATTTTTGACTTTCCGGCACTATATCAACGTGGAAAAATCCATTTCGCAAATCTAAAGTACTGAACACTTTGGCACCATATAATTCTTGAATCACGTCTTCGATATTTGGGAGCGGATATCTGTCTTTAATGATTTTACCGTTCAGCTTACAATAATCAATACATAGTCTATAAGTTCCATCCTTCTTGTTCGTGAGCACTACCGGACTAGCAAAGTCAGAGTTACTTTCTTTAATTACCCTGTCATCTCTCTTTCTTTAGGAGCTAACCTACGTGGCTTATGATATACATACGGGTGCGTCGTCCACTAACGATATCCACATTTGTACGCAAGACTTTCCCGGTCTGACTGGTCTATATTGCTATATTAACTCGGAGATTTCCTGCCAGGATATTTTGTTTGAAACTTGCCCGAAGTTTCCCGGCTTGACGTCTTCAATCAGCTGCACTACATCAATTTGAGATAAAAAATTATCGTCTTCTCGCTTCGCTTTAAATAGTTGGACCTTTCCATCTTCTATAATAACAGTAGACTACTTTAAAATATACTTACCAATCAATACATCGTCCGAAAGCCAATTGTCTGGAACAATATGTAATCTTGTTGTATACGAGTTTCCTTGTGTGTAAAGAGCAGCGATAAATGAACCTAATGTTTCGTTTGATGTAGCACCAAAACCTGCCAAAGAAATACTTGGTCCTCTGCTTTCTTCTAAGCCCGCATTGATCTTCTCACTAGATGTTTTTCTAATCAGAGTTACATCACTCCCCGTATCAATTAATGCTAAAAAGTTTGTTCCACCAATTTCCATATCTATTCTCATACCTGGCAGCGTTACTAGATTCACCGACGGATGGATGGACATACTTGGGGACATATGGCCAAACTCGCGACAGCTGAAACATCGTGCACCTTTTGCTTTGTTAGAACACACTTTTGTAAAATGAGAAGTTGATCCACAGTTGAAACATCTTTTTCCAGCAGTTTGACGATTATTTATAATTCGATTTGGTCGTTCATCCTGTTTTGTAACTCTCTTCACACCTTGTTGGCTCTTGATAATCTGATAAACTCTAAACTTGTCTTTCAATTCATTCAAGTCTTTTACTTCATATAACACTATTTTATTCAATACGTCATCGGATATTCCTGCTATGATATATGCTACGAGAAATTGTTCGTCGACATTTCCCCTTTTTGCTAACTGCTTCATTGAATACATGTATTCGAAGAAAGACTTATTCGGACTCCTTTTTCTAATTTCTAGAGCCCTATGTATATCCAAACTGGTGGGTACGTAATCGAACTCTCTTTTTAAAAATTTCTTAAGAGATTCCCAACTAGTTATTCCATTGGCTGCTTCCACTGATAACTTTGCGGCTCCGAACAGCCGGCGTCGCGCGTAAAGGTATGTATGTATTTCACTCCAACCACAAACCTCAGAGATTTCTTCGAATTCTTTCACCCAAACGGTAAAATTCTTCCCTGACTCGCCACTAAATTTTTCTAATGACTCCTCTACGTCCTTAAAAACAAAAGTCGTCATGTTAGGCTCCTCTTTAGATGTATTTGTTCCGTCAAAACCTTCGGACTAGGACTCAGCCAGCAGACTGCTAACTGATTCGACAATTTCCCCCTCGCGATCCTCGCTAGATTCTTTCGAAATATTTTCGGCTTGTTTATATGAAGATTCTAGACTAATAGCTGCACTCAATCTATCTATCAAATCCTTCTTTACTCGATAGCTATGGGGTAATCCTCTATCCGTAAGATGCTTTTGAAGTTCGGGTATAGTGAATCGATTAAAGTCACCCATAAAGTTGTTAAATTTAGGAAGTTATTTTACTAAAGTCTTTGCATTATCCAGAAGCATGAAATCAATTTGAGCTAGAGTGAACTTACCGGAATGTCTGCGCATACCATACCGTTAAAACATAAGTTATCCTGTTATGCGATTGCAAATTGTGTGCAAGCAACAATTATTTTCAACAATCTTATTTGAAAATTTCTAGCTTTGGTCTCAAAACTGTTTCACTAACACCTTTAGATTATCTATCCGCACAAGTTCACGTCTCAATTTTATCACAAATTCAGATTTATAACTGTGAGATACACCAACTATATCTTTTCAGCACTAATAAACAGATCTTAATGCACGTTTTAGAATTTCTTTTCACAACTTGATTTATTTTATATATACCGCACTTAGCACTGTTCAGTTTTTAATATAGAAATCGCACGAAGGCATCCCGTTATTATTCCGCTAGTTAACATGCACCGATACCCGGATCCACGCTTACAGTTCACTATCTACAGTTCAAAATCCCGCTATCCTACTTATGACACCATTTGTGGGGTTCGTAATTAAATTAGAAATATGTAAAGCACTATTTATTCACGGGAATTCAATTATAAACGCAAAGTTCTTTTGTTTCACTATTATTAAGATGTAATGTCCTTTTAGGTAATTCAAGGTAAATAAAATTAGAATAAAATATAAGTCTAGTGCACGATCTTTATACACAGCTGGTACGCGGCTTAACAAAACACGGCTTAACTATTAACAGGTAATTAGAATAAATGAACTGGAAACCGGCAATAATGTTCCACTTCTACGGATTAACTTGTAATATTGCTTAACAATTCGACTGCACTGAAACTAATGATTTCACAGCTTAACGAGTCAACTGCAACTGAACAGCAATTATCGGATGACTTCAGATCCAGCTCAGCATTTACAACATAGCGGTAAGTTATTGTTGTCAATTTTTGCAATTTTATCCAGCTGCATGAAATTCTTGAAATTTTTTGAAACTTTGTTTTATCTTCTTATTTTCAGATTTCTGACGCAGAATCCCACATACATATATTTTTTTAAAGAATCTTGTATTGTATGATTGTATCATGACAATGCTACTCTGCTCCTACCGCAAAAACTTGCTTACAGAAGTCATGAGTCATGTATCTTCCCCATATTTTGGAAAAACTACTATTAATTATTATTATTGATATATCCAGTAGAATCAAAGCTGGTATGGTATTTTTTCCAAAAGTATGTACATAAAATTTTCATTTCTGAAAATCCAAAAAGCTCAATTGTATCAAAATTTAAAAGCAGAAGATTTATTCTTCTCAATATTTAACAAATATTAATTTTAATAATTGCAAGCCTTTAAAACGCATTGAATTTAAAGCTTGCAAGTATAAAATAATATTTGTAGGACAATTTCAATCATACTATATGGGAAGAAATCTAATTTACTTACAGGACCTCCAATTCACATTTATTCTATAAGCAGCGGTAAAAACTTATTAGAAATAAAGTTTTTAATATTTGTTACGTTTACTTAAAAAGTTCAAGTTTAGGTTTAAGATCTGTATTAATTAAAAGTATACAAAAAATTACAGCATTTTTCTTATCAATTTTAAAGGAAATTGATGAAAAAAGAACCATGCTTGAAACATATGAATTCAATAAGGATTCTTATCAATGAAATAATTTATAAGAGTCGTATCTTATCGACAACTTTCTTTATAAAAACAATACACTATCGTATATTATCAATACGCTTCTTTATAAAACTAATATGCTGTCAACAATTAATACTTGTGCATATCATAATAATACTTTTATCGTATTTGAGAGATTTTGTATAGGAATCTTATCAATTTTATAGCGGAAATTTAAGGTTTTTTCTTTTGGTGTATAAATAAGTATTGCATGTCGCAGTTAATTTATCACTTGGTTATCAGAGCTTGTAACGTAAATTTATTAAGCGTGTGCAAATAAGTAGACACCAGTATAGCGTGTGTGAATTCTGAGAAATGATTTACGTACGTGATAAGTCCTAGGAAGTAGTAATGAGGCAAGAAATATATACATTCAGAGATATTCTGACAGAAACTGTCCAAGTGCAATATTTTTCCAGGGGTTACATATATAATGATCTGTATTTACCAGGAGAGATTCTTCAGGGAATGTTTCTTATGTAAGTATCTTAAATGTAGATTTTTCCTTAACGTTATTATTTAAATTGAATAAGATTGTTAGGAAGTTACGACTGAAGAAAGAATTGTATGGATGGTAGAAACAATCCTGAGATAAGTATCCGCAGTATTACTTACCAACTAGGCGTTGGACAAACAACAGTATGGAGGATAGTTCACAGGAACACTTGACCAGGGCACATGAAATTCTTTCATCGCAACATCAACTACGAAATAACTTCTGTACTATTATTATGAAAATGAATTCAAGAGATTCTCTCTTTTTAAATAAAATATTATGGACTGATGAGTTCTACTTCGGAAGGGCAGGATTCTTAAATCTTCATAATTGGCACAGTTGGCAAGAGGAAAATCCGCATAATATCCATCAGGTGAATGTGTAGCATTGGTTTGGTTTCACGGTTTGGGCAGGTGTCGTGGATGAGTATCTGATCGGATCCTCGAAGGGAATTTGAACGGAGAAACTTATCTCAGCAGTAAAATATTAGCTGGATGAAAAGTACCACGAACGATGGATTAGTCGCGGTGGTCTTTTCAATGGTTTATAACGTGTGGGGAAATCATAACGTGTGAACAAGATACAATTGCAACATATTGATATTACAAGAAGTTTTTTAAGAAGGGCACAGATCTGCTAAATGGAGTGCAGTAATCATATTGAAAAATTATTATAAACTATTTTTATTTTGTTTATTGTAACATGATTGAATACGTATAGTAAAATAATGATAAATGATAATAAATAAAAAAAAGAAAAAAAAATAAGTAAAACTTGTTTTACTTGAAAGAAATTTAAAAGTTTGAAATTTTAAAGAGTTAAGTTCATGAAATTATCGAGAACTGTTGATGTATTCTTAAGAAGATATAAGTGTTAGGTATGAATTTAAAGGTAATCAAGAGGACTTCTAAATGATAGAAGAAAAAAATTGTACGTCAAAGTCTTAGTTTCCGTACAAAATCAGTGAATACTTGAAATTTCGGTAATCCAAATCAAAATTTCTGACTTTGAAGGCTTTTAATTCTCCGTGTATTAACATAATCCATTAAGCATTTATTTTATTTTGAAGGCTAAATAAATATGTACCTATCAAAAATTAAAAAAATACAATCAAATAAATATGTACTTCAAAAGTTACAATAGCTTCACTGAAAGTCGAACTTAAAAAATGCAATAAAGAGTAAAGCTCGAGTATCTCTTAAAGGAGTGAGTATCTTCATATGGCTTACAGGACCTTTTACTTAGAAAGCAACGCTCTAGCGATATACCAAATACGAATCATTTCCACTGGAGCACCCTGTTTCATCAATATAAGGGTACTGATTTCCATATATACAGTCGCAATTTTTGAGGCAGTACTAGATTCTTGTGATCAACCACATGTGTACGACAATTTCACATACGCAGACAGTAGATAGTGCTTTTCGTATGATGAATTCATATACTAAATAAAGTGCTATAATAAATTTTTTGGGACACACATGTGTACAAAAATTTTATGTACTAAGATTTTTAAATTTTTCTTCTCTCACTCTCCCGGAGCCCTCGTGATTGTAAAGATTGAATAGGTCCGCTCATCCAGCTCTTCCGCTAATTTCAGGTCAGTTTACAATGGACATTGCAGCATAGTGCCAATAATAACTTGGGTGGATAGGGCCCGGCAAGGAAGACATTTCATCTATGTATTCGCAGCAGTGCAAGGTAAGTAGTGTAAAAGTCCCTTCGGGACTGGATGTGGTTTCGAGTTTTTGAATGCACGAATTGTTTTTGTCTATATACGATTCGTGACAGTGGCAGGATTTAGTTTACCCACCCCACTACTCTCCCGGATAGCCGAGGTGCTAGCGTTCCGCCCTGCACTTGCATCGCTGTATATACGGAGTGAATTGTTAGCTTATTCTGATAGACTGGATTTCACGTCCAATAGTACTCACTCGAAAGTACTACCATAACAAACCATTAAAGCCGACCATATTGTTACTGAAGTTTTGCGGTTAGGCTATTACACAAAGTGTCGCAATGATTATTTTATGATCTTAAAAACAATTTGATTTGTTCACAGTTCTTAAAATAAGTCATTTTACGGTAGAGCGATAGTTCAACGTGGGCGTAGTTCACTAAACTGCCACTGATTTGTATTGAGAAGTACCAAACTTTCTATTCCACTCGACAAAACTCTCGGCTGTGGAGAAGTAAGAAGAATATTTCTCAACTGACAGTATTGGCTGCTTTTGTTGTGTAGGTACCTTACCTACGATTTTAAATTGAATTATGGATTCACTTCATATCCTGGCTATGTTTACGAAAAAACATATTATAGAAATCCTTGCAATACTTACAGAGAAATAAGGATTTTGGTGTACCCGCTAAAAATTTTAAATTTCGCCAAAATGGTCAATTTGGTCTTCTTCCAGTACAGAAGAAATGCTATAAAATTTGTTAATATGCACGCTAAAGCTTGTATGTAGGATGAAATCGCATCTACATTTTGTCCTCTAATTAGATATGTAATTAGTTTTTGAGTCGGGTAAATGGTTTTGGAGATAACTGCAAAAGAAGTCAACCAGTCCTTCTTAAGATGAAAAAATGGCCGCTTTTTGGTACAAAAATTTACATATTTTCAAGTCACCATTATGAAGAACTGGTAAGTCGTGGAAATTCACTTTCAATGAGAAAAATGTTAACTATAGAGTACCAATGGATGTGAAATAAAGAACGGAAGAAATATATGCAAAATATAGGAACTGGGGTGTATATGACCGAAGTGCAAAAAATCCGTCTTTCGGAGGTAAAAAGTCAGTTATGAAGTTAAAATGATAAAAAAAAACTACAATACTACATTATCCTCTTCTCTCTCTTTAATTTGATACCAAACATGTCATATTTTGGACAACCCCCAATGGGGGTGGTACGATCCACCATCCCCAAAAGCCCCTCCCCAGAAACTATTCACCCATATTTTGTACTCTAGACCTTAAATTCGTAGGAAAAAACCCCAATGCTCTATGGCCCTCCCACACAGAGTTAGCCATCTTTCAATATTTCGATACTTCTCACGTTTTCTTTAACTCTCCAAGTATGTTAGAGAATCTCGAATGGAGAGTTAGGGAGTTTTAATCGAGGAAAACGAAAATTCTCATCCCCCAAACTCCCAAGCTCTCCGAGTTACAGAATCCATTCTTGGTGTTGCAATACAAAACTTTGATTTTTCACTATTTTAACACATCCTGACAATGCGTCGACGTAGAGAGCTAATATAAAATAAACAAATAATATATATAAGTAAATAAAATTTTAAAAACGAACTAAATCGGGTAACCTGTTCTTTGTGTTACCATACAGAACTTTGTGTTTTCACTATATTTAACTTTCTTGTTCATCTAAGGATAATATTATTTGTCTTAAAAAAATTGTACTTTTCCTCTTGTCTACATTCTTTTCACTTCACTATAAAACTTTCACTGTAAATATCCGTAGCCAGAAGTCAATATCATGCGCTGAACGAATTGAGATATGCACCTTAACTATTTTTAAACATTACAATTAAGCAATATAATCACTTTCCAGCTAATTAAAATCCGCGTCCTCCATCCGTAAAGAATATAGCAAGTGAATAATCGTCAGACAGAATAGAGGAAAAACAGCACTACTTCACACATACGCAAAATTTCACTTCACAGCTTGTAATATGTAGAAGGTTGTGAAGATACTCATTTTGACCCCGTCTCGGTAAGCTTTTAAGAATTAAAATAAATAAAAATCAATTTTATCATTCATATTTTATCAAGATAGGTGCTTACAAATTGATTTTTATAAAATAAACTACTTACGGGATTTACCCAGTTTTTGGGCTACTGAATACAATTACCTCAATCTTCATTCTCGTGTTAAAATAAATGTGGAGAAATAAATTATATTCAAGTTATAGGGGTCTCAATTTTAATGTTATGAAAGTAATTATAACTTGAAAAATATTAACAAATTTGGAAAAATAGCTCCGGTAGCATTTACAAATATGTTTGGAAAACCTATGTACGCAAAACAATAAAAATTGGTTTATACATGAAAAAGTTTTTACGACCGGGAGGAAAATAACACGGTTTTTTGAGGTTTTTGATAAAAAAAAACGCAATACCTTTTTCAAAAATCCAAGCCCGATAGCATTTGAACTGAACAGTATCTAATTTTTTGCCAACGGTTTCAAAAAAGTACCATAAAAATTGTGGAAAATAGAAAGGCCGAATAAAATGCTTGCAAATTTAGTCAGCCTTAAGTAACGAAAATGTGCATTAAGTAGTACTTAAGTCCTTTTTTACTTAAGTACTGCCCTGCTCTGCTCGTAACTACATAAATAGAGCTTAGTGATTGGGACACCAGTCTATGATGTTTATGCATTTCAGGATTTTACATATATGTATGTTAATAAACTACTCGATTAACCATCTAATAGTTTCTCTCTTTCGAATTGATTTCGTTAATTAAAAACACCAGACTTAGCTTTCATTGACTCAAAATTAATATATTTTTAAAAACAATAAAATGAACGGCTCACGTCAAAAACTCGACGAGCCTACTCTTTTATTATAATTATTTCACGACATCTCGCCTGCCTGAATAGCAAAATTGCAAACCTGTCTTTCTTATTCTTGAAGCTTAATTCTAACAATGTATATATCGAAGAGTAAAAATATAATAACCTACATCAATATCTTAAATATCTAGATCTACTATATTTTGTGTAAATTAATAAAAGAATAAAACTTGTTCGTACTCACCGGCAATCCAAATGTGGATTTGGCCCGCCTGCGGTTATACTGCAATTTTTTTTAAATATAATTATACATGCAATTGGGTTGCTCTTATAATCTACTGTTGAACACGTGTCATTACTGCTGGTGATATATCAGTGGATTCTGTATCCGCGAAATGATCGGCGAATAGTGGTTATGTGCCGATGTAGGTTTATATATGTATATGTACTAATATGTTGTTCTTTGCTTATTTGTTTTATACCCTACACTCTTTAAAAAAAAAGTAAAATTAAGTTAGAAATGGGACAAATCGGGCAACTCTTTCGTGTGGTTGCCACACAAAAATTTCGCTTTCCACTATAAATATATATGGACACTGCGATGAGAATGCATTGACATAGAGAGCTGAAATTTGGTACATGGTATTTTCATAGCAATATCAAATGAAACTTCAAATATGGAAGAAATCGCCCAATCCGTTCTTGGTGTTGCCATATAAAAATTTAGGTTTTTACGGATACTGTGAGAACAATCAGTCCTAGACATTTTTATTGTACTAAAAACTTCATCCGAATATGAAATCTTATAAAATCGCTTATGATCATTTTTCCTGTCCGATAAACCGTTCTAGAAATATATGCGAAAAACCACTGCAAAAATTAAAATTGCTCAAATGACTGACCATATGAAATTCCATACGGGCATTCATCTAGGGTATCATAAGAAATGTTTTTAGACCAATTCTAGCTTTTTTCTTTGATTTGACTATATTAGACTCGTTTTATGCTGCACTGTACTGCGTCGGGCGCTCGGGGCATCTTCGCCTTATATTAGGAGGTTGTAATGTCGCAGGCGTGCCTTTGCTCTAACAAGGTATCGCCTCCGACTTACTGGCTACAAGAACACCTAAATTAAGTTAAATTCAAACCTTTGAGGATTTTTTTTCTGTTAAACAGGGATCACTCACCTTACAATCTTATTTCCCGTAATTCTGTAAAACCAGGTCTACTTATTATTCCCAGCTTAATTTTACCTCGTTTTTCCTATTTTTTTTTCAGGATCTAGCCACACTCGACTTTGAGAAATATTCTAATATCAATTCCTTCACTTAATCCAATTTTTCGAACGAGCGTATAAAACTAGGTAATTAATTTTGCTTTAACGTTTCTTTTTTTACTTACTATGCTACCACCCCAACGAACAATTGTTGTCCTATACAAATCTCGGAGCTCTGCTAGGGAATAAATCTTGCGAACTCAAGGTGTCATAAGAAGCCAGATTATTGTCTCATCGAATTGCCAGGGAATTGCCCCAGACTCCTATAGCGATAAAGTGGAGAATCCCATATCATGCTCCGGGAATAAAATTTAATTCCTATAATGTAGGTACTTATATCTTAATCTCATATTATTGCTCAGTGCTTATATAGGACTTTATATATTCCCTATTGTCGAACTTTAATGTTATGACGTTATTGTAGGTTTTCATAAATTGGTCTACTTCACTTATATAGGAATCAAATATATCCCTATGTGATAACTTATTTAGGAACAAATTATCCTATATAGGAAAAGTCGTCCTAACGTATAATCATTAAAAGACAATACATCCTAATTGAGTCTGTAAATTTAATATTCATGTGGAACTTATTAAGCCAGCGCGATTAGATTATACCATATTATATATATATTTCTTAATATTAAAATTGATTTTTCACAAGGCTTATGATAGAATATAACTACGATTAAAGTTTTAATGTTAGTATCTAACACGCTAGAACGAAAAAACAAAAAAAAACAAAGTTATGTTCAATTGGCTCTCCAAATAAATGGAACTAATGTGTATTTATCCATAGTTCAATAAATTTATCAATACGTAATTATTTTCATGTTTTTAAGCTAATTTGTACCTAAATCTTTAACCCTAAAAAATGCGTCTTATTTTATTACAAATTTTACAATATTCAGTAGACATGGCTACTGAAGACGTGTACATAAAATAGAGATAGGATAGATAGCTATAGGATTTCAGTTCTCCCCTAAAGATTAAAAATCTTGATATAATAGACAAGCTTTCATATCATGACTTCAACACCTACATAAGCATGAATAAACGCTTAAATAGGTAGGAAATTCCTATTGTTGAATACATAAAAACGAAATAGGTGCCGGAAGGATAACACCAAGCAAAGTTCAATATTATTTATTCAAAAGAAAACAAAATGAATTTTCCAATTTTAAATCTTAATGCTAACAAAAAAGAATTAACTTAATACAATTCAAATTATAAAACAATTCAGTCCGTTCTCTGGTATCCAGGTGGAGCTGGAATTAGAAGAAGAAAACCCTTTAATATGAAGGAATAAAAGTTGTGGGTAGCGAGTAGCGAGATCATTTTTTCTCAACTACCACACAGGAATGGTTTAAATTTATTTTATCTTATACTATTAGTGAAATCCCCAAATCAATATTTGTGGGAACTTCACGGGAGTGTGGGAGACCTGATCAATGTTCAGGCCGTTATGGATTGGGGAAATGTCCAGGTCAATATCCTGGTGGGTTTTGCTCAGTTTCGATAGGTCGATTAGGTGGAGAGGTGATAAGTAGTGGTGATTTTCAACTTGAAGTTGCGTTGAAAGCTGGCTAATGAGGGGGTTAGGATGTTGAGAGATCTTCTCAAGTTGTTTGACCGCGAGAGAAAGGAGATAGTCCTCGATTGGAGTGATGTTTGCACTGTCATACAAAAAGGTGTTGGGAAACTAGTGTCCGTCAGGTTTTCTGTACACTCCTGTACAGGCCCTTAGGATCTTTCTTTCGAGAGCGCTAATTTGCTTCATATAGGATGGTGAAATGGTGTGCCAAATGGGGAAGCAATAACCTATGATTGGGCGGATGAGCTGTTTATATATAAGCAGCTTTGTATCTTTCGGGAGACCGTTTCTCCTTCTGATAATAGGGTTGAGTAGGGAGTAAGCGTAGTTTGCTTTCCTCAAGGTTAGCTTGGCGTGGTTGTTGAATTTCAACAGATTATTGAAAGAGACACCAAGATATTTGGCGTTCTTTGAAGGCTGGAGCTTTTCGTTATTGACTTCAATTTCTATGTTGTTGGCTCGTGTGGCGAGATTGGGTCTTCCTCTTGTGGAGGGGTTTCGGATGCAAATCATTTCAGACTTGTTAAGGTTGATTTTGATGCCCCATTTTCTGTAGTACTCGGCAAGTTTGAGGACATGCCGCTCCACTTTCGTAGCAGCGAAATTTGATGACATGGAGTGGGCGTGCGTAAGGGAGTCATCAGCATAAAGTAGTGTGGTGGAATTTGAGTCGTTGGCAGGCTGGTCATAGGTGAAAAGATTGAAGAGAGTTGGTCCGAGGACTGAACCTTGGGGGACACCAGCACTGACTGATATTGCCTGAGATTTGACAGTCTCAATTTCTATGTAGAAATTCCGGGCTGACAGAAAGCTATGTATAACCCGGGTGAGATAAGGCGGGAACTCGAGGTTTATAATTTTGAATATTAGCCCGTTGGTCCAGACTGAGTCAAACGCTTTCTCTACATCAAGGAAGCAGCCTACTGTCTGCTCCCTTTTGTTGAGGGCGTTTGTAGAATCAGAGAGGAATTTGAGCAAAGCGTGAAAAGTGGAGTGCTGGGGCTTAAAGCCGAATTGGGTATCTTTCCTGATATTTAGGTCGAGGCAAGTATTTTCTATGTGTTGGCGGACTATTTTCTCGAAAAGTTTGCCCAGGTTGGACAGAAGAGAGATAGGGCGGAACTCATTAAGGTTTTTCGAGTTTCCTTTTTTGGGAATTGGAACTATGCGTGCGGTTTTCCAGACATCAGGAAAGTAAGAATTATTGAGACAATTATTGAAGATAATTGTCAGAAATTCTATGGCGACAGGTGGGAGGTTTTTGATAACTTTGTTTGAAATGTTATCAGGGCCGGCGGACTTTTCACTTCTGATAGTCCTGATTAGGGCGAAAACGTGAGCAGGATTTGAAAAGATGCTTAAATCATCCGGATTTAAAGACGTGTTTGTGGAATTAAAGATTGTGGCGGAGGATCCTACAGCCTGTGCAGTGAAGTTATCAACGGTCGAGTCTACAGTGGTCCTAAAATTAGCATCGCTTAGAGAAGGGTTGTCTTTGAAAGTGGATTGGAAATATTCCGCGAAGGCGTTGCATTTTTCGTGGGGAAGGTTGTAAGCGTTCGAGCCACTTAAGATGGTTTTGTGGAGAATTTCCTATGGTCTTTCCGTTACCGAATGGAGTCTGTAATGCAAGTGTTTCATCTGTATTTACTGTGTCGAAATTTTTCAGTGCCCTTTTCTTAATCAAACTTACCTCAGCGCCTGTATCCAGTACTAATTTGGTTTGGCCGTGTAGGCCTATGTCTAACGGAAGTTTGACGGTAGGGTTACAAAGTTCGGGCGGCTGAGTGGACCCTTCTTTTTGTGCGTTTAATTTTAAAGTCGAGCCGGGGAGTTTTGGGTCGACTGGCTGTCGTTTCCGTGACTCTCGGCTTCCCATTTGTTTTTATATTGGCATGACTTCAGGTCATGTCCAATACGACCACAAAAACCACATTTCACTTGAACACGATACACTCGCTGCTTGCTGGGTTTTAATTTAGATGGAGCTCGATTATTGGAAAAATCTCTATTAGGCTGGTTGGGAATAGCGTTTTTGCGTCTACAATCTCGCACATCGTGGTTATACATCCTACAGTTTACACAGTAGGGCGTGTTCTTTCTTTTTAGGCATTCTGAATAAGTATGGCCTCTTAATTTACAGAAACTACAATTGATTTTACTCAAAATTTTATCTTTATTTCTTACATTTGAATTTATTTGGTTCACACTCTCACTTATCTGCCTTTCACTTGGTGCTGTATATGTAAACTGTGTAAACTGTATAGGCCGAGGATGTAATGGACTATTTGGCTGACTATGGGGCCATAGCCCCTTTCCAGCTTGGGTCATGTTTAAATTATCTGGATTGTTTGGTGGCAAATGGTTTGTTTGTACTTGCCGGGTTATTCAGAGAGATATTTGGGTTAAATGGTACCGGAAATTGCAGGTACGAAGCGCTCTGTTGGAGCCGTTCCTTGTCTAGTGCCTTTACACAAATTTAACGTTTGCTTTAATCTTGCCGTAAAGGCTGATAATGTTTCGAGAGGGAACTGACGTGTAGTTATCAATTTATTTACCATTTCCTGGTACGTCTCACGGAGGAGGTACGTCCTGCTTAGACGTTCCTCTACCCCTCTGAATGTCGTTGGAATATCTCAGGTGTACAGCTGATATGCCTCACCTCGAAGTCTGGTTGGGAGAATTTGTAGAAAAAGAGTTTGTTCTTCGGCCGACAAGCACTGCGTTACTTGCCTGCAACAACCCAAAAATGTCTGTAGTTCTAGGCTTAACGTAGGACTTGGCTCACCTGAAAACAGAGGTACCAATTTCACCGCTATTTTGCTACTTTTTATATAGTCTGCCATGTCGGCTTTCAGATTCTTCTGCAGTTTTAATCTAAACACTGTATTTTCTAAAGAGATTTCACCAAAACTAGTGTCGCTACTGCTGGTTTCCAGAAGGGAGTCGCCCAGCCAGTTTAGGGTAATTTTAGCTGCCGAAGACTCAAAATCGGGTTCACAATGTTCACTATTATTTTCTACGGCTAGCGAGCGCGAGAATCCGTCGAAATCACTGAGTGCCTCTCGGAATTTTTCTGTTTCTATTTTAAAATGATCGATTTTTTCGAGTCTCTTCCTTCTAGAAGAAGCTATTTGTTTGTCAATCTGGTCGCACTGAATAACAGAAATTCCTGCAGACTCTCGTACTCGCTTTTCTAAATTTTGTAAATATGAATTTAAATCTAAATTTGTACTAGGCCTTATTTGTTTGAGACTGGTTAGCACCGTCCCACTTCTTAATCTGGCTCCTGATGGGATGTCTTCTGCTTATGCTGAAGATTGCGCGGGATTAGCAATTGTTCCCTCCACTGCTTCCTTCGAGCTTGGGTTGCCTCCTTCGAGTTGGGGCGGAATTTCCTTTTCGTCTCCCGGCAAGGAAGATTGTTGATTTCCTGGGTTGCTTGCGGCTCGCCGGGACGGGTTGTACCTTGAGTCGTCCGGCGGGGAAGTTTGAGGATTTCTTGTTAGCGGGTTGTCCTTAGGATCGCCCGTCTGGTCGTCTGCTGGTACTGTTGTTGTCTCTAGTTCCTGCTCCTGCGGACGTCGTTGTTCCTGGGTCGTCTTCCTTGTCGCTCAGGTAACCTTTCAAGTCCCGGGCAGGGTAGGAGCTCACAAATGTCCACCGTTGGTGCTTTGCACTTTGCTGAAGGGGTGTCTGCATACCCGCCTGGAGCAGAGGCAGTTAAAGCTGTACTACCCCGAGTGTTGGAGGTGACCAAAAACGAATGCCCCTGAAGCCAGACTCAGCTCCGAGTTGAAGGGTAGGGTGTCTTGCCCAGCACTAGCTCTAGGTCTTGCCTCTTTGTTGTTCGTGGAAGATCAAGGGTTTTCAAGCACTTCCTTGATCCTACCGGCTGCGCCAAATTGTTAAATTATATTTCCGCTCTTACCTCGTGCGATCTGGGACAGGGACTTTCTAATCCAAAAAAGCTCTGTTGGTTAATCCGCTTTTGTGTATTTTATTTTATAAACACTTTCAACTTTGTATTACACTTTCAAATTAATAATATATAATATTACTCTACCACAATTGGGGTTTCCTTTCACATTTCCTGGTTTATTCGTTTAACTTCACCGTTTCAATTATATCTTTTCTTTTGTAACCTAATTTAATTTCCCGACTCGTAACCATCTGTCTTTTTTAACATTCTTTAATCTATTTTTCTCTAAATCAAATACGACCGAAGATTTGGTTTGTTTTTTCTTTCGACAACCGCACCGCTCAGATTTTAAAAACGAACTCGCCTTTTGATCACATTCATTGCGATCAAGAGCCATCGTTCAGGGTAGAAAATGCATCGTTTGCATTTCTACCCTGAGAAAAATTTTCATTCGTTCCGGACTTGATTAATTATGCCCAGAATATTTTTCGATAGACGGCGGTTTGGCGAAATGGAATTCTATCCTTTAATAAATATCAGCCACCGTTCCGTCGTTTGAAAATCGCGGCGCTCGTATACATGTAATGTATTTGTGCTGCGCGACTTTCTTATCGTGAATATTTTAGCGTAATATTTGTGGGAAAAATATGTGAAAGAACTGCTGATGCTGTTTTCTTCGCGTATTTTTCTGATAAGCCAACCAAGTTTTTAAGCATGGTTAGCTTATGAAAATTTTCTAAATACATTTACCAAGCTAGATGGGACTGTCTTTGCGTGTATGTGTGTATACACAACAGTCGCAACATTTCAAATCAGAGTCCTACGCATTTCTTCACTGCCCTCAATTTCTTTCTATAAAATGTTGGTCATAAATGGGTTTTATCGACGATTTATGATTGTTTTTCTAATAAGTATCCACTTTGTCACAAGTTGCAAGTTCGATGGATATTTCCAGGCACGAGTTTTTATTTCAGAACCAGCCTTCTTTGGTGCTGTCACTTTAAGAGTGGAACTTTTCTTCTTCGTTTTGCATTTACGCACCTGCCGTTCTGGTTCTCTCAGCCCAATGTCGGTCGTGCTAGCTGTGACTTTCCGATTATCAACTAGATGGCGGGGGAACCTAGATTTACGCGGACCACAGAACGAACCAAAGATAGGCCAAATATATTCAGGATAGTCAAACCATTGAATATCATGATAGGGGAGAAAATTTAACGTCAAGATTTTAATCATAGAAGAAATAGTAGTTACAAATATCATTAAAACTTCAGGACTCACATTATACCTACGCATAACCATGACAAAAAAAAGTTTTTCTCCCCCCTCCCAAAGCAAATTCGCTATAATTTTCTATGTTTATATGAAGGTAAACTTTGCTAGATCTCCGATTCACAGTTCCTAAAAACTTTAAAAATTCGGAAAAAATAATATTGGTAACCCTAAACAGCATTGTTGATAGGTATGTATGTAATAAGCTTTGTATCTCGATATATCCATACATTTGCAATCATACATGTATACTAAGCAACCTTTAACTAAACTTTTATATTCAGTAGCGGAAGCACTTTAATATAAAATTAGATAAAGTTCCTCGTGTGAGTGCCAGGTTAAACAACATAAATTACAGCCCTCAGCCCAGCCCCACATTAACCTAATTTCTAAGCTAGAAATTCTTCCATAAAATAAAATTTTAAGAAGAAACACACTGCTCCCTGGTATGAAATATTAAGATTATCAAAACTTCCCCTTTTAGGTTTTGTAGGTACACGACCCGACCGCGACCATAGTCAGCTTTTGAGAAAGCAAGGGATACAAGTCAAAACAAAGAGCTCGAAGAAGGAACCGGCAATACAGTGGGAATCATTACTTCTGGTTACCTGCAGTCTACTGAATTTTAGTTTTTATTGTAAGTACTGTGAAGTCGCCATGAATCTAATTAAAAATAATAAAAAAAAAACAATGAAAATAAAAAATAAAATAAAAAACCTTTCATTCGTACTTAATTTTAGGGCTTCGGTGGGTGATAATTTATAATAAAACTTTTGAAATGGGGAACCCCATTTGGAGAGGGTCAGATAAGCTCGCTGCTTCACGAGACTACAGTTACAGGAAAAATCGGTTTTGTGTAAAGATGATGTAAAGCTTAACAAGGTATGGCCTTCCCAAAAGTATTCAGCGCTATTTTTAGTTCATCACATGGTGGACATTTTTAACAAGCCTTTTTTCTTTAGTTTTATTGTGCTATATTGACTACAGGATGTGATCGATTCGGTGGAGTTAATTTGCAAAAACAAAAACTGTTAAAAACATTGATTGTTTACCTCATTATTTTGAGGGTGACGCGGCATTCCCTCTTAAGACAAATCTTATGAAGCCGTTTTCAGGGCAAAATTTAACGGATCACCAGGAATATTTCAATCGTCGATTATCGAGTGCCAAGAGGACAATAGAAAATTCTTTTGGTATTATGTCTTGCCGGTGAAGGGATCTACTGCATGACATATATTGCCATCCAATGAATGTGACAAAAGTTGTTTATGCTAAAGTAGTCTTGCATAACTACTTACGTAAGGAATGCGTTAAATTGCCCATCGAATTTCGCAGACCATGACACGACTGAATGAATCCAAGAAGGACAATGGCAACAAGAAACTTCAGTCTACATCTCCCCTTGGGAGATCAAATCATGCTTTCACATCGGAATTTGCAATGCGAGAGCAACTATGCCAATACGTATGTGTTAATAGATTAGTTTTGTGTAGATTGAATAAAAAAAAATTATTTAACTTTTATGTTTTTTTTTCCCTAAATAATCGCAGTTTTTTATTAACATAATATAAAACTCATTCCTACATCTCGTCTAACTCGTTCACGGACAGTTCGACTAGATCAATTTTTTTTGGCAATGGACTGCATAAAAATCTCACTAGGCGACTGCTCCGTTGTCTTCAGAAACTTATTCGCCCCGTCTGAAAAGTTCGAATATTGCTCATCGATGGGTCAAAATTGCTTTCACAAGCTGTTCTTTTCCTTGCAGGATTACTATTACTACTAGAGCAGGCGGTACTTCTCCCGAAAGAACTTCCGGCACTTCTATCGCAGAGGTTGTTGAGCCCTCTATTACAGTTGATGATAACAAGTCCGGTTCGTCCGATATTTCCAACAAAAATGCACTCTGCGCCATCTCCTCATCCAGCCCCACTTCCGATGGCAACCGTTTGTAGTTGCTAAGTATTTTTCTAGAAAAGCAACATATTATATTTTCACATTAAACAAATTTATATTATTTTTTCATTACATTGGACCTATATATGCATCTACGAAATTTAAGAGATCAAAATATTTCCATTTAGGTTTATTCACCGCTCCACTTCCAGACGGAGTAGCCCGCATTTTGCTCAACTTAAGTCTGTAAGTATTCCTCACCGCGCTTTCAATTTCTCTTCTGTAAGTAAAAATTGTGTTGTAAAATTCAAATAATTCAAATAATAAATACTGCTCCATAATCACAGCTTTAAACTCGCTATTATATTATTAAGTTTTCAAATGTATAGGAAAGTAATAATTAATTACAAAACAATGCAATGCAATACAATAGAATAAAAATAAGTAAAACACGAGTTTCCAAACAAAACTGAGGCCAAGCCGCATGAAAAAGTAGAAAATAAACTTTTCTTCACACACAGAGGTGGACTCAGATTTTTTGATTGGAACATTTCTCTTGAATATTCTTTCTCTTCATGAATCAAATCACTTATTACCTCTGATTGATCATACTGAAATATAACGATGATTGTCAGCGAATAAAATCTGAGTCCACATCTGTGTGTGAAGAAAATTTTATTTTATACTTTTTCATGCGGCTTGGCCTCAGTTTTGTTTGAAAACTCGTTTTCTACTTGTTTTATTTTCTGCCTTTTTCACGTTAACTAAATTGTTATTACGTGCTGCATGGAGATATTTTAAAACAATTTTTAAGTCATGTTTGGTGCCGATCCGAAAACACAAATTTTTCAAGTATCAAATCGTTGAAGTACTGCAACGGTTTTCTGAAATTCAAATTATGTTTTAAACAGCGCTTTTTAGCTGTATTCCAACTTGATCTCATATAACATGAATTTTCCCGATTTTCCATGTTTTCCACAGACTTTTCCTATTACTATGAAATTTTTGAAAAATTTACATGAATTTTCCTCGATTTTTCATGCAAGTTTTCATGATTGTTGAAGAGAAAGTATTGATGCCAGTAGGACAAAAAAAATGATTCCGCATAGTTTATAAATCTTTTTTGTCGGAAAATTTTCCAGAAAAACAGATTTATCCCTAATCATATCGATGAGAATTTGTCCGATGATTTTCCCGCTTTTCCGGGTTTTCCACGGAGTTTTCCACAAAAGCAACTTTATGCAACTTATTTCGCTCTACAACTTTGTCTTAGGTTGCAAAACACTCAAACGCTTCCTTGGTCTGAAAAACTCCGGAAAAGCGTTTTACATGAATTTTCCTCGTTTTTTCTGCAAGTTTTCACCATTGTCGGAGAGAAAGTAATGATGCCAGTTGATAGGCAACTTGATCCTGCATAATTTAGAAAACTTTTTTACCGGAAAATTTTCCGGAAAAGTCGGAAATTTTTTTCGGAAAATTCGGAAAACTCTGTATTTTTCCTGAAACGGATTTATCACTAATCAAATTTGTACCAAATTTTCAAATGATTTTTCCCGATTTTCAGGGTTTTCCATCGAAATTTCCGCTTCAAATTTTGATAGATTCAATTGTCACGCGACATGGACCTTTCAGCTCGATGTGATGACGAAAATTGGGTCTACGAGAGTGTCGAAAATAGTAAAAAAGAAATATATAAATAAATAGACAGATTTGTGTACGAGTTAAAGGGAATGGCCTCAAAAAAACACAAATGAATTAAAATAAAAACACACTCAATACCTATTTCCTCATATATTTTTTGCCACACTTTATCCTTTTTAAAATTATTTTTATATGTAGTCTATGTCGCTTTTTATGTACAGAAAAGAATTTTCCTTCACAAGTTCAATTAATTTTTCTTCGTGTGTCATTATCTTAGATCATAAAACGAAAGGATAGGCTACCTTGTATAAAATTCGTGTACGTGTGATAAGCAATTTTATTGTGGACACGGGAGGGAAATGACAAGAGGGCTGGGCTTTTAGTTTTTGTCAGTTCGATATTTCTGACATTTCTCATTTGTCATTTCTTATATATTACAATTGAATTGTCATCGGGGCTCTTGTTTGATCTCAGTCAAGCAAAGGCCACGACAAGAAATATTATAAGCAAATAAATGGGGCACTAGGAAAACTCTTAAAAATGTAATAAGTTATAAAAGAATTATAAACTCAAAAAATGATACGAATCGCGGTGATAGGAAATTATAAAACTTGTTCAATATTTGATTAACTTTCAACTACTAAATTATGTGTCAGCTCCGAAAATATCGTAGTTTACGACTTCCATGACTAAACAAACACATCGATGCGATTCTACTACTTGAAGAAAAATTCTTAAGTTTTTCTTCCTCATAGCCTATCCTGTTCGTTATATGATCTAAGGTCATTATGAAGCTGTTCAAAATCAAATATCAACTGATAGCGGCTGCGGCTCTCTAATCGAAGCCGGAGCCTAAGCCTCCATTGGGGTGCCATACTCACATTTGATTTTTGACAAGCCTCGCTCTCGAATTCGGAGTGGGAGCCGAAGCCAACATTGTGTCATCGTTGTTCTACTTCCCTTTGTATGTTATTAGTTTGTCTTATCCCTTGAGCCGGTTGTCCATCCATACTACAATTGCAGCACTGTTAGTGACCAAGCGTGAGCAAAACTATTTAAAATGATACAACTGGAGCCATCTGATATTATAACAAGGAAGCATTATCTCAATCACTAGATAGCTCTATACACAAGGGTAATATCATATTGGATGAAATTTTCTCGAAGTCAGTGGGATTTAAAAAGTATGAGTTAAAAACCTGGAGTCTCCCAGCGGGAAAGGGATTGCAAACCGCATCGAAGCCGTATTGCACCTTTGGCAGCTATCATCGACCCATTTCTGCACGAAAACTTCGATGAATTTTACACATGATGTCCTAGGCAGGGTAGTGATGCCTTTCTGTAGGAGTATGTGTCGATGAAAAAGTTCATGAACAGTCATCAAAGAAAGTATCGAAAAACAAG
Organism: Dioctria linearis; assembly: GCA_963930735.1. Classification (NCBI taxonomy): domain Eukaryota; kingdom Metazoa; phylum Arthropoda; class Insecta; order Diptera; family Asilidae; genus Dioctria; species Dioctria linearis. Next base: position 125,042,940 of record OZ005744.1, on the reverse strand, counting down.
CTTCAAATAAATCTTCGGTGTACCGTCGTTCATTAGCACACCGAAGAGTAATCATCGCAGAAACCACCGAAGAACAATCATCAAAGAAAATACTGAAGAACAACCATCAAAGAAAGTATGGAAGATCAATCATCAAAGAAAATGCTGAAGAACAATCATCAAACAAAATATGGAAGAACAATCATCAAAGAAATCAACAAGGAGTGAATTTCGGATAAATAGGAAGTAGAAATTAACAATTTTCATAAATAAAAACAATTCACTTTATAATGAAAAAAAAGAGTAACACACTCATACCTTATTATAAAAAAAAAATTGAAAAAAAGTAGATTATAAAATGTGTATGGTAAATGAAATACGCTCCAACATTACATTTGGCTTCTTTTTCTTTTGATGGCCTCATTTTTAAAGTGCCTATTCTTATGAGTTCGAAAACTTTGCCTCATGTCCTTGACAAAGTCAGTCTCTCTAAAGCAATCCGTCATTAGCGCTTCTGCAAAAATTAAAGCAAGTATTAATATGTAGGCAAAGACAATCTTATATTCAAAAATGACAACTTACTGAATAGTACACTGTTGACATTTTTGAATTCCTTAAAAGCTTCTTTTCCTTTTTGGCCATCATAGTTATAATTAAGTATTATTTTACTCCCTAATATTTTGTTGACATTTTTGACGATTCCACCTACTTTTACCATGGATTTCACAGCATAAATCTAGGAATTATTTTAGGTGGGTTTATTCTATATAATTTAGATATATGTTGGTAATTTACGTAAGAATCTTCATTCTCGGAGATCTCTTTATCCAATTTAATCAAATCTTCTTTGGTTTCAATGGGGAACTTAATACGGGTGGTTAGCTTTTCTTCTTTTTTCTTAATTATTTCTTTCAAAAATACTTTGATTTCGGCATTGGCCATCACAATTTCTCTGATTTGGTCTAAAAATGAACAAATGAAATACAAATACCTATATAAGCAAATCGTGACTAGTTTTACTTTTTAACGGCTCTATTTCCTTGGTTATATGTTCTAAAATTAGTCGAAATGAATTTTATATAAAATGTATGTTAATAATATACTAAGCTTTTAATTCAGATACTATTTGCGTTTTCAACCCAGATTTCTTGCCTTGTAAATGTAAAGTGGCGTCGCAACGACGCAGCAACCCCTTTCCAATTTTTTTTTGTTCAAATGTTGGCGTATTTGTGGCCATTATGATCTGCAAGTATTAAATTATGCATTGTAAATTATGGATTGTATTTATTCAAGTGATTTATTTTATTACCAAACAAAATCTAAGATTATTAAAAAACACTTACGCTTTGTTTATTCACTTTTCACTTTTGGTTTTTCTCACTTTTTAATTAAATATTTTGCTCCACTTGCACTTATCGACCACCTGCTTTCAAATTTATCTCCGAATGAAATGTAAAAGAAGATACTGAAAGAAATTTTACCCGAACAATATCCGATTCTAAGGAAAAAATCCAAAATCTTACTCACGAACATGCTCGGTCCAACATTACTCACTCAATTACTTCAAATTTTTCCCAGAATTAAATATCAGAAAAGGGACTACTGCAACGAATTTTAAGCAGATGACATATTATTCAATTCCAAAGAAAAAATCAAAACATTTTTCTCCCCAACATGCTTGTCTGAACATGAATTTTGTTCTGAAAATTAAGTATAGCTACTTTTCTGCAGGACTTATGCACATATTTTTCATTAGTACCTTTTCAGAAATATTCCTTGATGAATACATGCATGCTCACTGTCATGCACGGTAAATTTCCCGCTGGGCTACATCGTGCGGCTGGTAAACGCATACATACATCAGTGGGTGATATGCCTATTCTATGCATCTGCTTGTTAAGTTTGCAGTGCCTGGTTAAGATTCCTATAATGACTCTTAGTTGATTCCATTGGCGTACTGGGTAGGGACCAGAGTAGGCCCGGCCTCCCCAGAATGCAGAGACTGCCCCCCCCCCGAAATTATGAAAATTCAAAGAAAACATTCGTTAATTCGTACAAGCTTAGGTCTAATTAAATTGAATCTTTTCGGATCGGAGGAATCGAAAAGACTTTAACGAATTCTATTAAAATCTTTTTAAAATTTTTAAAAACTGTACTGAGATTGCTCTGATTCCACTGAATTTTGACAAACGCGTGACAGTAGGAGAAATCATGCAGAACTATGTTAACAGTTTGTGCAAAAATTTTAATTGAAAACCTTTGATATCAATGAAATTTTGAAAATTTCGTAAAACTTTGTTTAATTTTTCGGAAAAAAAAACTTTTTTAAACTTTTTCGATTCTAATCCCAACGGATTCAGTAATAAGGCTGATTATCTTTATAACGAAAGCAATTAAAAACTTCAATAATATTCTTATTACGTTACATTATGGAATAAAGTTATTTTAGCACTCTAGACAACAAATACTTCGGGAAACCGAGAAATTCACAGAAAAACATGAAATTTGTCTAGAACTCGAGTCTCGAAAAGATAAAGCCAACCGGAGAGGACAAAAGAGTTCGTCATAGAGTCCATTCTAGGTCTTCCGAATATTGAAGAAGACACATATTTACAACCAAGTGATGAACAACATTATCACTAACTCATTTATAAAGTTGTACCTGAAACATGGAGAGTCATTTATAGAAAATTATAAAAATGCTTTCAATGTAGTCATTTCCACCTTACAGGCTGAAACAAAAATAAAAAATAATATGTTCCAAAACAAGAGCATTGTAGTAAGTTCGGAAAGACTGAAAACACAAATTGAGTTCTGCTCAAATTTATACAAGTATCTGCAAGCAGCTCTGGGCCTTCTTGTCAGCTCGGTCGGCTGTGAACGAAACTTTTCCATCGAGTTAAAACCTAGTTAAGAGCAACTGCTTCAGGAGAGGTTTCCGAACATGGCACTCATAAACATTGAAAATGGGATAATTAAAAACAAACTAACAGCCCAACAGGTGCTAAATAAGTTTGCAGAAAAAAAAAGCGTAAACTAAAGACTTTTTTACAAACTTTACTATCTCTTTATTAGTGATTAATTAAAATGTAAATAATTGATATAAAACGTGTATCTAACTTCAGATCTGTACAGTACTTAAGTACATTGCTAATTAATTATTAGTACCAATGCCAGCACCTGAACTTAAATGTTTTTTAACTACAAGTACAAGTTCCGGTACTGGTACTCAAAAAATTCTCAAGTACAAGTCCCGATACTGGTACTTAACGCATTTACTACAAATACCGCCATAACGCCAAATACTTCAGCTATTGTAAATTATTTAAATACGCCTTCTAATAATAGAGATTATCTGCATCTCAACAGTGCCTCAAGAAATCTTACAGCCTTCAGTAAAATATAAAGAAAATTAGCGTAATATATGAGTAACTGTAAGACAGAAATTGTGAGGTTGAATGTATGTCTTTTGTTGAGAATGTGGGCAATCAAGTGCCACAATCCGCTCTCTTCCTCCGCACATATGGAGCGTTGATTTTTTCATTTGCAGGTCTTGTAAATCCTACACAAATGCAATCGTTTTCTGATATGTCATTTGTTTTGCTAAAGGTAAACTCAAATACTGTATGAAAAACTTCCAAAATTATGTAGAAATTAAAACAGTAAAAGCTTATACGATATTTTATGATATTTCGTAAATGGAAACCTCATCCAGTTCTTTAACTGGCTATAGATTTTTCAAAATTTCTGATTTGAGTTTTCGAAAGCTCTTGAACCTTATAAGTACCAGTATCAGTACCTGGACTTGTACTTAAAAATTTTTAAGTACCAGTACCGAAACTTGTAATTGTAATTAAGAAAAATTTAAGAATGGGTTCTGTTACTGGTACTTGGAATAAATATTGGGCATAAGGCAGGGTGTCATTATCATATCACTCAGTTTCGTGTATTGAACTTGAGGATTCTGATTTATTTTCCTTAATACATGAGAGAAGGAAAGGAGGGATGTTGAAAACAAAAGTCTCTGCTAATTAAACGACACTACTTTCTTTTATTTTTCGTTTAAAATCGTGCAAATTTCATTTTATTTTTCAAATAAACACACTTGCTTATACTAACTGATAAGCGATGTACCATGCTTTTCTCTCTCCGTGTGCTCAATAACAAGAATTATAAAAAAGGATGGTAAACAATTGAGAACTGTTCGTTATTCTTCTGACCTTAACATCGCAGCCTCGACAAAGTCTGCCATATCTCAAACAGCTGAATAATAATTGTATATGACGTTGTGCCGTGATCTGATGAAATCGAATCAGTTTGCCTACATATTCGGACTCCGGCCGTACATACACTATTGCAACTATTACTCAGCCTAGAGTTATTTAGCATAAAATGGTAAAGTTACTTTTTAATCAAAACTATTTCATTATTTCGTTAAGTAAGGTATATAGTAAAGCTAGCTTTTGGGAAGGTAAGGAGCCAAGCTTAAAATTACTGGAAGATTATTTTCCTATATGGATAGTAGCTTAGGCTCAATGCCTGGCACTTTTCCATAAGTATCAATATAGAACATTTTAGAGAACGGAATCGCACGCACACACACATATAGATTTCTGTTTCATGACTTGAGAAGTATTTCTCGAGGGTTTCGGAAAAGCTTTCGAATTAAACTTACTATAGCACAGTCACACCGCACAGACGCTGAAATTCAACAGCGTTTTTGCAACAGCAAAGCCAATATAAAAAATATAAAAAAGTTAAACGCATTCAACTTGTTGGACTTGTATGCACTCAAGGGTTTGCGTATGTACATTACTATCAACGAAGCGTAGCGTTTTGCAATTGATTTACACTCCTAATAGAACTTTCAATGATAAATTCTGAAGTAAAGTATATGCAGGTGGGGTATCAGTTTTGCTCTCGCGTTCATGACGAAAACGTGAAATTGTAGGAATAGTTTTTAGAGTAATACACGTGGTTGAATTTACATGGGGATTTTTGATTTAGAATTAGTGAATGGAGAACTTTCCCATTGGATAAAAAAAATACGTTTTTGTGGGGTTTGGGGAGAGGGGTAAACTACCCCATTGGGATGGTCAAATTCTTGCTTTGTGTAATATCAAATTAAAGCTCTTGCTAAGTGCTATTTCTGGGGCAGATATTCTTTTCTTCTGTATGAAACTATCTAACAGAATTGTCTAATTGAATTTGTGTACAAAGGGGATGTAGGTTGGTGCGGGAGACTTTTTTTTAAACGGTCTAGCCTAATGTTTTACTTATTTCATGGGAACATTTCCATTTTCTATGTTTAACCATTATATGGTCTTATTTTTGTCACCAATGCGTATTCGCCGACGTTCAAGATTCTGTTCATGATGAAATTAATAAATCAATATGCTGAATATATGCGTATCACCACGCAATATTCATGAAAGGCAAAAGGAAACGACAATTACCTATGAATCTGGCTGAGTGCCTCAATCCTCACTTGATATTTGGCTGGGATGCCTCAATCTCTTTGATTACAAATATTTAGCTGTTTGCCCCGATATTTTTATCTGACAGATATCTGTCTAAGACGCCTCTGTCTTAAAGGGTATGAACAACTGGCTAATTGCCGCTGAGTTCTCAAGAATAAGTACATACTAGCTCTTTCCTAGTCGATGGTCAATTCTTTATTTCCCATTTCTTCCTTAGGGTTACCCTTAATTATAATCACCAAATTTTGCTAGATAATCAATCTACATTCATTTCCTTATACTATCTACAATCGATATTATTTTCTCACCTTATCTAATAATGAAAGAACAGGGACCTCATATGAGCTACCTGTCTTGCATGTTCTTTGTTGCTGTTGTACATACATGTTTAACTATCTGCTCGAGCTGTAATTTGATGGGCATTTACCTCGTTTTGAATGAATCACACATAATGATTACATACAAATTTGTATGTAAGGAAAATTATGTTTTCATTCTTGTGTATTTGAGGAGTTAATTGAACTCCGAGTTTTATCTTTTATGAAATGATTTACAAACTTTAGTTGCAATCTTGGTTTCCTATTTCTTTTAAGGCGATGTCCATATTTTTTATATGCAATTATATGTATGCATGATCACAATTGCGTCACAATGGGTTTTGATGTGAAAAAAAATTCCAAATTTTTGACAAGGAATTGCTTATATAAAATTGCGATAATCTTCTAAATTACTTACCACAGAAAAACGAAAATTAGTCCACAACATTTCTAAGAGAACGTAGTTCTGAATTAATGTGCATATGTCAGAGAGATGTTATGTCTCTTGCTCGCTATGCACGATAACCTACACATACCAATAGAACCCTTTGCTCTTGTACTTGTGAGCTTCACTTAGATTTACAGAGTGAAATGGGCAGTCTATTACGGATCTTGGATCAGCTCACTACATGTACCTATAATTTAAGATAAACCTAGTTGAATAATTATAGAATAAATCACATTTAATTAATATACATTGGTGGATTACCAACATACACAACAAACTGGCGACGAGGATGTCAGATTTTATAGATTAGGCGAAGAAATTCTACCAGCAAGAAGGAGCTGAAGGCTGAGGTAAGACAATCCATTGCATTTACAGTACAGTACAGTACATATACATAGCATACGTACAAAAAATATATATATATATATATTTTTCTTTATTTACTAACATGAAAAACAATCAGTGGCTAAAATAAAAACAAATATTTAAATTAATTGTGTCGGTAAAAATAACATAATCAAAAAGTGCATTTGGACATAAAATAAAGGTTTATGACACATACATACATTACATATTTACAAGCTAGCAGAACAACAAGCAGTGAAATCCGGCAAGAACATTCGTTTTTTTTTTTACAAATCATACGTATATACAATACATTCGTCCCACAATACATGCAAATTCACCACCGATATGGAGGAAGAAATCAGTAAAAGTTCACAAATTTTGGAACGACTACAGGCAAACCATGATACACCAAGAAATGATTGCCGTGGAATGCAATTACAACCATTCGACGAGAACAATGAAACTTTTGAAATATATTTACAACGAGTGGAAAATTATCTCGAGCTGCGTAACATAAATGATAGCACACAAGAAAATGATAAGATTTGCTCGCGGATCCTCATTAATTAAGTTGGACCTAAAATTTATCAAACCTTGTCATGCTTAACTGCACCTGATCCACCAAAAATATAAAGAATTAACTGATCTATTACGTGAACATTTTTGCCCTAAGCCCAGTGAGGTCTCAGAGCAACACACATTTTCAATGCGTGTCCAGCATGAAGGGGAATGTATTGCCATCTTTCAAGCCGAATTATGGAAACTTGCCAGCAATTGCAATTTTACATGCGAGCACTGCAACAAATCTACAATAGCGATTCATCTCCGATCGCAATTCATTCGCGGAATTCGAGACAATAATATTAGGGAGCGTCTTTTACAACAAGATTCGAGTAGCAAATTCGACGAAACAGTTAAATTAGCGCTATCCATCGAGGCATCCAAAATCGAAAGCAAAGAAATACAAGGTCAATCTCAATCAATACAGCCGTAAACCGAGTAAGGAAACCCCAAGAGAAACACGAAACAAACACAATAACAAGCCCAATAGTAATAAACGGGATCTTCAGTCGACGTCATTACAACAAAATAGTCGTAAATGCTTCCGATGCGGTAATGCGATATGGCCAACAAATGCACAGAAAGAGACTTGCGATGTTTTAAATGCAATAAAAAGCGCCATTTATGTAGTGTTTGCATGAGCAATAAGTCAATGGACCAACGTGCCCTTGAAGTAGAATCGGATAATACAAGCGGCGAAGAATATTACATGAAAACTATTAGAATATAATATAATATAAAAAATAATATTTACAGATGCTGTAGGAACTATACCACATTACATGTGCTCATTTAAATTAAAAGCTGAAGAAGTTACACCAATTTTTGTAAGGCCGCGTTCAGTGCCGTACGCATTGAGAGAACAAATTGAAACGGAACTAGACCGTCTTGAAAAATGTGGTATAATTGAAAAAACGGACCGTGCTCCTTGGGGAACCCCAGTTGTACCAGTTATCAAAAAGAACGGGAAATTAAGATTATGTGCAGACTAAAAGGCCACAATTAATCATGTTATCTGTGATGATAACTATCCTATACCTCGCGTGGAAGATATTTTTGCAAAGATGGGCGGTGGAAAATTCTTTTGCACGCTTGACTTACATCAAGCGTATTTGCACATGCGTGTTGATGAGAATAGTGCACAAACGCAAGCAATAAGTACCCATCGAGGAAACTATAACGTTAAGAGGCTAATGTTTGGAGTAAAGCTCGCACCAAATACGTGGCAGAGGTACATGGATCGCATTCTTTATGACTTACCTGGAGTATCCTGTTTCTTTGATGACATCATGGTTCAAGAAAGAACATATAATGAATTGTTATCCAATCTTGTAGGGGTCCTTGAAAGGTTACGCAAAAATGAACTGCATCTCAATAAAGTAAAATGCCAATTCTTCCTAAATTCAATAACGTACTTGGGTCACGTCATCGATGCTGACGAAATTCGGCCTATGCCTGACAAAGTTGAAGACATCACTAAAAGTCACCAGCCAAGAAAACTATCAGAGCTTCGAACATTTCTGGGCCTGGTAAATTATTACCAGAAATTTTTGCCAAACCTAGCCAGTAAATTAAAGCCGCTAAATAATCTTCTTAAAAAGGGAGTTCAATTCGAATGGCGAAAGGAATGTAAAGAAGTTTTTGAAAGTTTGAAGAAGGAAGTAACCAGTGCTGATACTTTAATGTCATACAATCCAGATTTACCTCTGGTGCTAGCCACTGACGCTTCACCCACAGGCTTAGGAGCAGTAATATCACATATTACCAATAACAGAACGGAAAGACCAATAGCGTTCGCGTCCCGTTTCCTTACGAAATCAGAAGCCAATTATTCACAGATTGACAAAGAAGCTACTGCGATCGTTTGGGGTTTACAAGAATTCTTCCAGTACTGCTACGGAAGAAAAATTACCCTTGTAACTGACCATAAACCATTGGTTAGCATCTTTCATCCAACTAAGGATCTTCCAGCGGCCTCCGCTCTTCGACTGCTACATTACGCCAATTTTATGTCGGGTTTCAATTATGACATTAGATACAGAAATACAAAAGATCATAGTAATGCCGATTATCTTTCTCGATTTCATTTAAATACACCAAATGAAACATGTAACTACGATCCTATTTGCCAGATTCAACAAATCAATACACTTCCAGTTGACTGCAATGAAATTAGGAAGGAAACAATGAAAGATGAAGTATGCTGAAAATACTACTGCCTTACGATCCGGTAGTATTCTGCCTCTTTGAGAACCACACAGTAACTTTACACTTCAAGATGGCTGCATATTCACCGGCATACGAGTGATGATACCCAAAACCTTACGTAAAAGAGTACTCGACGAATTGCACGCCGCACGCACTGGTATTGTGAAAATGAAAGCTCTCGCCAGGAGTTACGTGTGGTGGCGAGGAACTGACCACGACATTGAAACACTTGCATGACAATGTCCAAGATGTGCTAAATTTAGAGTCAATCCTCTGAAATCTCCAGTACACCCCTGGGACTATCCGCAGCAACCATGGCAAAGAATCCATGTAGATTACACAGGGCCATTCATGGAAACCTACTTCTTAATTGTAGTGGACACCTACTCAAAATGGGTCGAAGCAGTGCCAACCAAAACTACTTCACCCGAACGCACCAAGCAAATACTACAGGACGTTTTGGTCTTCCTCTTATTTTGGTATCGGATAATGGGACGCAGTTTCGATCGACCGATTTTGAAGAATTCTTAAAGTCAAATGGAGTAGTTCATAAGTACTGCGCTCCATATCATCCAGCCACGAACGGCCAGGCCGAGCGATATGTCTTCACAATCAAACAAGGTCTACGAACGATGATGGAAGAGAAAGGAGATCTTCACAGCAAATTAAGTCGTTTATTGATGCAAAATAGGAAAGTTCCCAATTCCACGACAGGAGCCAGTCCAGCTGAATTGATGCTGAAGGGATCATTGCGTACGCGGATCGACTTAATTGCACCAAATATGCAAAATAAACTGATGGCAAAGCGAGACTTAGTTACAACAAAAATTAGAGAATTTCAAGTGGGGATCTAGTTCAGGCCAGATTCTACAATAACCGAAGTTGTAAGTAGAAATTCGGAGTGATTTATGCAAGAAAAGGAAAGCTACATTATATCGTACAAATTGATAACGGAAAACATCTTCGTCATATCGACCAACTGAGATCAACGAGTTGTTAAGAATCAAACGACAATCCGTCATTAATTGAGACCTTTATAAAAAGACCTATAAGTGAACAGCCACAGACAAATACAATACCTGACAAGACAACCGACGACGACTTAACGAACACAAACCTATCTAACAGAATTCTCAGCCCACCAACGGATCATCTAGCAAATGCACAAAACTCACACCAACCAATACAATCGACCGAAGAAAGTCACACCGAAAGTCACAGCCGAAATCCTGAAGGACCTAAAAATGTCAGCAATGGGTCATCTACGCATATGCAAGATGCAGCACTACAACGTTCAAGAAGGACGACGCGTCCTCCTGATCGACTACGATTCTGAATTCTATTGTGCTCGCTATGCATGATAACCTACACATACCAATGGAACCCTTTGCTCTTGTACTTGTGAGCTTCACTTAGATTTACAGAGTGAAATGGGCAGTCTATTACGGATCTTGGATCAGCTCACTCCGTGTACCTATAATTTAAGATAAACCTAGTTGAATAATTATAGAATAAATCACATTGAATTAATATACATTGGCGTTATTATTGGATTACCAACATACACAACAGATTATGTACCGTTATATTTAATGAATCAAAAAGTAGAAAATAAAATATATTAAATAAAAATTTTCAAATAAATTGCACTAAAAAGTGAACAATATTTTTTTTTCTTTCTCCGTGATATCACTGACATATTTGCTATGTACTGCTCAAACGTATCCATTTCTTAACGAAAAAAATGGTACCATTTCTTATTTCTGTCTCTTTCCCCCTTTGTTTGTCGGTTTTAGCCGATATTACGAAATCCAATTTGCTGACAAGAAAATAGCTGAAATTAATGTGTTGAATTTGCTTATAACAGTGACAGTTCTGAAATGTCAGAGGTATGGGTTACTGGCCACGCGAAATTTGGACAATCTTTTTTCGCATTTTGCGTTGACCGGCAAATTTAACAGGTACTGACAAAATGCTCGATATCACAATTCATTTTGAGCCACCATACCGTGCTTCGAAAAAACAACGTCATGCGAACAATTCCTACGTGTTGGTCGTGCAGTTTGCATAAAATATGTTTTCTGAGACTAGCCGGCATTACAGTCCGGTCTTGATAAAATATGCAGTTTTCGTCTATATATGAATCATTTCGATTTTGGTAATAAGGGGAGTAAATAGGACTGGCTTGACTTTGCGTGGCCAACCTTTTCCAAATATTTTCTTATTTGTGAAAGAGCTGGTTCTGATTTAACAACCTTTCTAATTTCGTCTATCCATGAAGTTTATTCAGTGTGTCTGTTTTCAGGCAGACGACTTAAAGCGTCAGCATGTTTTACTTTATTTCACAACGATATTGACAGAGAAGCAAAATCCAACGTTCAAAACGTATCGAGGACAGAGCTTTCTGATCACCTAATATGGACACTAACAGCTTGTGATCTGTGTAAATGGTACAAGGGTACCCGTAAATGAATCTGGAGCATTTTTTAATTACAAATATGACTGCCAAGGGCTCTCGGTGGGGTTGAGAATAGTTGTTCTCTGCGGAAGATAAAATAGAAGAAGCCATCATGCATGGTCATTCTAATCAATTTTCATCGACCATACTGAGGACAGCACCAACGCCTCTCGGACTGGCATCACAAGCAATCACAATCGTCCTATTGAGAACAAAATTCACTAGTAAATTATTACTTACCATCAGTTGTTTCGATTGTTCAAAAGCCTTTTGGCATTCGCCTGTCCACTCCCAAGCAGCCCCCTTACTCAGTAAATTATATAAGGGTGATAACAATAGTGATCAGTTTTGAAGGAACTTGCCATAATAATTAATTAACCCCAAGTAACTTTGTAAGGATTGCACATCGTTGGGAATTGAGAAATTTAAAATAACCTCAAACTTGGCTGCTGATAGACGAATGCCATCAGCTGAAATGACTTGGCCAAACTGTCAAACTGTTCTACAAAAAAGCGATATTTATCTAAATTTACTTTTATATAATAGCTTTCTCACCGGTCTAGAACTTTCACTAAGTTTCCCGACAATCTTTCATATTATGGCCACGATACATATGTCATCTAGGATTTCTCCATCGTTTGAAATAGATTGTTACTACTTGATTTTTTGAAACACCATTGGAGCTGAACTAATACCTTTAGGAGTATTTACAACGAACAAATTTTCTTCTACAGCTAATTGAAGGTATGCACCTTACAAATCGAGGACACAGAAACATGAGTTCCCCGAAAGTTTCATTAAAATATCATCTATTAATGGCAAAGGATAAACTTCCATTTTAATGAAAGGGTTTATGGTTTTCTTTAAATTTCCACACAATTTTAAGGAACCATTTTTCTTTTTAACTACTACTAAGAGGGCGGCCAAATCACTAAATCGCACTAGTTCAATTACCCCAGATTTGCACATACTATCGAGTTCATTATAGATCTTTTCTTCGAAACACTACGGACCCTTATAAGATTTAAAAAATATAGGATGAGCTCCATGTTTCAGCTCAATATCAATTAAAAAAAACATTTTCAAAACGCGTATACAATTCGCTTGGTATTGCAATATTCTTTGCATCAACGGATTTGCTGTCGGAGTGGTTAGTATTTTCAAAAAATCTCTTTGAATAATTAGTTTAGATCCTTTAAAGTAATTACTCACGCCAATCTGGAAATATAACATCCATCCAATCTCATTGATCTCATTAATAGCTTGAAATCTTTTTCGGTCTGGAGCACAACTAGTTTTAACTGATTTTTTTTCACCACCACTGATATCCTGCCTTTAACCCAACTTGTTCTCATATAAGATTAAACTTTTTAATTTCAGACCACTAAAGTATGTTTTATACATAAAATGTGAAACTACAAACTGTGCAAACTTCCCCCGTGACAATTTCCATGTCGATGATCATTCTGTTGATTTTAAATTTAACTGTAATCGCTTGAAATCGCCCAATGTAGTTCAAAGCGGCTAGATGGTTGATTTTTAAATTCTCGTCATCTGTGGTAGAATTACTTTAATCTGATGTCGCTATATGAACTTCATTCATATTGCCCCTTAACGAATTACGTGAATAACTCTTTCTCTTACTGGTACACTCTTTAAAATAATGGCCGTCAATACCGCATTTAAAACATTGTACATATCGTGCTGGACATGTATTATTATTGTGAGTTCCTCCACATTTTCCGCAGACATTTTTGTGGCCTTGGTGATGCTGTTGCTTCTTATATGGTCGCTTGGAGATATTTAAAATGCTGGGCGACAAGATACGATTATTTGCGATTTCCACCGCTTTATCCCATGGCAATGAGATTCCTTTATTTAGGAGTTTGTTTTGTAACATTGAATTGGATCCGATAAAAATGACCAATATTACATGTATCAGCCAACTACTTTAATCTAATTATAAAATCTTCCATACACAAGTCACCTTGGACACATGAATAAAATTTAAATCGCTCGGCTATTGTTTTCCTGATAGGTTCGAAATGTGGTTTTACTTTTTTTATTAAATCCACATACTTTTGTTTTCCTGGTGTTTCTGGGAGAAGTGCCGCTTTTACTCTCCGGTATGCTTCTGGTCTGATTAGAGCTAGAAATAACGATGTTTGTTTATTATCTTCATCTACAGAGTTTATTTCAAAAATTCGGCCCATTCTTTCTAGATACACTCCAAAATCTTCCCCGATTAACGACATTTTATAAATTAATGTAAACCATTTTTTTTTTGCTATAAGTTGGTTCCGTTAACTTTTGTTTTTTGCTCGTCACCAAATAATATATTTGTAAAAAATGCAGCCCAATAAGTACACTTTGGCTGTTGGATTAAGACTAAAATTTATTATCATGAAACCTTTTCATACTCTTAGCCCAATCAGTACATCAATGTGACATTTCTATGTATTGCTTTACACATATTATTCTCCACCAGTATACATGCGTATATATATATATATATATATAATTGGAGATCAATGATGCATACATATGATATTCTACTTTTTCTTTTCCTTTTCTTCTGAGTATTATCTTATTTGTTTTACTAATGAAAGTTTACATTTTTTACATTATTTTCAACTTCCATTCTTAACAAAGTATTTGTTTTTTTTTCAGTTCTTCGATTTTAAAATTCATTTTGAGACTCAAACAAAATATGTCTTACTTTTCTATTGTTTTTTGACAGAAATAATGTCAAGTTTTCATGCAAAATGTCTTGAAAGCGAAACATTAAAAGTGGAGAATTTTATTAGAGCCATCTGTATTCCAATAGTGCAAGTGCTTCTTCGTTTTAAATGAGGTTGCCGAAATTAAAAATCAAATAGACGGACATTTTTCCGGAGCAGTTTTCATTCGTTTAAATTTGTTGAAGTCTTTAGAAAGAAAGAAATAAATCACCACTCGAAAATTGTAAGAATATTTTCTATGACGTTCTTTTAAAGATTTCGTAGTTTTTAAAGGATAAGTAACTACTGAACATTTATGAATCGAGATTTTCGAAAAATATTTGAAAGCTTTATAAAATTGGATATTGTTTGATTTAAAATGAAGGCTCTTAGATTTCTTTAAAAATGTAAGTATACTTATGGAATAGTAAATTTTTACATAATCTTTATTTGATCCCATCTCAACCAATCTTTAGACTCGAATTTCAACCTAATTGTAGCAGCAGGTTTAAGTGACCTATAAAGCCACCTATTGAATATTGATATCCTTATCGTCTTCCATCTTGATCCACAGCATCCAATGCACCTGGCATACATAGCAGAGCAAATTTTAAATTTTCAAGAAAGACAAATTTTGATGGATGCTCCACAAAAAAATTTCTGTTTGCATATCGCACATTTTAATACTTTGTGTGGTATGTAAGCTACGCTGAATAAGTACGATGTTGCGGCTATAATAAATCTCTTAATTAATCTCTCTCATTCTCAAACAATTTATTTTAGGTACTTACCCCAAATCCATCCATCCATCCAAATGCCGATATTATTTTTTGGTAGATGTGTGCCATTATTTGTGATTCCTTTTTTTTTTGTATGCCCACACCCCAATACACACCCAAATACACACAAATATGTACTATTTCCAAAAATCCTGTTTTAGAATCTTGAGTCATCAGTGACTGCATTTCTATAAAAGCACTTTTAGCGCATAATAGTGATTGCACGATTGCCAGAAACCAAATGAAACGTAAACTTATTCAAAAACACCAAATCCAAATGTAACGGTTGGATACTCCCTGGTGAAAAATTATAGTGCTTTCACTAGAAAACGAAGCGAAAGAAAGACGTTTCCGTTTCTTAAGGTTCCGCCCACCCCCTCTCCACGTCCCTTCCAACATATTTACGCTAGAATTGATTGACATAGTTACTGCTAGCGCTAGACCAGTAGGAAGTCTATTAGGGAAACCTTTTATTATACTCATTTCGGTTAGGAAATAAGTTCAAGGTTGAATCAATTTATTTTAACGATAAGAGAAACGCAATACTCCTGACCCTTGATCCGAATTGGCAGAATTTCCCGAATAAGATTGTGCGGTAATGTGGTGAGATTTTTTACTGTGTGAATGTGTGATTTGAATTATGGCGAAATACTAAAATAATCGCAAACATAAAGCAAGGAGTGTGTAAGTGGTGCATGCAATTCATTAATATTTTTACTACTAGGGAGTCCATGATGAAAAATAAAGCAAAAAAGTAATTAAAAAAACAATCGTGAAAAATTACAGTTCCACAAAATCATATTAAGTCCGTATTATACCTTAGTTGAAAAACTCATATTATTCAGGTCAAACTCAAGAACATCATCACGTTATCACGCTGAGATAAATTTTAAATTACATAGCCATTTTTGTGCTATAAATACTTTTTCATCTTAAAATTTTGAGTATATACCTACCGTTTTGAATGGTAACTGTCATTGAGCTTAAAATTATTCCCAGAAGTTTAAATATCTGGATATGAATTTTTACTGAAGTGCAGGAAGAAGGTTATTCCATTTATGAACTACTTGGGAAGTTTCTTTTTCTTTCCAAGATACTTCGAACGCCCCTTGGTTCCAAGAGAATCAACTTTGAATAGAGTGAGCATACGTAAGAAAAGTAGTATGGTTGGATTGGATATTGTCGATCGTGAAGTTAATTCTGAGAAATGGTTTTAATTAAGTGTTCTTAACAGGAAGAAGATATCGATAGATATATGTATGTAAATGTACACGCAGTATCTCAATCAAGGCTAATATCCTAAATAAACGGCTCAGAGCGATACAAATTAAAATAAGTTACAAAAAGAAAAACGAGAAAGAAAACCTTTGTTCCATATTATTATAGGGATGAACTCAAACCGGCCTCCCTGCAATGCTAGATACAGAGCGTACACCTTCTCGAGAACGCGTCTACTTAGAGAGATGAAATTTTGTACACGGAATTTGAAAAACAAAAGTAAAATTAACTTCGAAAATGAGAGAAATCGAGCAAATCCTTCCTTGCCATACAAAAATTTCGTTTTCCACTATATATTTGGACACTGTCTGTGAACGCGTTAACATAGAGTGCTGAAGTTTGGTACGTGGTGTTTTCATAGTAAAAGCAAATAAGATTTCAAAAATGGACTAAATCGGGTAACGTCATCTCTTTGTTTCCAAATAAAAATTTAGGTTTTTTACGTATACTGTAAAAACGATCCTAGGATCCTAGACTATTTTTATTGTACTAAAAACTTCTTCAGAAGACGAAAACCTATAAGATGGAATATAATCATTTTCTCTGTTCGACGAGCCGTTCTAGAAATATATGCGAAGAACCACTTCAATAATCAAACTTGCACTGTTGCACAGATTGTTGCATTCATCTAGGGTATCTAGGGTCTTAGACCAATTCTAGCTTTTTTATTTGTTTATTTACATAAATGGAGTTGTTCTAAGTCGATGCATTTATTCCTGTACATGTACGAAGTATCAGGATGGATACCGGTTGCCCATGGTGCACAGCTGAATTCAGATCTCTTATTGCAGAACGAGATTTTTTGTTTCGCGGATTTCAGAGGGTAAGAACCATTGAAAGTCGATTATACTATAAGTCAATACTAAAATTCGTGCAGACAAGGAGCAGTACTAGGCAGCTAAATTTTTACCTAATCTCTCTACCTAACCTACATAAGACATAAGGCATAAGTGTATCCGACAAAGATATTTCTGACGGAATCTCCCCCAAATTTGTAAAAATTCTTCTTCCATGAATTATTAAGCCATTGCCACAGTATATATCATACAGTAGCCCAACTCTGTCAAAATTGTCAAGCGAGTAGGATGCTTCTATAAAGAGACTATACTTTCTCTTTCAACAGTTTTAACTAACACAATAGTAGTCAATTTCTAATGCAAAGGTTTCTATGTAAATCTAAAGTGGAAGAAACAGAACTTACAGCATGCACAAACCTGTACTAGAGGAAGAGGGACAAAATGACAATCAAAACTATTTCTGCAAGAAAAAAAAAACTAAAAAACAATTTGTTCCACTTCCCATGCCATTCGGCTTGGTAGAAATATCAAACTGTCACAAACATTATTTCCTTAGAATATGTAGCGAATAGGAATGGTTGAATCGTGTATAACTTTTGTTTTGTGAGCAGATTTAGTCAATTTAAAATTCTTTTGTGAAATTTAACAAAAGTACATAATCAATTCTTTTCAAAACTATTTATCTTTGAAGTTTATTTAGTGCAAACTTTTATAGTACCACTTCATATCATTTAAAAAAACAGAAATGAAGTGCTCGGTCAGTTCTTGCAAATATAAATTTGATTATAAACTAGGGAATCCTGTTTGAGGTAACTGCACTATCTAAATTATCTTTTTTATCAATAGAAGCAAAGATTTATATAAATTAATTATGTGAATTGTTTCAAAATAAAGTAGAAAAAGTACATTTTTTACCACAGATGATCCGCTCAAAACCTTTGTTTACTTTTTGCAAATTGACAAGTTGCTTAGAATAGGTATGGCGTGTAAATACATGTAAAAATGGACTACCAACACATCCAGAAATTCATCACACAAATCTGGCTTATCACCATTCCTGTTTGCTATATATTCTAAGGTTATTACAGCCATTTGCCTGTTACACTGTCCATGGAACGAACACCACTTTGCAATCAAACAGCTGTTTGGTAATGGAACAATACATTTGCAGGCTGGCACTGAGATGTTACTTACATAAAACTAATACTTCTCCCAACCATTGTGCAACTAGCTACTGTTGTTCATTTACATCCTTATCATACTTAATAATTCCCTCTTATGGGAGAAAATTCACTTTTCAGTAGTTTGTTCTGAGCTGGGCTACTGTCCTTACCAATCTGGTTTCCGTCCTTTGCATAGTTGCGAAACGGCACTCATTGAAGTCGCGTCTGACATCAGTAATCACGTGATGTGAATCACCTATGTGTCTTAATTTTACTCGACTTCCCTAAGGCTTTTAACTTAGTTAATCACCCCAAATTACTGTCTGAAGTAATGCTTTAGCTTAAATTCTCAAATCCGTCTGCGCCCTTATTGGTAGTTTAACGTATGAAAGTCGGTGATCTTGTATCCAGCGCTTGTCCACTAAGTACCAGTGTAACACAAGGATCCATACTGGGTCCGTTATTGTTCAGTATGGTTATAAATAATTTGCCCAATTCCATTGACAATTGCAATATTCATTTATATGCTTATGACGTGCAGCTTCAAATTAGCAGACCACCTATGGGCCTCTTAGAAGATTGATTGGATCACATGAATTCCGACCTGGAATATGCCTCTCGTTGGGCTACAAATAATAATTTAAAACTGAATCCACTTAAGTCTCAGTGTATTGCCTTTTATCGGAATGATATTATGCTGTCTGATCTCCCACCTGTCACCGTAAATGGTGTTACTCTGCCTTTTTCTAGACGTGTAAGAAATCTTGCTGGGTTGTTCTCTCAATAAGCACCTTCAGAGAACGCTATTATTCTCTCTCCATAAAATTATATATACAGGCAAACCAGAGTACCTTAGCAATCAACTGCGATTTTTAAATTCTGCACGACAGTTTAACCTACTTATTCCTGTTTTCCATTATTCTGTTCAAAGCGACTCTTACTTCGTTCGAGCTTTGCGTTTGTGGAATCGTCTACCGACAAATGTTTAGCGCAGTTCGATTGTTAAATTCAAAGATCTTATTAAAAATTTGAATATGTACACTACAAGTATGTCCAGGGTTGGTTCGTTAGTTTTCAGGGCAGCGCCTTCAGTGTAAATAATCAATTTTACAATTCTTTGTTCTAAATTTCTCTCATTACATTATATTTTATATTTCATTTTGCTCATCACTTATTTTTGCTCATTGCTTTTTTTTAACTTTTTAATCTTTACTTTTATTTTTATCTTATCTTATTATACCCTAGATGAAATCTAAAGGGGTATACTAAGTTTGTCATTCCGTTTGTAACACCTCGAAATAATGATGGTAGAGCAAAATGGATTGGACACCCACGCATAATATTAAAAGTTATTTTGATTTTTGCATGTCCGTCCGTCCGTGCGCACGATAACTCGAGAACGCGTACACTTAGAGAGCTGAAATTTTGTACACAGACTTTAAAAAAAAAGTAAAATTAAGTTCGAAAATGAGACAAATCAGGCAACTCCTTCGTGGGGTTGCCATACAAAAATTTCGTTTTCCGTTATATATTTGAATACTGTCTGAGAACGAGTCGCCCTAGAGAGCTGAAATTTGGTACGTGGTGTTTTCATTGTACTAGCAAACAAAATTTCAAAAATGGACTAAATCGGGCAACCCATTCTTGCTGTTGCCATATAAAAAATTAGGTTTTTTATGTATACTGTGAAAACGATCAGTCCAAGACATTTTTATTGTACTAAAAACTTCTTCAGAATATGAATTCCTATAAAATTGGTTATAATTATTTTTTCTGTCCGACGAACCGTTCTAGAAATATATGCGAAAAACCACTGCAAAAATCAAAATTGCTCAAATGGGTACCCATACGAAATTTCATACGGACATTCATCTAGGGTATCATAAGAATTGGTCTTAGACCAATTCTAGCTTTTTCACTTGTTTTTATATTCCTTTATAATTTTCTTTTCATTTGTTGTTATTTTCTTTGTTTTATATGTAGCTTTACTTTTAGTTATTAAATTTGTCTTATTTTAGATGTTGGCTGCCACTATTTATGTGTACTAATAATAAGAATCAAAATACTCTTGTGTACACTTGAATTAAATAAAAAAATTGAATTGAATTGAATTATTAAGTCAATTATGACTACGTGGCAAGATCACTATAATAATATTATGTATTGTAGAATTATAATCTCTTATGGAAGGGCCGATACTACACCTAATTCCACCCAGGTGTCATAATACAATGGAAAAACAGTACGTCGACAGCGTCATACATAGGAAGCTCCAGAGCCATTCTGTGTTGAATATGGAAGAGATTTCTAATTTTCTTTCGCCTATTAATTCTAGCCTTAAACTTTCGATAAGAATTCTTAATGAGTGGATAACTTAATTAGTTGAGTTTTAACCATTTTAATTGTAGACGCTGGAAAGATTCACATTGTACGAAAAATAAATAATAAGCAAAATTTCTACTACAGGTTTGTAAGTAGAGGCATCTCCTATGTTGTATTGAGGTGGTTCTTGAGATATCTGCTACTGACTATAATCAGTGATAAAAAATTATATCGCCGATTACGGAGGGCGAATATGTAGCTGAAGTAACCCCATGCAAGCATTCTGCTACCTCTAATACTTGCAGGGGTCATCTCTTGTTATTACACCACCTAAAGGTAGCCAAGACCCAGAATTGATTGCGTAGAGCGCTTAATCAAATCTAGGACGAGCCTGCGAAAATGGGGGTTGATCAAGAAAGTTTATAGCCAGGGTAAGAAGACAAGTGAACTTGTACGACTCGGTTCGAATATGAAAAGTACTCAACAATGTTCACAGTTGCTCTATTTTGGACAATCTTTATATTAAATTATAGATACATCAAATTGGGATTTGACCAACTATATAAGCTAATACCGATCCAATAAAACAAGGAAAAAAAAACATTTTAAAATTTCGTAGTGCCATCTCGAAGTCCGTAGCAGCGAAATTAATCTCTTATACTAATACTTGGTCTTAGCCTTGGCAACAAGCTCCGTCAAGTAGAGATAGTACCGATCTTGCACTATTGTAGTATATAACGGGTAGGCTGATCAGTATTCCAAATCCGTACGATTGATCTTTTGGAAATAGCCTGTCCGTCCCAAGGAACATCGAAATTTGGAATTTTTGCTATAAGGCTC
The DNA here is from genome assembly GCA_963930735.1 of Dioctria linearis. Classification (NCBI taxonomy): domain Eukaryota; kingdom Metazoa; phylum Arthropoda; class Insecta; order Diptera; family Asilidae; genus Dioctria; species Dioctria linearis. The sequence goes on along the minus strand of OZ005744.1, from coordinate 125,021,242 downwards.
CTATATAAATCACGATCAACATTTAAGTTCTCACATAGATCTTGTATTTCTTAAAGAAATAACTAGGATATTTCATCTACATTTGTTGTTTTATATGAGTCTAAGGAGTATAAGTTCTAAATGAAGAATCTACTGATTGAACATTAGTGCTATAAACGTGAGTGTATAGGACTATAATTCCCAGAGAATCATAATTCTATATATCATTCCTATATCAGTATTGGGGAATTTATATAGGGGAGTACAGCTTTTTGGAAATATGTTCATACATCTAGTCTCACATAAAAATCAACCTCCAATCAACCTTTATATAAGATTACAGGGAATAAGTAATTTCAGCAATCAGTATTTAGTGAACTTTCATATATAGGTAGGATCAAGGGGATCACTTGCAACATGTGTTCCTATATAAAACCTCATAGGAGATGATGATAATAATGGATAATTTTATAGTTAGAGAGCCTCTGCATTTGATAGAATTAGGCATAGTTGGAGTTGGGTGTAGAGATGAAAATTTTTGTACTTCATTCAAAGTGGTCTTCTGAAGATATAGTATGTTTGCGAATGTAAAATGCCTTCCGAAATGCATCGTGCATCTGGAAGACTTTCAAAGTACACCACGCTAGCCGATCGTAATTTTCATATAGGAATTCTCGCCACGAAATAGGAACTTAAATGCTATATGAATGTTTCTGTTTCTGTCTTTCTCTACTATGCACTACCAGTGCTATATAGAAATATCTATTCTAAACACAGCAATTTACATCTTTATATAGGTGTTTGGTCACCAAACAAACTATTTTCATCACCGCCACCACTTTCCAAATAATATATTTTTTGTCACCACTGTCACTGGAGTCTAACTAGATATTGACTAGTTGTCAACATGGCGGATGGCTCTATTCGGATATTTCGGATAAATGGATATCCACAGCTGTGTTTTCATGAGCTTTTGAGCTTTCGTGCTATAAAAACGCGAGCACGGAGAAGAAGACCCGTCCAGTCAGTGTGGTATAGCCAAAGTGACAACATCAATTCTGAAATTGAAATTATTATTTTCAAATATTCATACATATATATAGATTTTGCCGACGGCATTCACGTAGTCACAGTGCGCGTGTGCCCGTGTAAATGTTTAAGCCAGTGTGTGATTACGAAATACAGACACATATAGTGTTAATATATAGAATAGTGATAGAGACACATACTGTTAAATATAAAGTTTTAAGTGTGGTGATTGTGACAGAGACACATTGTGATATAGACACATACATTTATAAGTTAGTGACAGACAAACACAATTAAACAATTAAATAAATTGCAGTGATAAAGGACACACATAATGAGTGAAACTAATACAAATAATAAAAATCTCGGGTTTGAAGCCGAAAAAAGGGCACTTATTGCCGCTATTGACAGCAGCCTAAAAAGGTTGTACACTAAGTATGAACTTGGCCTCCCGGAAGTCACCATACAGGAAGGAGCAAGAAACTTGTTCGATGACAATGTCACGTCGCCACCTGATGTTATAGATGAAACAGCCACCGATGTGGAAATGACCAATGACTCAACCGAGTCATCTTCATTGAGTTCGGAATCGTCTGAGGAAGAAAACAATTATACTGTTGTGGAAAACAACAAACGAAGAGCAAGGAATAGCCCAGAGACGTCTCCTCAATCTGGCAGAACTCCAGCCAAGAGGAAGCCATCAGGATCGAAGCAGCAACCAACCGAGGAGGAGAACTCTGGTGGATTCTACCAAATTCTTGGAAACCGGAACGAATTTGAGATCCAGCCCAAAGAAACTGCGGCCAAGGTAGTAAAGGCGGTGAGACCCCCACCAATTGTATGCCAGAATCTGAACGTCAGAGCATTCAACAGCAAGCTGGATAAGCTAGAAAGCAGACCCAAATTTTACATAAAGACGGCAAAGGGCACCAAGTGCATTATTAAGCCAATCTCACAGGACGACCACAAGATGCTATTCAGCATCATCAAAGACATCGGAGTGCAGAGCTATACGTTCACGCCTAAGTGTGACAGGACGACGACACTCCTGCTGAGAGGAGTTCAGCATACTTACCAGGCCGAGGATGTGAAGGCAGCACTCGTTGAAAAATTGCGTGGATTCACAATTAACTCTGTGACGCATTTTAAAACACCCAGGAGCAAGGAATCGAATTCCTTCGTAATTAATTTCGGAGGTAATTACGATATTAAATTTATAATGGCCACAAATCGCCTTCTGAACCAGATCGTTTACTGGGAAAAATACCGCGCTTCTGGAATCTGCAAAAATGTAGTACACTTACCAGGACAATGCGAGAGGAATAACGAGAAGGAAGGTGCCCCATATTGCGTCAACTGTAAAGCTGAAGGACATCCCGCCAGTTACAGAGGCTGCCCCAAGTACAAGGAGGTAGTACAACAACGTGCCAAGAAGACCGAGGAGCGTCGCCAACGTGAAGACTTCGTGAAGGAAGCCACAAGGAACTATGTGCAACCAGGTAAATCTTTCGCCTAGGTAATCTCTAAAAACACGTCTAATAATAACAATTCTGTCAAACCCACAGCTCCCAAGCCTCACGCAGCACCTACGTCTGCCCCCAAGGCAGCTCCTAGTAAACCAAGAGTGTCTGAAATTGACGATTTCTGCACCAAAGAAGCCAAGTCGCTATTTGGCTGCGACCTTTTCGTCCTTATGGGCAAAATCAATAATTTCCTTCCTAAATACAGGAAGCTCTCTTCCATATCGGAAAAACAAGCAGCTTACCTTCAATTTACATTTGGACTATGTCTAGGCAATTAAGTAAGCTGAAAATTATGTCACTTAACTGCAATTCGCTGGTAAAGCACAGCAAAAGAGCACCACTAAATCTCTTCCTCATTGAGCATAAACCCACGTTTATGTTCCTCTCTGAAACTCTCCTCACTGATAGACATAAGTTAGCTTTTGAGCACTACAACTTCGTCCGCCAGGACAAATCTGAGACCACTCTAGGCACTGCTCTTCTCATTAAGGAAAACCTTAAATTCGAAGAGGTGAAAATTAGTAACCTTTCCAATATGGAATGCACTGCTGTCAAGTTAGAGCTTCGTGACAACGAATCTCTTCTCTTAATCGCCCTTTATAATAGATGCCACGCCACAGAAGCTGATATCCAGAACAACATGAACAGCATTGCTCGAATCTCGGACAATTTTACTTACACGGTGCTTGGTGGTGATTTCAACGCAAGGCATCCGTTATGGAATGACTCTGTCGTAAGTCCGTCAGGCAAGACAGTACATGACTGGCTTCTCTTCAACACCACCCATGATTTCGTCGTCGTCTCCCAGGATACTCCGACCTTTCCACGATCTGGGTCAACTCTTGACTTCTATATCGTAACTTCTAATCTTATTAATCTCCTTCCCCAATTCTCAAATTACGTTTGTACAGCGCATATGGCTGAATCTGATCACTTGGCAGTCGAACTCTCAATCACCCCCAGCGAACCCTTAAATATTTTGACTTCAGACCCCCAAGCCTCAACCTCACTCAAAGACGTTGACTGGCAACAATTTCAGGACAGGCTCTCTCAATTCCTCACAGGAAATCTCCCTGACTCGCAACGGAATCTCTCGAACTTGGAAATTGACTTCCATATAGACTTCCTCAACAACGCCATTGAAGGAAATGTCGCCTTCTTTTCCAGTGTAGTGCCAAGCAAACACTACAAATACAAAAATCTTCCTCCTCAACTGCAAAAATTATATAAATTTAGGCAGAAACTTCGAAAAATACTTAACCGTATTTTTCACCGAACCCTTAATAGCCACAATTCAGCCTACAGAACCGTGTTATCGCAAATTAATTGCTTGTCAACAATTATTGAGGAACAAACGAAAATGTTGCTCGATCAAGAGTTTAGGAATAAACTCGCCTCCATTCAACCCGGTCCACACTGCTTTCAGGACATAAATAGGATCTGGTCAAGCAAACTTCAATTTTAAAAATAAAATACCTTGTCAATTCCAAGTTGTGAAAAACTTACCTGGTCTTCCCGATGAAGGGCTGCTAGGAAACGACTTCCTATCTAAACACTGCAATATGGAGGGTCCAAATAGAATACTAAGGTTTCCTCGTACGGAAACAAACCCGGAAGAGGTCGCTGTTCCAATATCACTCACAACGGATAAGCTGCTATTCCAAAAGGCAACCGAAATAAGATCACTGGCAGAAAAGAAAGAACCCAAGGAGGTTAAGTTATCTACCTGCAGTCTCTTTAAGGCATCTCACATGAGAAATGCTGGCTGCGATTCTTTGACAGAAAATGAGGAATGCGGAAAAAGTAATCCACTTTTTGAGACTGTGACTAACGAGCAAGGGAAGCATAAGGTTATCTTATCAGAACCTTTATGCATACCGGCTCGGTCACAAAAGGTCATCAGAATTCCATTGTGTGTGGACGAGGAAATGCTCTGTTTATCTCAAGAGATAGGCGAAGGAGTATTCCTCGCTAACAGCTTGCTCTGACCGGAAAAACAGTGTTGATTGGTATGCTCAATAGCAGTAGTAAACAAGTAGTCATGAGCAGCTTTTCGCTGCATCTAACTTACTCAAAGCATATTCCTCTTGAGATCTTGTAAAGAACTAGCTGCTTACGTACAGGTGACGATGGTGTTATTATATGTAACTCTCCAACGCCATCATCACCTCTACCATTTACTATTGATCTAGTTGAAATACCGAATGATGAATTCCAACAGGCAATTTTATTAAATTTTCATTTACAAAACAATGAAATTTCTATTATAAAATCTCCAAATAAATCTAAAGGAAATCGAAATTCAAAGTGGCCATAGGTTACATTGACAGTTAGCTTGTAGGCTAGTGCATGTATTAGTAGTTTACAAAAGAGGGACACAATTTTTTTCAAGATTTCAACAGTGGCATCGTGGAACATGCTCGGAATCGCCTCTACTGTGGATCCTCAACAATCCACTCCATATAAGTGGCTGCCTTTTTGAACTTTTACTTGCCAACATATTGTTTTTTTATGTTATAGATATGTATAGGTTTAGGGTGGCACAAAAAACAAAAGTGTTAAAATGTCTAAATGCTCATTCACAGTCTGTTAGCTAATGTAATTCTAAGCTTCTATGCAAAATTTCAGTGAAATTCGTTAATGTTTAGAGGTCGCTAAAATCGAAAATAGTGTTTTTTTTGGCTGTTTTAGACCAGTGTTGGGCAAAATGTAATCTGATTAATGATTAACAATTACAATTAACCATGTAATCTGTAATCAGATTACTTTGTAACAGATTACTAATGTAATCCATTTCCATAATTACATAATGTAATCGATTAACGTGTAATGTGATTACAAGTTAATCTGATTACTCATTAATCGATTACAAGTTAATCCCACTACATGTTAATCTAATTAATGTGATTACATTTAAGACATTTAAGATATTTAAAATATTTGTATTCTAATTCTTCATAAAACTCCCTAAAACTAATTTCGTACGAGAACAATACTATTTTCTTTCAATTCATTTCATTATATTATTAATTACTTTTAAGTAATCTACAAAGTAATCTGTTACAATGTAATTAGATTACAAAATAATCTAATTATATTGTAACATATTGATAGATTACACATTCTCTCATAAGTAATCTGATTGATATGTAATCGAATACAATTTAATTAGATTACTTTGTAATTTGATTAAACTGTAATGGAATTATTAATTAAATTACACTGCAATCAGATTACGCCCAACACTGTTTTAGACTTTCAAGGAAAACTGTTTCAACATTTTCTGTCATAACTTTTTAATTTGACAATAGTTTTTCTTGATTCTTTTTTTTTTAAATTAAAGGGAACTTAATTAAAAACTTACTGTAGTGAAAGTCGTTTTAAAAAATGAAGTTTTTCTATTTTTTTAAAATTTTTCAAAACGAAAATTCGAACCCGGAACACCAATTTTTTGACTTCGTGTCAATTTTTTTTTTTTTGTCAGGAAAAGTGCACGTGGGTATAATTTTTCTGCTTTATTGTAATCTACAATCGATTTAATTTTTTAAATCGACTTTCACTACAATAAGTTCATAACTAAGTTCCCTTTAATTTAAAAAAAAATAAAAAACAATATTGTCAAATTGAAAAGTTAAGACACAAAATGTTGAAACTGTTTTCTTGAAAGTCCAAAACAGCCAAAAAAAACCCTATTTTCGATTTCAGCGACCTCGAAACATTAATGAATTTCAAAGAATTTTTAAAAAGAAGTTGAGAATAACATTAGCTATCAAACTCTGAATGAGCATTTAGACATTTTAACACTTTTGCAACTCCATACATTTTTGGGCCACCCTAATATATAAGTTAACACACCAAACATCGCAGACGCTAAGTAAGCTCTTTTTCATGCATCGGATGCACCAAACCTTGAATTCATTTCATATTTCACAACTGCACCGTGGGAACTTAGCCGACGCTGCACTCTTTTTTCCACGCGATAGCCCATATAGAAATAAGGTAGCTAAGTTAGATTTAGTCTTTAATAAAAGTATTAAAAATTACAGTTCTTTTTTTTTATAAAAACCCGGCTACAAAAATTAACTGGCGCCCGAGCAGGGACCGCGGAATGCAAACGGAAAAATAAATGATAGTAAATGATAAATTGAGAAAAAAAATTGTCTTCTTTTTCGAGATAGTTTGTCTATGTAAATACTCACGACAGTTCTTTAAAAAACAAGAAAAAAGTGTTGCTGTAAGAAAGGAAAAAATGTGTAATCAACCATAAATAGCAAATGCATGTAATCTAATAACAAAAAATGTCTTTTTGTGTAACCATCCACAAAGTTATTAGTGAAGAGAACTGAAACTTCCTCGCGCATTTTTCTTTTAAAAGCAAACAAATTAGTGACCATGATCATTCGATCACTATTAGTTTACTGAATCATTTTCCTTTGTAATAGTGGCAAGTAAGGGGGACAAAATCCCATGAAACCCTGTCGACGATAAAAGACCACGAAATGGGACCCCGAAGTAACCGAAGCAGTTCGGACGAAACGGAGTTATTGAGTAAGATCTTCTTTTGATCACCGTGGAGAAAAATAATTAATATCAGCCGCCTGATCTGTCAGGAAAGGAAGCCTAACAGCGGTCCCAGATATAGACAAACAGGACGGAGAAACAGCGGGAAGTATGTATTAAAACAAGGAGACTCACTGAAATGTTCGTCCTACATTTCTTAATTATTATTTTTATCTGGATAAAAGTGGTATATATTCTTTGAATTGTTCATGTAATTCTATATATATTAGCCAGTCATCGAGAGCGGTTAAAATGAGATGGCATGAACACAATAGACATATAGTAAACAATGAAATAATAGATCAAGTGTCGCACATCATATTTTAAATATTTCGAACCATGAACTTCACTTAGATGACTTCAAATTAATTAAAGCTGAATCAAATAAACAAAAACTAGATGCTTGGGAATCTCTATTTATGCATTTGTATGAGGACCGCTTGATCAATTCAGGAGAAGCACCGATAGAGCATGGCATTTTTTATTTGCTAGATTAAATCTATTGATAGCAGATACTACTTCAGTCAACATTCTTTTTTCTGAATAGTTTTTTATCAGTAACTTGTACTTGATGTTTGAGTTGTTTTCAATTTATTGTAGTGACCCTTTATTATATTTTCTGTACTGTCTATTGAAATTGCTTCTCAGTTTAAAAAGATTACCGATGATGGTAGCTTAGCTATCGAAACGCGTTTTGTATAATAAAATCACCTTGTCAAACAATAAGAAGCCTTTTCTTACTCTTTATTAAATGTGTTTCACAGTGCTCAAAAACAAAAAAAAATTAATTAAAACGCCATTAAATTTGAATAGCATATCTAAATGCCTAACGATACATTATGCTTATAAAATATATCTAAGAACTCTTGAATACCAAATGACTACATTGGTTCAAGGGAATCGAACAAATTACGAATTTTATCAGCACTTATCTGTAATTTTGAATAAATTATCATTTCTTGAGATGGGTCAAGAAGGATTAGAGATAATGACCAAATCTTATAAAGATAAAGCTCTTAACATCTTTATCAGAGGTTTGCGAGGAGAACTCCCGAGACTCCTTACTCAATATGCCAATGATTGGCGAAAAATGTTACAAAATAATCGCATATCACCGATCCCGGCTAGAAGGAATTTTCCTTCTCCGCACCTCACAGTACCTGTAACAGCTCCTAGAGCAAATTTTTATGCAGGATTATTAAATAATCCCCAAAGAAATGAAATACCTAAAACTTTTTATCAAAATCCCCAATCTAATTTGAATCGACAATTTAATCCACATAATCGTCAATTTCCACCTAAGCCATTACAGTGGCCAGAGCGAAATGATGTTGATCCCTCATTGGATTCTGGTGCAGTGAATTATAAAAATCAATCACAGTTTTATCAATATGCAGAAAAAAGACTATTATCAAAACAAATGCATCCACCTAACAAACAACAACGTATATTTAATACAGAAACTTTTGATCTTGAACAACAAGCTGAAATCGAAAACTACGAAGAAAATATCCAAAGTGAGAATGAAGTGCATGAACAAATACTTGAAGATTACATTGAAAATGAGGAAGCAAATATCGATCAATTGGATGATATTTATCTCCTACACTTACGGAGTTCTTCGCTCCCTTATTTTGAGTATCTTTCTAAAAGCGGTGAAATCATGAAATTTTTAATTGACACCGGCTCTAATAAAAATTTTATTCAGCGACGTCATATTAGTAACCCAATTCCCAACAAAAAACTGTTTTTTTCCTAATTCTGTAGCGGGATATATAAAAATCACTCTTCACGCCTTAATAAATCTCTTGGGCCCCATAGTGGAAACACTAAAATTTTCCATTTTACCAAATCTGAGCTCTTTCGATGGAATAGTCGGCAACGACAATCTGAAAGAATTGAATGGTTTACTACAATATGTAGATCTAAAAAGTGCATTCTGTCAAATCACACTTAAGGAATCCGACATCGGAAAAACGACTTTCTCAGTCAATAATGGAAAATATGAATTTACCAGGTTGCCCTTTGGATTGAAGAACGCAAAGGACTTTGGACGATATTTTAAGAGTGCATATTGGGAGAAATGCTATGTCTATATTGATGACATAATCATATTCGGTAAAAATGAAGAAGAACATTTTCAAAATCTAAAGGTAATATTTAATACAATAGAAAAGGCTAACATGAAAGTGCAACTAGACAAGAGCGAATTCTTCAAAGAAGATGTTGAATTTCTCGGCTTTGTAATATCTAAATACGGTATCAAAGCTAATAAAAAAAAATTCAGGTAATAGTCGATATTCTTATACCCAAGGCGCTTAAGATCTTCGATCTTTTCTTGGCATGGCAGGATATTATCGACGCTTCACTAAAGACTACGCAAAATTAGCAAAACCCTTAACTTCGCTTTTAAAAGGTGAAGATGGACGTGTGTCCAAAATTCTATCAAAAAATAAAATTATCAAGCTGAATGAAGACGCAATTGAAACATTCAGCAAAATTAAAGACTGACTTGTGCCAAAAGAAGTAATGCTCGTTCACCCAAATTTCAAAAAAGAATTTCAACTTCCCACGGATGCTTCAGACTACGCCATTGGCGTAGTATTAACTCAGGAGGACAAACCCATTACGTTCCTATCAAGAACACTAAACAAAACAGAAGAAAGTTACGCCACAAATGAGAAAGAGATGCTTGCAATTATATGGGCACTCATTTCCTTTACGGATCCAAGCAAGTTAAAATTTTTACTGACCATCAACCACTAACTTACGCGCTTAGTAATAAAAGCACCATGTGAGATCTGTGCACAAGCTAAGGGGGTGCCGGTTGTAAAAGATAACTCAACTTGTTTAAATTCAAATATAAAATTCCTTAATTTCATATATTGCTTAGAACTATTATCACAAAAATTCAATCCTTACAACTAACCTAGCTTACTACTATATTTCAACGAATTCAATGCTTATACTAAAATAACTCAATAAAAAATTCAAAAATAAAAAATTAATGCTGACAAAGAATTCTGTTCCCCTTATTTCTGAAAAAGAAAGAAAAATCCACGATTAATAAAATAGACGTTTTGTGCTACACGTGTAAGCACGGTAGCAGTAATGGAAATAACTAATTTGGCAGAAGTAAATTTCTGCAGCAAGAGTAGATTCCTGCTAAGATGAAGGATGAAATAAAGCAGAAGTAGATTTCTGCAGCAGGAGCAGATTCCTGCTTAGACGTAGGATAAAATTAAAGCAGAAGTAGATTTCTGCAGTAGGAGTATATTCCTACTGAGGTGGGAGATGGAAAATAAGCGGAATTAAATTTCTGCAGTAGGTGTAAATTCCTACTCAGGTGTGGGATAGAAATTAATGCAGAAGTAAATTTCTGCAGTAGGAGTAAATTCCTACTTAGGTGTGGGATGGAATTAATGCAGAAGTAAATTGCTGCAGTAGGAGTAAATTCCTACCCAGGTGTGGGATAGAAATTATTGCAGACGTAAATTCCTGCAGTAGGATTAAATTCCTACTTGGATGGAAGCAAAATTGGATTTGGATAATTCGGAAAAAAATCAGATTAAATTTTGATGTGTTCAGATCAAATTCTGAATTGGGAATGGGTGATTCTGCTGCAGCTCGTCGCCTTTTTATAGCCCCCACAAACCGCAACGTTTCGGTTTCATGATGGGTTGCCTTGGCAACGCTCGTTCTCAAAGTTATTAAACTTTGACGGCGGCGTCCCGCAGTCACGTCATAGTGGGACCATTAAAGTTGCACTGAACTCTGACTGCGGCGAAGGCGAGTACATCTGGTGTGATGTGTTGACATTTTGATATGTCAATGTAGCAGTAGGTAGGAAAATGGTAAGTTTGTAATATTTATTTTATTTATTAGTTATTTAGGAAAGTTTTTTTGTTTACTTTCAAATTTCATGATATGTAGAATATTTGTAGGATACATTTGGGATAAAGGTCTTACTCGTCAGATAAGTATATTGGAATTTTCACCAAAAAAATTGAATCTTTGTGTCTTCTTTGTATGTATTTTTAGGAATAAATTATTTGACGGGATATTCATAGGAATCGTGGTACATCGTGGGAAATTACATTATGTGGACTGAACACACCAATAGCTAAATGAAACGCTGGAAGGCAGTTCTGGAAAATACAATTATGAATTGAAATATTCTCCCGGCAAAACTAACGTAGTCACTGACGCATTGTCAAGATTACCCTGAAAAGAAGAAGGGAATTACATGACTATGACACAACACAGCGATGTAAGTTCTTCACACAATCTAATACCTTCAGTAGAAATTCCCCTTAACGTATACCGCAACCAGTTAATTTTAAAAATGGGAAACGAAAATAGATACCAAATCCAAAGCCCGTTCCCAAACCATACCAGACACATATTAATTCAATCTAAGTAGTGTGATTCCAATATTATAGACGTTTTTAAGAGATACTTACTACATACAATCAATGGAATAAAAACCGAAAAAAGTATCATGGGACAAATTCAGACAATTTGCCCACTCCATTTCAAAATTTCCAGAGTTTGTGGAAGATGTAGGTAATGAATCAGATCAAAAAGAACTTATCCTTTCAACACACCAACGAGCACGTCGCAGTGCCGACAAAAATAAAATGAAAATTTTTGAAAAATACTACTTTCCAAAAATGAACCGAAAAATAAAAAATCTTGTAAAAAATTGTAAGGTCTGCAAAGAGAAGAAATACGAGACACATCCCAACAACCCAATAATCAATCCTACACCCGTTCCAAATTTTCCGGGTCATACCATCCGTATTGATATTTTCTCTACAGAAAAGATGTTAGTGCTGACAGCTCTTGAAAAATTTACTAAACTGGACTAAGCAAGAACAATCAAATCCCACTCAACACAGGATTTGAGGCAACCGCTAAGAGAACTATTGCTTTTCTTTAACGTAGCCGAAAATGTCGTGTTGGAAAACGAAAAATGTCTAAACTCTGCTTCCTTAACGGCTATGATGGAAGAGTTGAAGCCAAGCGCGACCTAACCTTCGCGGTTAATTGAATGAGCGAGCTGTAAAAGTTTTACAGGATGATTTTAGTATGGTACGGTTCGGTTTGTATGATTTGCTTGTCTTCTTATGAGTAGTAATAGTGGATTGCGTATAACAGTCATTCGCTCGTAGCTCTTCGTATTTTAAACGTGTACACATTTTTTAGAATTTTTTTGCGTTTTTATATAGTGTCAAGTCATCTATCATATCATATTTATTTGGCACGTAATGCTTAGCAGCCCAGTTATGGAGATGCTTTTATAGTTTTGTTGCGCCGACTACTCATATATATGTAAAATCACACAATTTCGAGTTCAAAAGTGTTATTGTTTCGAAGAAATTGGTGAGCGATCACACAAGTTTTTTTACCTATCTGATTTTCCGTCGGTAGACGGCAGAGGGAAACTCGATTTTTATCGAGAATATTATATATTATTTTGAAAGAATTGCCATGGACCAAAGTGTGGAAAGGAAATATTTAAAATACAGAAATTCAATAAATTAAAATCAAACTAAATGCCAAAAATATCGCAACTTTACCATTTGTATTTAAGGGCCTCGAAATATTCATCCAAACCATGTCTTTTTTGTCAACTCGTCTATACTGGTTGTCTTGTATATCATAAATTATTTTATGATTTCGCACTTCCTCAATTAATTTTGTATCAAAATCCATTGTTTTGAAATTGGCGCGACCGATGTCTAACGACCTTGACAAAAATAAATGCCACAACAATTTCATTGGTTTGATTTTATTGTTAGTACTGCAGCGACACGACTGCAAAATTACAAATTGATCAATACTGACGGCAACTTCGTCGACCGCTGACCGTCACTCGTCGTAATTTGTGCATTCGCTTAATACGCTGTGCTTTTAGCAGTTTGACAGCGGCAGGTTTTCGTCGCTTGCTGTTGCCCGTCGCAGTTGTATTGAAACCTTGACTTAACAAATTTTGTTTTAAGGCTGAAATACAATGACTTCGACACGCATTTGTCGACACCAAAATAATTTTCGAATACATGCTACGACTATTAGGGCACAGCAAATGCTGCGACGCGATAATGTCGTCGTCAGAAAGTAGAGCAAATTTCTAAAATTGTCGTTGCGCAGTACGACATTTGAGTTTGACAGTTCTTGTGATGGTACATTTCTTTTAAAACTGGCATAACTGCATATAAGCTCTAATATAACTTATACTTGTTCTTAAAATATGTAAAAAAAAATCCGTAGACATCACAAAAAAGCAAAACTCAACTCAACTGTCTTGAAATGACGACGATAATGTCGCATTCATTGTATTACGTCTGCGACAAACGACAATTTTGTGTCGCATTCATTGTATTTCAGGCTTTATGGTTCTTCCAGCAGAACCCTAGTTCCATGCAATCAACGTCTAGCCACCCGTTGATTTTTCATAGCTACACTGTTTCAAGCCTGAGTTGTTCAAAATTTTTACGTTCGTAGGGAAGCATTAAATTTTTGTTAGAAATACTGAATTGGTATATTGATTCTGGTGGTTCACTCATTCGGACAGGGGCACAAGCATTGAGTTTTCTTAGAAATATCTGAAAAATTTTCGTTAGATTTTTCATGCACTATATTGGCGGCGGACAATGGTTCCAAAGAGTTATATTGATTCAGGTTCCTTAGTTGATCTGGATCGCTAAAGATATTTATGAGCATTGGCAAGCATACATTTTGTTCTTACAAATTAACTTGAACAGTTTTCTTTCAATTTTTATACACTATTGGTTGCTGAAAACGATCAGTTGGATTGATGCCACTAAAATTGATTCTGCAATTTTTACGGCAAAACTATAAGAATTAAATAGTCCAGTCAAAGAACTAAGAGCGCATTTAATTTGTTTCAGGCTGCAATTTTGAGGGTTGGTGTATGGTGGTCCTGGGAGTATTGTCGCAAAAAAGCAGCCTCGCAGGAAAAAAAAAGGGGTGAAAGATAATAAAAACACCCCCGAACGCGTGACAATGTATTTTCCATGCGTGCGGTTTGAAAGAGGAAAACCGAAAGAAGCTAAGGGTGGACACAGGACACATCGCTATATCCAATAACATGTGTCCCATTACTTCAATTCTGCAACATTTTCGTTCAAGAGCAACCAAAAGAAGCATGAATTTTTGTGGATGGAATGGAAAAAAGTGTAGGGGGGGGGGGGCAGTGAAGAAAGTTATTGCACTATATGTTGCCCAATATTTGCGCTCATGTTTTGCTGTGGTGACGTACTTGGAACATTTTGATTTTTTTTTGGAATTTTGGCTAGTTGTGCAAAGCGAGACGAGATATGATGATTTTTGCCTTAGAATTTTTTCTTTTTAGTTCGAATATGGCTGCAGTTTTGCGCATTCGAGGGGTTTTTAGGGTTTTAGGTGACTCCGATTGCATAAGCGCGTGAAGAAAATAATGTAATATGCTTGTGTGTATTTGTTGTTTGTTTTTAATTGTTGTAATGTTTCTTGACGGAAAGAGTAGGATATAGGATTGCAGGCTTCACGGGAAGAATGGGATATAATAAATGCATGGTATAGACTAGATGGGTGGGATCTGGGATGGTTAGATGGTTAAAAATAGAAGGGTTACTTTATTTAAAAATTTATTACTGACAAATCATAGTTATATAAAATTTGCAGATGCTTCTTTTTTTAAATTCAATTAAATAAAGGTTTACTAATTCCCAATATGATATAGTGCAATAATTGTCTCTTGCAATTTTCAAATCAAAAAATCAAATCAAATTAAAAAGGATTTATTTTATGTACGAGCCTTTTTTTAGCTATAGCTATACGGACAACGTTGGGCAATATGAGACTAAAGAGCTGACTTACACAGCACTGGGGAAGCTGATAGCTGATCAAGTTGATGTTAATGTCAGTGAGATTATAAATGAAAATTAATATAAAAGAGAGTTTTCCCGTCTATGGAATGAGGATTTGGGGGTATCGTTCTATTTAGAAGCTTGCCGAATAAACATAGCTATTGCTATGTTAACTAACAGCTTTGCGGAGAAAGTAGATGAACTCCAACAGAATGGCCCTACTGCACAAATGAGGTTGCAAATAGTAACTGGGACTTACATTTACAATCATTACGAAAAATGGTGCCCATATTTCATGCTGAAGGACATTTTCCATATGCAAAAATGGGTCAAATATATCTCCAGGATATGGCGGAATTAGACATGACATAGGACCACGTAGAATTTGACCAATTGCGAAAGGAAAAATACTTCACAATTTGTAGGTGTGATAAGAATGGGAGTGGTGTTTGGTCAGATCAAACGATAGAGCAGACCGTGATGCGTGACACTAAAGACCCCCATGGTGGAATTACTCACGGCCGTTGAGTCACTCCCAGCTGTCAAACAATACGGTTCAGATTAGGGAGAGTTCCAGCATCACCACAGCAAAACATGAGCCTAAATATTGCGCAACATATAGTCCGATAACTTTCTTCACTCCCCCGGCTTTCCCATTCCATCTTCGAAAAATTCACGTTTCTTTTGGTTGCTAGCTCTTGAACGAAAATGTTGCAGAATTGAAGTAATGGGACACATGTTAGTGGATATAGCGATGTGTCCACCCTTAGCTTCTTTCGGTTTTTCTGTCGCGCCCTTACGAGATAGGGGTTGGCCACCGTATAATTTTTTATTTAGAATCATATTCTGAATAAAATAGCATTTTTATTTTTTTCAAAAATTTTACCCCTTCCAAACCGCATGCATGGCAAATAGATTGTTACGTGTTTGGGGTGTTTTCATTGTCTTTCACTCCATTTTTGGCTCTGCGAGGCTGCATTTTTGCGTCAATACTCCCAGGACCACCCTACACCAACCCTCAAAAATGAAGCCTGAAACAAATTAAATGCGATCTTTAGCATTTTTTCGGCTTATTTGACTGGACTAAAAAACTATTCGCTTTCCTCTGCCTACGGTAGTTGTATTAATTCAAATACTGTTGTTTAGTTTAACTTCACGTTTACTTTTAATTTAGAGGAGAAGAATAAACTAACTACCCTAGTTAGCGAGGGAGTTAGAAATAGCAGCGAATATGGAAAGCAGAAGATTCATAAGACCATTGATAACTTTTTTCAGAAGAAAGCAAGATCAGTTAAGTTCCCATCAAAAGAAATAGTCAGTGACATATCACACACTTCTACTCCTAATACTTTGAATATGAATCAAGGTGCAAGCTCTCACTCTCAGTCACTTACTTCACCCGTGACAGAATCGGTTGCGTCACATCTATTTCTACAATTTTGTACGAGAAAGAGTATCTGGATATGAGTCCTTCATGTCTTTTCGCTCTGAGATCGACATTGATGTGGATAATATTATCGACAGGTTTTCCAAATCAAATCGAAAATTGGGTTTTGTGATATCTAACTTAAATATAATAAAAGCAGAGATGACTCTTTAGGATTTTTTACCGGGGTAAACTTATATTTGTTCAAGAAGGCATTTATTTGGATTCTCCGGTATATAGCAAAAAGCTAAAAAAATGTTTTTAAATTATTATTTCATCACACAAGCCATTATATTTTTGGTGACAAGTTTCAAGTCTTGGTTTTGACTCATCAACAGGTCTTGAGTGACTTGAAAAACAAATGAAAAATTAGAACAGAGAAATGAACTGAAAAGAATACAATTGAGAAAAGTAGAAAGAAAAAAATTTTATTATAAGAATTAAAAAAATTTTAAAAAACCAGATTCATTCGAAACAAGAAACAAGAAAAAGGAAGAAGAAGCGTTTCGTGTTAGCAGAAAACCTTACACTCATCGGTACAGCTTGGTTTTCTTCCGTTTTCAAGCGTCTACACTTGAAACAGATCAAATTGATCTCCTCTCATATAAGGTCAGAATAAATTCTGGGTGTGAATTATATGAGGCAAAAACACTCCTATATTATACCAAGCAGGAAGAAATAAAGATAGAGATTACTCTATAGGATTTTTTACCGGGTTAAACTTATATTTGTTATTTGTTTGTTATTTCATTTTATTTTTTTAAATATGAATTGGAGGAACTAAAATCTTATGTGAACTTACAAATTAATTAATGTCATGGAGTCTAATGACGCGTTATTCCAAATGATAAATTCCTGTATCCTACAGATTACAAATAAGCAAAACTATTGTCTTCTTGCTTCCACATTTAAAACCAGAAAACAAAATTGTCTGTAATTTCATCTTCTTTTCATCTACGCAAGACAAGGAAGAAATCATTTCACCGAGTTTGCTTTAATTTCGCGTAGAAGATCTTTGGTAATATCATCCACATATCGGCCTGAAGAAGTTTCATCCAAATGTTTGCTGGGGGCCTTGTATTACTTTACTGGGTTGTAATCAAATACATCTTTTACAACGATACACTCTTTGATACAACGTTGCGGGGTATTGCAAGGGGTGAAAATACACTTTAACACTTTTATATAATAAAAAATCAAAATGGCAGCTTCAAGGTGGCAATCAAATTTTGTCATATTATGGTCAAATTCGCCTTAGTATTGATATATGAAGATTTTTTGTGTCGCGAATTATGAATTTTTGGTCAAAATTTAAAAATTCAAAATGTCAATCAATATCTGGAATTTTTGAAGCCGCAGATTAGGAATTTTCATCAAAATGTAGAAATGAATAAATATATATGTATAATGAAAAAAAAACACTTTCATTTAAAATACACTAAAAGGGATAAAGTAATCTTTTTTTCTTTTCATAGCTTTATCATATCTTCTACTGCAGTGCTCACTAACTTGAAAGTTACCCGGGTCGAAATTTCCGCGGCTGATATTATTAGTTTTTCATTCTCATATCAAGAAGTAGTTCCGTGTTCATGTCACGGCGTGAAATCCACACTATAAAATGGTGATTAGGCTTCCAAGTCGTATTAACATATCAATTCCCACACAGCACAAATGTATCCATGGTACGTTAATGGGAAATTCTCTAGGGATATATAAACTGTCCTTGGGAAATCCCGTCCGCTCTCAATTAACAACTTAGAACATCCCTGGGATTGCCGAATGCCAGCGCTTCGGTTCTCCCTGGTAGATTCCGTCCCCTTCCTGCAGGATTTCATGTAGTTGTACTCAAGCAAATTTAACGCATTCAATAATGTTCAGTTCCCACTGAAAGCATGCGTAGGATGTCTTACGGATAACCTAGTTTATTTTTGGAATGCGCGTGGGAATATCTGAAGATATTGTTTGGGATTTTCTGGGATTGTAGCCATTTTTTTATGGGTAGATATTTATATAAAAGAAAAACTCATTTAAACTACAAAAACCGTTTACTTCAATATTATGTCTTATTTCAAAGAAATTTTAAATCAAATTGAATCCAGTGAATCTGAGCAGGCTTATAGTTGTTTCTATAATTGTAATTCAGGTTTTCTTCTGCTTAAAAAATTGACATTATAATTGGGCGTGTGTAGCTCTCTTAAGCAACGCAGGCCTCGTATTGCTTCATTCAATACATATTTTGTTGTCATGTTTTTGATTTCCGCAAACGACACGCGGAAGCACAGCAAGTGCCAGATTAGCGCTTTCACCAGAGAGCCACGAGAATCAGAGAACATACCGAAATAGTATATTAATTTTTTAGAAGCATGTGGTCGGGTGCAAAATGACATTCCTATATTTGTCCCAAAATTGTCCTGTTTACGTATTTGTTTTAAAATACTGACAATATTACGTTCGAATTACGATTTTGCAAACATTCGCGCCTAAAATAGTTGTGGGACATCCCAAGGAATAAGTTATGGTAAATTTCTAATAACTCCTGCAAACAAAGTCCTAAGTAGTTATTAAACACTTCCTGTTTATCCCGAGAAAGTTGCGGAATCTATAGGGAGAGAAAGTGGTGTCTCTGGGTAATTTTGTGCTGTATGGGTGCCAAACTAAAAAAAACACACTGCCACGTTCCTTTTCTCGAAGATAAGCCGAGCTTACTAAAGGCATTCTGTAGGGTACTCACTCAAGTCCACGTTTTCCTGTAAGGAATGCTAAAAAAATAAAGAATCAACAGCTATAGTTCGATACTATACTTATAGTATGACTCATCGCCAGATCCATTTCAGAGCACCTTCTAGTGTCCCCAAATAGACCCAATTGATAATAATCAGAAAGAGATAAACGGTTCCAGATGTATAGTGCATACACCCAGAGATACCTGGTCATGTTGGCCTGTCAATATCCATATGCATCCTCACCCCATGATGAAATCCCTCTTCAACATTCGTAACCGTTATATGGAGCGACGCACGTCTTTCTATTAATTGTCCTCTCTAGTACCCATGCTATGAGGAATTCAAGGAAAAAAATTACAGTAAATGTAATTATTATTAACAATAACGAATTCATTATTCTCCTAAAAGAGGGTTATGAAATTCTTCTACTACAAGATCAGAATATTTTCTCTCCAGTTCAAAATTACTTTCACAAAACTCTTTTGAAAGGAAGATGTCCGCTGAAGGTGACTTATAATTGCAAAAGAAACTACTCCTCCTACTTCTACTACTAACCGCACACCCGAATTTAACTTCATTTCTTAAAATGCGCCTTTATTATAAAGGTTAAATTGTAAAAACCGAAAAGAATTTCACAAGTTTCAAGACTTTATCCCGGAAAATTTCTCAACTTTTTGACTGAGTCGTTATCTTTAATAGCGCAGAGATAACTACAGAGGGTGAGAGGCACTTGGAAATAATGGCCAAAACGACTTATCCTTGTTCTTATACTATTTCTCTCCTTAAACATGGACACCTACAACTGCACATTTAAACTTCGACATCACATTTATCTTCTTATCTTCTGTCTTGAAGTTCTATATAGAGAAGACTCATTTTAGTTGCTAGCGCCCAGCACGAGCGTCGTATAAATATGTGCGTATTTTCATCATTTAAAACTTTTTGGCATTTTCAAAATGAACACTGAAATGATCTCATTTTCATTCTTGAAGGAATGATGGCTCATTACTACTGCACAGCACAACATAGCACATTCCATTCTAACAGAAAGCGTTCATTCAGCGCCTTCTGTGTAAAATTAAATAAATTTTTCAAGTGTAGTGTGAGATAGTCGAATTAAGGATATCATTCAATTCATTTCTAAGCCAATAACAACACATCATTTTGTCCAAAAAGTAAACTAACTACACATCCACGTGTACACATTCATAGCTAACAACTTCTGATTGACTTTACTTTATTATACCGATGATTGAGGACGTAGCCAAAGATGCTCACTGGACAAATAGCCAATCGTTTCGGGTTGACGAAACAAAAGAACTGATTGATGAAAATTGGTACTGAACAAGACATCAAAGCCTTCAATTGATGCATCTTTATTTAAATGCTGCCAGCTTCATCTGTAAATTCCCAAAAGTTGAGACTGTGTGCAGGCAAAGGCCTGATAAAGGACCGTAGGAGTATATACATAAACGAGAACTATTCTCTCTGTTTGAATTTATCCAGTTATGAACTCTGAACTATAGTTAGTATAATAGCCAGGGACCACTTTATGCAATTGCCGGAAACAATGCAGAACAGAAGGCATTATTCGGATGAAACGTGGAACTCTTATCAAGTTGGTCTAATTGACAGTAAGCCTATAAATTCTTTCAGGTACCACTATAGGAACGGTGTTGAATTGGGATTTACGGGCATTCCACAGTTAATGGTGCATTTTGAAGAATTGATGGAGATATCGTTGAAAAAAAAGGGATTACTAAAGAAATAAGTTGAGAAATGTATTTTCTTTTTATAGAATAGACTGGACCACAATAGCCGTAAAGAACTTTGACGAATTTCAATAAGATTGGGGTTTACCTACGAATTTTGGATATTTTTACTAAATAGACGTCACATTTCGTAAGGGTTATTATCTTGATATTTATGCCCGGTTTCACAGTCCAGGCTTAAGCCAAAGCTCAGCTAAGCCATGGATATGGCTGAAGTCCTGAGCTTACCGTTTCACAGTACTCTATAAGCTGAGGCTTAGTTAAGCTGCAGATGAAAATTTTTAAGTTGCCAGCACTGCGGTAATTGTGAATTTTTGTAAAGGAAAGTTGGCATTGTGGATTAAAACCTAAGCGAAAAGAAGAAGAATCTTTCGACAGTCGGAACCGAGAATAAAAATCAAAGTCAATCCCATTCCTCAAAATGTTGCGAGCGCCTTATAATTTTTTCACAGGCCACACTCTGCGATATTATAAATTTCTTCATCACTGATAACCTCTGTATTAGATGAATAATTCATTTTTGTCTCAAACTGTTTTCTTACTTCATAAAAACGTTAAGTGGAATGCTGACCTAGCTATCTATCTGACGGAAAATTACTAACTAGAGAACTATTTTTCGGTTAGAAAATTTAAATTTAGTTTTAAAACAATATATATTTTTTTAAATATCTTCGTTCGTTTAATAACAGAAATTATAATATTTACCAATAATCTGATATGTGTTTCATAGCGACATTTAAAGCTAAAGCCTTCTAAATGACGGGCATAAGTTAAGCTTAGTTTAAGCCAGTGATGTCACTTAAGCCTTGACTGTGAAACTGGAATATTTATTAAGCCTTGGCTTAAGACATCGCTGTGGCTTAAGCTCGATTGTGAAACCGGCCATTAATTCTTTCAATTTTAAAAAGTGGTTAAATCAAAAAATTAATGATGGGAAGTTGATTTAATTGAATATTTGAGCCTTCTATGTGCATTATATAAACAATATAAGAAGAATCTGAAGAATAAATCAAATGAAATATGGGAAGCACTTCCAAAAGCAATACCTCGCCTCCTTAGCTCCTTTCCAAATTTTTCTCTTTGAAGGACCTATTTCACATTCCTTCTTCTATAATAAAATAAAATAATAATAGTGTTACTGATTTCATTAATATCATTGGTTAAACCAGATAAGGCCTTACAGAATGAGCAGCTCTTACCGCACTTTATTTACGGCAATTTGAAATTTAAACTTAACTTAAGTTTCTTACCGATGTCTTATTTAAAAATTTTTCTGAAGTGAGAAGTGGTGAGAATTCAATTTCAACCCTAATAGAGGGCGTCAAGTTGCTATAGTGTTGTAGTATTTTCGCTCATTTAAACATTATTAAACATTATTTAGTATGAATTTATGGGAATCGACAGATTTGACTCTCTATACTTTATATCATACGCAGTCTTTCCCATTTTCCGCGTAAGTGCGATTTTCAATTAATAATCTTCGATCCTACCCACAATAATATTCTTTTTGCTCCGAGCTGAAAATGTCTGTGACTTCCGTTATTTGATGGACTCGAAATGTATCTTTTTGCTTGATGCTTACAATTGACGACCTTAAAAGCCTGTAGATCTAAAGCTTCCATAGCTGATTCTAGAGGTCTACTTATGATAGCTTATCCGATGCTTAATTTCTGGAACATTACGTGGTCAGGTACTCAGTAGGTAAATAACTTTATGATAATCACTTCGACAAAAAATCAGTGCATTGTTTTTATTGAACAGTGTCTGACTTGCCATAAGAAATCGCCTTGAGATAAAAATACAGGAAAACAATAAATAACATTAAAAAACGAAAAAGTAAATTGCGATAAAATCAGGATAGGAATAAAAAGGTAAGCAAAAACGAAAAATTACTTAACTAGATCTCGATTTGGTAATAAGGGTGTATTGGTGGTAATTTTGATGAAATGGGATGAATTTACCATTTTCGGTGTGTAGAAGGTGATTTAGATAGGCATTGACTTTAGGAAAGCTCATTATAAACCCATATTTATTTAGTTCCCCTACAGCACCAACCACCACCCCGCTAGGGCGGTTAGACATTTCCTGATTTTACGATGAAACATCATTTTCAAAAAATCATATTTCGAGAACATAGCAACCGATTTTTCTGATTTAAATGCTAAATGAAGTTCAATGCTTTATATTTTTCATAAGAAGATATAACGAAAAACTTTTTTGTTAGTAATACTCTTTTTCAAAAAAAAATAGAATTATTAACTATTTAGGACTTCTAGGACTTTTTTGTGGACTTTTATTTTTAAGCTAGTAGCCTTATCTATCTTTGTACACAAATTTGCGATGATTTTCGGCTCTCTTTATGAGATAAGAATTTTTGAAGTCACCTAAAGTAATCTGTATGGGAGTACTACACTCCGTTCTCAAGATATGATTTTTGGAAAATGACATTTCATCGTAAAATTAGGAAATTTCTTATGCTTATGCGTCCATAACGTAACCGTGTACCATTTAATAGACGCATATACATATCCATAGCAGCGAAAGGGTTGAAGGACATTTACGGGTTAATTAGGGAGATACAAACCTCATTTGAGGGTATTTAGAAAGAATTAGGGGTAAAACTAGATTTGAATGAACCTTGAGGTTGCGAATAAAAAAACGATTTAGTTGGCATTTGACTTTGAGAAACTCATTCCAACTTTGAGGAAACTCATATGAGGTATTTAGGAGTAAAAAAAATTATATACGGATATTTAAGAGGTATTTGAGGGATCATATTAGCTCTTAATGAAATAAGGTGAATACTAACTGTTTTCAGGAACGAGAAAGCGACACGACTGCAGATCTCCAATTTTTGAAAGCTTATTTAGGGGATATTTCAATGGAGTAATTAGAGAGTAAAACCCTAACGTAGAACGTGATTATGGGGTAATGCTAGATTTAGGGGTGAGAAGTCTATTTAGCTAGATATTGACTTTGAAAAAACTAATTTATGGGGTATTTGGGCATAAAAACTCATTTTGGATGGTAATTAAGAGCAAGTATTCTGGTTATTCTGGGTAATCAAACCCAATTAGCTTACTTCAAAAGTTTCACAAATACTTAATTGAACAAAATTATTGAATTCCTCTTAAACTTTAAGTAACGAGACACCTTGCGAAAAGAAAGGCGTGTACCAAGAATGAATTATTTGAAATTGGAACTAATGGACACCAGATAACATATAATTATAATCGAATGACAAATAATTGTTTGCAATTCAAATAATGAAAATCACAAATAATTATTTGGGAATGTTCACCAAATAACAAGTAATTATTTGATTCTCAAATAACGCGCGATCGAATAACAAATAGGTATTTGAAACTCAAATAATTTGCACCAAATAACAAATAATTATTTGCAAATAATCCATCAAATAACGAATAATATTTGTAAACAAATAAATTTTTATTCGATTTTTCAATTTATTCGGTTTTTTATCCTTTATTTTTAATCGAATAAAAAATGCTCATCTTTGATTGAAAACCACACAAACTGAAATAACACCTCCGCAATCTACTACCACATCCAGCGGAACACCAATGACAATAAAAACGGCAACTACAATTACTTCATCAATATCTTTAGACAATTTTCACCTTGGAATACTTGTGCCTCAGTGTGATACTAATAACGCATTACTATCTCTCGTTAAGTAATTTAATGAAAAAATTGATCGAAATGAAACAGATTTGCATGCAATACTACAACAATTAGTAAACAATACCATTACCAAAAATAATCATCATGGAACCGGTAACTCAGTTAGAGAGAAGAATCGATACTCTTCAGTGTCAATCTCTTGTTAATTATGTAATTATTGACTTAATACCTGAAGTGGATAATGAAGATCTTGGATGTGTTTTAAATAAAGTTTGCACTTTCTTGAATGTGACCCCGATCTCAGCTAAAGGAATTTTTCGTGTCAAGATGAGGAATATTGTCGGTAAAAAAACAACCCCAACACTAACACTATGAAATCAATATTGGCGACAGAGCCAGGCTTATTACCTCTCTTACTGACCTTTTGGATGAAAAGAAAGATGATAAACTACAATCAAAACCATGACCTTTCACAATTTTTGGCGACAACTCCCATCCACTTGTTTTGCTGCTCTTTTACTTATGGTTACGATATATTATACTGTTAGGTCACCTCTAAGGTAATGTGGTAATAAATGTATTGATATATTGTAGTCATATGATTTTTGATGGTCGCCATGTCATAATCAATTCGCAGGGGTCGCTATGTAATAATATGATACCGCCGTCAACTATGGTCGACAAGTTGACTTAAAGGCTTAAACACAATTCCGACGACAGACGACAAACGACGACGATATATCGCTGTCAAACTTCTAAAAGCACAGCATCTTATGCGAATGCACCAAATTGCGACGACCGACGTTGAGTGATCGACGACAATATCGCCGAGATTGATCAGTTTCTAATTTTGCCGTCGTCGCTGCAGTCCTACCAACAAAATTAATCGAATGAAATGGTTGTAGCATTCACTTTTGTCTTTTTCAGGTGGTAGCACGCCGCGGTAATTTTAAAATAATGAGCTTTGACGAAAAATTTATGGAGGTAATGCGAAATCCATAAAATAATTTATAGTTTACAAGACAGGCAAGACAAATGGACAAAACAGACGTGGTTTGGATGGATATATCAAAGCGTTTAATTTACTTAATTTCCGCATTTTCAGTTTTTTTCCACACTTTGGTTCATTGCATTTCTTTCAATATAATATAAGATATTCTTGATAAAAATCTCCTTTTAAAACGCTCGAAACATTTAACAAATGAAATTTCAATATCTTCTTCTTTCACAATCGTCACTCATCGCCTGTCGTTGCAATTGTGTTCCCAATTTTTCGACTGCCTGTATCGCAACGATATTTTCGCTGTCGTCTGTCGTTCTGTCGGTCTGTCGTCGGAATTGTGTTTTAGCCTTAAGGATGATCGGAGTCAGCCATTAGGCAGTGCTCCTGAGGATTCAGCTATTAAAGCAGATCTCCTTAGGAGAAGCTCGGAGAGCAGATCTCTTTGTAGGCGCTGCTAGAACTAGCAGATAGCAGCTAAGACTAGCAGTCACCAAAATGGAAGTCTAGAGTATTTTAGACTAAGTAACGAATTCGACTGCATTTTAGTGAACTATCCCTTATTTATACACATATAAATTTGCTAGCCTAATCTTAATTATGATTTGTACAATTATCATAGGTATACACATGCCCGTGATTTGAGGCATGTTAAATAAAATCACTTGCTTGCACTAATGTGCTTACGTTTGTTTTGGTGTGATGCAACTTGCGTGACCTACATATGTTAAGTATGTTGTGAAACATGTAAACAAATGCAGTCACCTACTGTATAGTGTGAGCTGCATTTGGATGAATGTTTTGTTTATAATGCATTAACATTATTGTGTCACATTTATTGTGATATTTAATTGAGACTTGATTTCGGGTCAATTGATTATTGCAAGAATGCTAAATGTGAATTCTACCGTTTTTAATTAGTTTGTTTATCGTTTGTATATTTATGCGTAATTATTCTTTTGTATTTTTCTGAGTTTACTTTTAGGATTCCATTTTATTAATATGTCTCTGAATATGCTTCTACTAATATGAGCTTTTTTTTATCTATATTGATGTTAATCATGATCGCATACATTCTTGAGCCTTATGCCTTGCCTCCTGCCGGAGTATTTCTACTGGTTTATTTTGTTTTGTCTCTGAATAATGCTACCTGCTAGTTCCCGTATATCTGAGAGTTTGAACAATTCCCAAGTTATGCTTAATATTTGCTGTACATGAGGGTTTAAGGGTTTGTCATTTTAATGCCCAGATTATGTTGCCCTAGATCGATGAACTCCGGCAAATCTTCTGCGGATTATCTTTAGATGTGATATGTTTATCGGAAACATGGTTGAAGTTAAGCATCAGCGACCAAGTGATATCTCTTCCTGATTATACTGTGCATATATAGAAATGATCGGGCTTCCCGTGCAGGATGTGTAGCGTTGTACATTCGCAGTTCTATACACGCACGTTTCGTTTCGTAATCGGCAAATAATGCTGAGGTTGAGTTTATTTTTGTGGAAATCTGCAATGGCTCTGTAAAGTGTCATGTTGATGCTGTGTACAAGCCACCCCATATATCAAATTTTAACTCATTTGAACCTCATCTGATTGACGTTAGTCAGCCCTATCAGCATATGGTGAAATTTGCTTGCGCGTACTAGCCCACCTAGCCGATTCCTGAGTTTAATTGATACATTGGGCTTATCTGTTGTAAATAGGCTTTATTCCTACACACTTTACAGATACTTCTGTGACCTTAATTGATATATTTTTGACTGCAAACAATGAAAAGGTTCTCTTTAATGATCAAATATCTTTTCCGGAATTTTCCAAACATTACCTAATATTCCATACATATATGACTTTAAACCATCACGCGATCCTCGTAGGTGTACCATCAGCTTCCGAGATTTTAAAGCTATTAACATTGATGCTCTATTTAGTGATGCATACGCATAGGAAATGATCTATTCGAACATAAGTGCTCATGAACAGATTAATTACTTCATGTACTTACTGCAATACGTTTTTAAGACACATTTCCCCTCAGAACGAAATGTATTTTAAATTCCGGTAGCCAATGATTTATCGCAAGAATTCAAACAATGATTTCAATGCGCAATAATGCTTATCGTAGACGGAAGCGATTTAGAACTTCTGAAACTTGGAAAAATGATCGTAATGTACGCAATTTTGTGCATAATGAAATAAGAAAATCCAAGAAGAACTACTTTCGATCGAAATTTGATACGAAGCTACCTTCAAAAGAGCTGTGGCGCAATTTGAGAGTGATTGGAGTTGGGCGAAATTCGGAATGCGTTATGTTGACCCTAATGAATTAAACTTAAATTTTGTCACTTGCAGTTCGAATCCACACTCTCAACCCACTGTCGCGTCGCGGATACAGCACGACGGCAACTATCAATAATACATTTTCTTTTGCTTGCCTCACGCAGGAGGAAGTGCTTAACACTTATATATTGTCTTGTCATGTTTAACGAATATTCTAGACAATGTCATTTTGCGTTCCTATTTTCCCTCCTCCTGGAAGTTGGCTAAGGTTGTTCCTATACCAAAAAAGTCTCAATCGAACATCACTGAATACCTACCTATTGCGATACTGCCGTTCCTATCTAAGGTTGTTGAAAAATTCCTTCGTTTGCAAATTGTGAACTATTCTGAACGTCATAGCTATTTGAATAAGTTTCAGTCTGGTTTCCAGTGCAAGCACAGCTGTACAACTGCTCTACTGAAGATCACTGATGACTTACGTTTGACATTAGATGATAACCGTTCTCGATCTGTTGGACTTTTCAAAAGCATTTGATTCCATAGATCACTCTCTACTTATCAATAAAACTAGTAACTAATTTTAGTTCTTCAAGCTCGACATCCAATCTCATTCAGTCTTATTTTTGGTCGGTATCAGCAAGTCACATGTGATGGAAATTCCTCTTCGTTTTTACCAAACACTAGTGGTATACCCCAAGGCTCGATACTAGGCCCACTATTATTTCTCTATTCATAAATGATCTGCCGAATGTTATTGTGAATGCTCAATATCACCTATATGCTGATGACTTACAGCTTTACATATCAAGGCCAGTTGGCTTAATTGCAGATGATGTCAATCGCCTTAATAACGACCTTTGCTTCATTTGAATCAAATGAAATGAAATACAGTTTTAATCTATAGGTATAGACTGGATACGTCGTCACTGTCTCATGTTGTACTCAATAGTGTGATCTTACCTTATGGTATAGGTCACTAATAGTACCACTTTTTACTTATGCCAGTGAAATTTGAGCCAATCTGATTATCTTTCCCGGAACAGACAAAGATTAGGGAAACCTCTCCGATTTTGTTCAAATTTTGTGTACTTATTCCAATTTACTCACAATTCACGAATATCAAATTTATTTTAACCGAAAACTTATAGTTTCCGAGATATTTTTTTTTTTTTATATTATTAAGCCAAGCTCAGGGGATACCCTATGATGCAAAGCACAGCGTGGCAGGAAGGAGATAGGGGAAAGGATTAAGGGATATGAGGAGAGCGGCGGAGGTGCCGATGTATGTCGCCCTTAAACTTTCGCAGGTTGTATGCCGGAGGAAAGACAGAAGATGGTAGACTGTTCCACATTCGCACAGTTCGGGATAAGAAAGCATTACGGAATTTTAGTGTACGGCCGAAGGTAATTTGAAGGGTAAAAGGATGAGCGCGAGATGCAGCGAGAGTATTGCGTGCAGGAACTATTCTACAAGGGATCAGACTAGATATTTCATCAGAACATTGACCATGCATATAGCGATAAAGGAGCGAAAGGCATCCAACATTGCGACGGTGCTCGAGCGAGTCGATATGACGAGTAATTGCCACATCGCCAATGAGCTTGCAGGCTCTCTTTTGGACAATATCCAATGAAGCTAAGGCTGTGCGACCAGCCCCGGCCCAGATATGGGAATTGTATTCCATTCTAGGTCTGATGTAGGACTTGTAGAGGAGCGCTATATTTGATGGGCTGAAATATTTCTTACACCTTTTCAAAAAACCAAGACATTTTGATGCTTCTTTGGCAACCGAGAAGATGTGACCTGTCCAGCTTAACTTACTGGAAATATTAATGCCAAGAATTCTTAGTGACGGTGAATCAGAAATTAATGCTCCATCAAACGAAACGGGAGTGGTTAAGTGATGGTCTTGTTTTAATGAGATGAGACAGCTTTGGGTCTTAGATGCATTGAATTCGACGCGATTCACTTTGCCCCAAGCGAGAATATTGTCAAGATCGTTATTCAATGATCTAATCATGCAGTCTCGTTTAACACATGTGGCGTTTCCTCTGGAATCCGCAAGGGTGTCAAAGGAGTATGCGAAATCAAGGGTACTGTCATCAGCAAAGCTATGGATAGGATTAAAAGTAAGGGAAAGCAGATCATTAATGAAGATTAGAAATAGAGTAGGAGAAATAACAGAGCCCTGGGGGACACCGGCATTAATAGGATGAGGTTCAGATATAACGCCATCTAATACAACACGTATTTGGCGACTAGATAAAAAACTTTCAATCCATAATAGAAGAGGAGGGGAAAGACCAAGTGCTTTGAGTTTGGCTAAAAGGGCTGGATGCCAGACTCTATCAAAGGCCTTTGAAATATCTAGAGCAACGATTTTGGACTCACCAAAATTGTGAAGGCTACGATTCCAACGTTCCGTAAGAAAAGTCAGCAAGTCTCCAGATGAGCGACCGTGCCGGAAGCCGTATTGGCGATCGTTGATGAGCTGATTGGTTTCCAGATACTTCATTAATTTGGAGTTAATGATAGATTCAAAAACCTTTGAAAGAATCGAAGTGATTGCAATTGGTCGATAATTTGAGGGATCGCTACCCTCTCCTTTCTTGGGAATAGGCTGAACGAGAGCTAGTTTCCAAGCAGTTGGAAATTTTCCTGTCGAATAGGACAGGTAGAATTGTTTGCGCAGAGGTTTAGCCAAGGATGAGGCACAGCTTTTAATTAATAGGGGCGAGAAACCATCAGGACCTGCGGCTTTAGAGACGTTGATACCATTAAGGACCTTGAACACATCTCTCGTACGGATGTGTATTGGCTCTTGTACACATCCGCACGGGGGATGCACGACAGGTGCCTGTGAAGTGGGTGGAAGAAAAGAATTTGATGCGAATCTAGCAGCCAAAATATTAGCTTTATCCTGGGAGTCAACAACCACTTCACCATTATTAAGTAGTGAAGGTATAGAGGAACTGCTGAAGTTGTTCCTGATGGTTTTGACCAGTGACCAGAAACCTTTACTACCTTTGCGGCTTGCCAAGATTCTTTGTCTAACATTCTGGTCAAAAAGAAATTTTTCTCTCTGGATAATGGACTTGCAGGTGTTCCGTGCAGTCTTGTAGATTTCTTTCAGTTCTGGACAAGGATGCACTTGATAGGCGCGAAAAGCAGACTCTTTCGCTTTTATAGCTTGGTTGCACTTATCGTTAAACCAAGAGCGATTTTGCTGTTGTTGAGATCTGCTGTAAGAATACGGAATATATTCACGCATGCCTAGACTTAGTAAGTTACTAAGTTCTAATGTGCATTCATCAGCATCCCTCGAAGCAAAACAGACCGACCAATCTATATCTCTAAGATACTGATTGAGACTTTCACAATCAGCGTTCTTATAGTGCCAGAGAAGCCTACGTGTAGGTGGAGAAGTGGGGCGGCGCAGATATGAGGTGATAAATTGAGCCGTGATTAGACAGTGGTCTGAATTACCAAGAGGGGAGCCGACTGAGATAGAATATTTGTCAGGGTGAGATGACAGAAACAAATCTAGTAAATTGACCCTATCACCAGCTGCATCAGGGATTCTCGTCGGTGCATCCACTAGCTGATGCAAATTGAAAGATTCACAAAATAGTTCAACGAATCGGCCGGCAGGACTTGTGGTAGAAGAATGTCTGAGCCACGGTATATTATGAACATTAAAATCGCCTGCCAGGACGATTTCGGAAGAGGGGGAGACAGAAAGCAAATGATCAATATTGTTGGAGATATTGTCAAATACGAATACCGTGTCGTCATCAGACATATTTGGGCTGCGATAAAGGAAGCAAAAGTAGATGATGTGCCTGTGAAGTTTGAACCTAATCCAGATGTAATTAAACTCAGGATTGGCAGAAGGTGGAAAGTCTTTTAGAATGGTAAAGGCCACATCATTCCGAATATATATTGCGATCCCCCTATGTGGAGAAAAAAGAGGCACTAAGCTATAACCAGGGACGTGATATTGATTAGAATCAGCATCAGAAACGACCTTGGTTTCACTTAGCGCAAGAATTGCCGGATTTTTTGATTGAAGGTGGCAGTACACCGAAAAACGATTTGCCCCCAATCCGCGAATGTTGCAAAATTCTTAAATAAAATTCTGCATATTCCAAAGCAAAACAAAAAAAAGCAGAAGAAAGAGCGACACACAGCAACACAAATATTTATTTGGGGGCGCCCAGCTGCAGTCAACGACATAGCGAGGTAAAAAAAAACAGCAATAGTGTTATGCCTATTTGCTGCTTTCAGTACCTCAGACCGTGCAGTTCAATGACCACAGCTGGGGACACCCGTATTGCTGATCAGTGACAAGGGCTAATGACCTTGCACTGATCACTGATGTACATGGGAGATTTGTTAAACTCCACCGTACTGTGCTGCTGGCTTGTGGAATGCCGGCAGGGCATAGAAAAGCCCTGGACTTGGCTGGTATTGTTTATTTTTTTATGTAATAAAAACGGCGCGGCGGATTTTAGTTATTATTATTATATATATATTTATATTTAAAAAATTTCACTGCACTGCACTACACAACAGATTGATCGCTATTTAACTTTGGCAACTTTAAAATCCCGAACTTTACACTACACTCTTCACAACACGTTTGCCATTTTCACAATTAATTTACTCTTCTTCTTCTTTTGAGTAGCAACAAGAAGGGTATATAAGCACCATCCGAGCGTTCGGGTTACCAGCATTACGTTTTTTTGATTTATGCCAAATATTCGATTTGTGTGTAGTAAGGTAGCAGTTAGTTAGAATGGAATCGAACAACATTATTAAAGAAACTAACACACGCAGGCACACACACAAACACCAGTAGAGACACACGCAGATTTGCTATTCCTTAATTTTGTTATCTCCTCTGGCAGACCTACTTATTTATATGGAAAACTTCGTTTGTCCCAATCGTCTTGTAGTCTATCTGTATCCGGTGCTAACTTCTCGGTCACTGAGAACCAGTATTTTGCTCGGACTGTCAGAACCTGTAATAGCTACCTTTGATGTTGCTAAAAGAAACACGCATTGGTATGAGGTTCAAAAATGTAAATTTTTGAACATTTTCGTAGAACATTATAACAACAATAATAATAAAATATATAAAGCATCGGATCTAACTAAGATCCTTGAGGAACACCAAATAGAAGATCGAATAAAAATGATATCACACGACTAAATGAGACGCGTTAAGATTTTTATTGCAGTCAACGATAATTAGTTAAATTTTATTGAGATCTTTGACAAAATCTATGTAAATTACATCAATTTGTGAGCTCATAACAATAGATTTCGAATAATCTAAGTAAATTCCGATAGATTGGTTCAAATAACTCTAGCTATATAAAATTTCTAACGTTGAAAAAGAATAGCTGTCAACCAACCACATATTGACAGGTCTCTGCGAGATAAGTATAAAAAGCGAGGTGGGTAAATCAATGGTTTTGGATATGCAAAACTAACCCATAACTGGCCGGTTGTCAACTATTCGTAGAACACTCTCTATATAAAAATTTCACTTTCGGTGAATAAGTCGTCAAGAGATCATTCTCCCTAAGGTTTTCACAATCTTTTCTTCATCAGAGGTATAAAACAAGGTAACTGATTTATCTTATATAGCTTTTGGGGTTACTAATGCTAAAAAATATATTCACATTTTCTACGCCTGGATACTAATGAAAATCATGGTAGTGATAGTATACTAATTGCATCTATGTATATTTGAACAAAAAGACAAAACTCTAACGAAACAACATAAACAACAACTTAAAGACAATTTTACCTCCATATTAAATTCGCCTAAATCCAGGACATGGGCGACTAACGAAAACAACAAACTCATAGACAACCTCAGTGTCACCGGCTGAATAATTTATTTTCAGACCATCTAAATGAAGAAAATTAATGATAAGCGAATGATATGAATGGGAATGCAACGTGGTAGCCACAAATCGTTCGTTTTTCCAAGCCCTCCCTCGGCTGCCTGAAAGTCAACTATCATCAACCCTTGTTGGGAAAATATAGGTCGAAACAGAGCGATAGCGAGCAAATGAAATCTTAAATACAAATTCATTCCTCGAGTATTTGCCAGTGCGATTTAGTATGCGAAACTGAGCAAACGTTCTATATAAATGCCTCACCGAAAATAAAATTTATGTGACAACATGCTATTTTGTCCGACCCTTATCCGACGAAGTCCCGCAGAGGAATTTCTGCAATAAGCACAGAATCTATGAAGAGAACCCGGGTAGATAGAAAAAACAAAGTTTCAGTGTGAAGGTCGAGACTCTGGTGATTAATGAGTGAGCCTCCAGCTTTAGCTCCAGCCCTAAAATAGGTAGGTAGGTATATAGATCTGTTCTTGAAAACCAGGAGTTTTATTAACAAAGTTTGACACTATGTTCTCTTTTAGCGAAACGGCACAAGAGAACAGCTTTAATGTTTGAGGTATTTCCATTATGTTTCATAATCGCTGCAATAAATCACAGTCCATGGAAGGACAGAAGGTCTACGATCGATGGATTAAAATAAATTTTATTGCTTTTTGGGTGACATAGAATTTTGGTTTCTTGTTTTTTCTTTAATTAGCACAAAATGGTTATGGCATCAGGTGAATGCAATTTTTTATAAAATTCAATAAACAATTCGTCTTCGCTGTCTCCAATCAATTGGTTGCTAGTAGAATTTTTTTTTTTCAATGCAGCTAAAGTAGTCCATCCAGCACCTGTTAATACCTGCTATATGAATTTTATGGTATTAAATATGGAAAGCCTTGGCTTGGAAGACAGTATAGTGTGCAATTCTATTACATGTTCACGAACAAAAGCTTCAACACTGGTTTCACTTATTTCTGAGAGAGCCTCTTCAGTGTCGACCTGAGTTCGCGTTTTCCTTCTCGGAAATCTTACTGAATAACGGAGATTGAACTGCAATTTTGATACAATAACGTTTAATGTATATCAGATCAGAGAATCACCGTCCTTATAGAAAAAAATCCAAATATCTCTGTCCAGATTCACCCTTGCTGTCCTCTAATGAACACATTATCAATAAAATACACTTGGCCCCCGCCTTAATGACCATATTTTTAGGCAAGTCAGCCTTTTCAATTCCACTAGCCCATGCAAATCAGCAATACCAGTTTAAGCAGGATTTACATTATGATGGCATGCAAGTTTTACAGAAATTGTGAGGGAGATAGTACATCGTATACCGAAATTTATTTATAAGTGACGAGAGAAGCAAACGCGTTCTGCATTTTTTCCAAACCTCGATTTGCCGATGTGTGCGTGTCCGGAACCATAAAAAGACCTCAAGCATAGTAAGTTTCTATAGTTACTGAAACTAAAACATTGTTATTGGCAACCCTAATTTGTCAATTTCGACTACTCGTGCAGTCATATTGATGTTGTTACTACACCTACTACAATTTTATGGCATATACATATCTCTAAAGTCAAATTATTTGTCGAAATAAATAAATGTAGGTTTTGAGTTTGTAATTAAATATTGCGAAATTAAAAGTTTTTAAATATTTCTTTATAGACAATATAGAAGTTATTTCTGAGGTAGTTTTCCGTCCACAGGCAGGGAGCAGTGCGTCCACAGATTCACTGTAGTGGACCTGTTCATTTATAATTTGCTAGAAAAATTCCTCCTTTGGATACTACAGGTGGCAAATAGATTGAAAATTTCATCTCCAGTGTGAATGTCAACTCTGCCGTTGGGCGATTTCAGATTATATGTATAGAAGAAAAATCGGACTGGAGTGGATTAGCGTACTTTGGAGTGAGATAGTCCGCAATGTGAACACGAACCGGACTTGAAATATTTTCACAGGCGTTAGTTCGGTAGTGGAATGGAATTATTTTCAGGTGAGCACTTGAGTGATTCGAAGTGGATTGACGTTTACATATTAGCAAAGTAGTTATTGAATTTTTTATTTACTACGAAATAAATAATAAATAAAAATTTCGTTATCATACAAAATGTTGAGTTAGAAATTGTAAAATAATACTTCTTTCCATGATTAAAAACTTGACAATTTACAATTTAACAGTATGGCTGTTTGACAGTTTGCGATTTTTACCATAAACACTAGAGGGGAGCGTACGTGTGAGGATTATTTCGGCAGCATTTAAATTTCAATAAACTATCTCCCTGACAATTTCTTTAAAAAATGCATGTCATCATAATGTAAATCCTGCTTTAATAAAAATATTCAGTCGGACTTGCCAGATACGTTACGGTGGTCTGATCAGTCAATCAGCAAGATTCAGACTACCCAGATCTGCGAGGCTAGTAAGGCTCTGACTGAGGAAGTTTGTACGTCAGTTAGTTAAGATACTCAGTAAAGTCGATTAGGCGGCAGGAAAGGCTAGAAAAGTTAATCCAGCTAAATCATCCAGGACGGTTGATTCCGTAAAGTAAGTTAAGCCAGCGTCCGTCTTACCTGGTTGATCAGTCCACAGCCAGCTAGATCAGTTAGTAATTCTCTTTTTCTATAAACTCTATGGGAAACTGAGAACATTTGTAAGGTTTTATAACAATGCACAAAGACAAAGGCTTTCATCACAAACAAAGACGTCAAACCAAAAACAACTGGGACAACGACCAATCGGCTTTTCAACATGGTGTGCTTTCTCTAATAAGCGACAGATTGCAGCCTCTTATGTATTTTGGATGGGTAATACGGACTAATCACCCTGGCATAGCCTTGGATATGAACGGATAAAAAAGAATTAGATGAATAAGTTATGTGGAGGTCCTATGCTCCCAAGGGTACTGTATAAGAGGAAAAAGAAATTCAGTCAAATCAGTTAGTTGAGTAAAGTCAATTATGGCCAAGTTCGAAATGTTAGTCTGGTCTAACAGAGCAGCCAGACCAGTTAATGTGTCAGTAAGATCATTCAGGTATATCAGGCGAATTAGTTAGTTAGTTAGTTTTTCTAGCCAGATCCGCCATATTAGTTTGGTCAGTCAAACAATAATCAGGTCATTAAGTCAGTGAGAGCAGTAAGATTTGTCAGATCAGTCAACGTCTGTCCAGCAGGCCATCACAGATTTTCCGCAATGACAATTTAAATTTATTTTTTAAGCAGATAAATTAAAGCAATTAAATAAAATTTTCATAAAAATATTTTGCAAATAAATTATTTTCTTTGGCCGAAACCCAATAGTTTCTTAAATCAAGGCAAGAACTCCTCTCTCATTCACAGTTCTATTTCCAACTTAGCGCGTTTTTTTTTTATATTACGTACTTGTACCAAAAATATCCAATAAACGTGACACATTTGCACATGCAAGTGCAATCACAAAATTCCTTGTGAATGCATTTAGCTGAATTAGCGGAAAATATCAAAGCAGCAACAGGTGACATATGCACGTTGGGTGATGCATTGACGTGTAGTGGACGAGATAAGTATCCTAACGTTGAGTGGGTTAAGAGATGCACAAATTGAATACATAGAGCTTTAGTAGACTCAGTGCTTATACTTACCAGTTCAAGAGTGTCTAATGCAGACGAGGGTAATCAATCTTATGTCGGCGACGTCCTCCTCTTCCCCTCCTCTAATACTAGTCATCGTTTATAAGTGTTCTCCTTCACTTCACTTTGACTGAGATTTTGAAGTGCAAGCATTTCACGAAATCTGATTACATAAAGATTAGAGAATGAGAATTGAAGGGAGGAAATATCGAAGCATGTTGTTTTCAGTGATTACAAAATTTTGATTTGATATTTAGGAATCAGATAAGAGTAGAGATGGAGATTTTGAAATGATTCCTCTATGTACTTGAGCTTATGGGACGCCTTTGATATTGTTTCAAATGCGAAAGTCTGTCACAAGAGGATTTAAGGGAAGCTTTCATAGCAATTTCTATTCATCTCTCCCACTCCTCCATTAAGTAAAATTTCTACCTAATCTCTTTTCAACAATTAACTACATCGGAAATATGCTTAGTTACTTTCAGAAGACGGAGAATATGTGTTCAAATAACATAAAAAATTGTCGTCATCTTGCCCAATGGCACCATCTCAAACACATTTGACAAATATTACTCATTCCAATGTAATATTCCCAAAGAACGATGGATGGCAGCATTATAATTGAGATAATCGTATTGTATTGTAGGTACAGAGATTCAGTACCTTACCGATGTAGTTCTTCAGTATAGGTTATCCGAAAGTTGTTCAGAGCTATTACGGGATCCTTAAAGGAAGCGATAAACTTATCAAGAAGATAACAGTAATAATGAAAACGGGAGCCTAGGAAATAGTGATGTGCACTCCAAGCTAGTAAAACATCCCAATTCCAAACTAAGGAAAGAAAATACAAGCAGCAGTTACTTCATATATGATGGCTAGTAGAGTAGACTATGGGCCAAGGAGTTTCGTCGTAGTCCATGTTTTTTGTTCCCGGAGAATAAAAAAGATATGCAATACGTATAAGAAAGAAGAAGGATTCGCTATGCAAGAAAATGTTTCCGAACACAGAGATCTTTGGTTAATCATGCGCTATAAGAACCAATATGGCGCCACATTTAACGTAGAAGTCTAACATAAATAGCTGTCATAGACCTAGAAGAAGCGCAAACAAAACCATTCTAAAGGAAGATTAATGGCTTCGATCTCCTATACATGCGCATACCTTTATAAGTACTAAAATAAATAGGTCTTAGATAGAATTTCCCCAGCAGAGAAATGAAAGTATACAACTATGCATGTAGAAGCCTTCTTTGGAAGGTTTGGATGTATGCATGACTCCTTTTATTTCATACTTATCTTTTTTCTACAAGCATGTCCGTAGATGGAAGGCTTTTTAAAGGAAATTTTTGTCACTAATATGTGTAGAATGGATAGCTTCCCAAGGCAAGTTTTCAGGAAGGCTTCCCAAGGAAAGTTCTGAAACTAATACAGATTGAATGACTAACACTGCGTTTTTCTTCCTGGCTGAGTGACATCAAATAAAGGGGTAACAAAGAAAACCAAATTTTAACTAAAATAATTTGCTTGATATGGTATTTCAAGTTTGAACTAAGATTTCATGGTAGTCTAAAACTAATATAACACAAAGAGAAGAATTAACATTTATTTATTAAATTACAAATCAAATTTAATTACGTTACATATCAGAGGTTTCTGCTATTACCGATTCATCAAACCACAGACAACTCCGCGTCATCGATCAACATCAAAACATCGCCAGCAGCAATATTGCGCGAAAAACATCGCACCAATTTCAGACTGGAACTCGAATTTGGGATTTGGTTTGTCACCTCGAGTTGGAGATATTTTTAGCTGGAGATTGGACCGCTTAGCATTCACTTTTTCCTCTCTTTTTCCTGTCTCGCGTTGCACTCAGCGAAAATCACAACAATAATAGAATTGGTTGGCGATCTAGAGAAAAGCCATGTATTATTGGCTTTTCTCTAGATCACCAACCAATTCTATTATTGTTGTGATTTTCGGTTCGCTCGCTTGAGAGGCATTCGTAGCTGGGCGGCTGGGCTTTGGCCTGCAGATCATACACTCTTTTCCTCTCTCTCCTTCCTAGCGTTGAGTGGTATTCTTGGCTGGGATCTGGACGGCGAAGCAATTCCTATTGCTGTTGTGATTGTCACCTCGCGTTGAGAGGTATTCTTAGCTGGGCTTTCGACCGCTAACCATATTGTCTTGTTGTTATCCACTTATAAATAATAATATCATTATACTTTAATTTCTCAGACCTGAATTTGGCTTATATCCGTATTTAAATATATTTAGTCTCAGGCCGATAATCATTATACAAATTTGATTACATTTAATAAATTCCTACCTAAACATTTAAAGACCTATGCCTTTACAGATCTTTGAGCGTTAGAGCTAACCCGGGTAGCCATATAATATCATCACAAAACAATGTCGATAATTTGTCACAAAAAAAAGGAACTTATTGTGAAAACGAAATGTCACACAATATTTTTACATTTATATTGTACTACACACCAGTTTTTTATAGGTAAAAATGTCACAAGTAACTGTGAACTAAGTGTGACAAAATTTTATGATGACTAACAATCGAAGGGAAAAGTATTGAAACCGCCGCTTGTCGTGATATTAATGAGCTATTTGTAATCAACATTCAAAAGAAAATAAATTTCTCTGGCAAAAATATTAGGAAATTAATATTCTTAATTCCTGTTATAATTCCAGTTTTAATAATTTTTATTTTTCGCAAACACACTTCTTGAAAAGTTTTCTGGAAGTAATGAAAATCTCATTTCTAGTGACTGAAAAGGAATATAATTATATAATAATAATAATAATAATTTTCACAAAAGGTGAACACAAAAAAAATTAGATAATATAGAATCACTTTATTGCCAATACTTTAACGTATGTTATATTTTACAAGAACTTATAAAACTTACACAAATTATTTATTTTCGGTAAACTTATGAATTCACGTGTCTACCACACGGGAATTGGTTTTTGATGAAAAATGGTTTTCTAGCTTTTTCACGATTCTCCCATGAGAATCGCAATTTAACACTTTTCGAAATGCGCGTTGTCTAGGTTTCTTCTAAATTGATTAAAAATGATAGAAAATGCATTTTTCGTGGTAAGGTAAGTAAGAAAAATTGAAATAGATTTTTTTAAATATTAAGCCAAGCTCAGGGGATACCCTGAAGCAACGCACAGTATGGCTAGAAGGAGATAGGGAAAGGATTAAGGAATACGCGAGATTGGCGGAGGTGCCAATATATGATGGCACCGTTAATTTTTCTTTCGCAGATTGTATGCCGGAGGAAAGACAGAAGATGGTAGATGTTCCAAATTCCCACAGATTGCGATAAAAAAGCATAACGGAATTTTACTGTACGGCCGAAAGTATTTGAAGGGTAAAATGATGTACGCGGTTTGCAGCGTGAGTATTGCGTGCAGGAATTATTCTACAAGAGATCAGACTAGATATTTCAACAGAACATTGACAATGGATGTAGCGATAAAGGAGCGAAAGCCATCCAACAATGCGGAAGTGTTCGACTGAGTCGATATGACAAGTACTTGCCACATCGCC
This sequence comes from Dioctria linearis, assembly GCA_963930735.1. Taxonomy (NCBI): domain Eukaryota; kingdom Metazoa; phylum Arthropoda; class Insecta; order Diptera; family Asilidae; genus Dioctria; species Dioctria linearis. Next base: position 124,980,336 of record OZ005744.1, on the reverse strand, counting down.
AGCCCTGCCCATATATGAGAATTGTATTCCCTTCTCTTGTAGTGAAGCGTTAGATTTGATGGGCTAAGATATTTTTTATACCTTTGTGAAATCCAAGATAATTCGATGGTTCTTTAGCAACATAGAAGATGTGATCTGTCCAGCTTAACTTACTGGAAATATTAATGCCATGAATGCTTAGTGACGGTGAACTAAACATTGATGCTCGAAGCGAGAATACTGCCAAGATCGTTATTCAATGATCTAATCATGCAATTTCGTTTTTCACATGCGGCATTTCTTCTGAAGTTCGCAACAGTGTCAAACGAATAAGCGTAATCAAGGGTACTGTTATCAGTGAAACTATGGATGGGATTGATAGTAAGGTAAAGCAGATGATTAATGAAAATTAAAAAGAGAGACGGAGAGATATCACAGCCCTTGGTCACACCGGCATTAATAGCATGAGGTTCAGATATAACGCCATCTAATACAACCCGTATTTGACGACTAGATAAAGAACTTTCAATTCATAATAGAAGAGGAGGGGAGAAACCAAGTGCTTTAAGTTTGGCTAAAAGGGCTGAATGCCAGACTCTATCAAAGGCTTTTGAAATATCTAGGGCAACGATTTTGCACCAAAATTATTGTGAAGACTACGCTACCAACGTTCCGAATAAAAAGTCAGCAAGTCTCCAGATAAGCGTTCAGCTCGGAAACTATTTTGGCGATCGTTAATGAGTTGATTAGTTTCTATATATTTCATTAATTTGGAGTTAATTATAGATTCTCGGGAGTAATCGGTACATGAGCTAGTTTCCAAGCAGTTGGTTTCTGTCGAATAAGACAAGAAGAATAGTTTGCGCATAGGTTTAGCCAAGGATGATGCAAAGCTTTTAATTAACAGGGCGAGAAAGAACCAGCAGGGCCTGTGGCTTTGGAGACATTGATCCCCTAACGACTTTGAAAATTGATTGCAGGGATGATTAATGTTACGTCCTGTATAATGCTTTTATCTATAACATATAAAAAATCTAAGCAACGCACATCCAAACATTTTCACTTTTAATCAAACCTGAGGCGAAGGAAATTTACGGAAGGTTTCAGTACTTCACTGAAAAGTGTATTTCCTTCCAGATATTTTCCCACTTCCTATCATTCACGAATTGGAAATTTATTTTTGTCACATTTGCTACATATCGAGATTATCATCACCGAGAAAAGGTTTATAATAAAAAAACAAAAAAAACAATATTTGAATAAGACAAGAGGAGTTATACATTGTCTGTCTCTTGATATATTCAACATTTAACCGTATTTATAGTAGGCTATATGCATGCATAGACATAAAAGTTCCATATATGTACATACACTTCATAACTAAATTCCAATGTAAACTGGCCCATAGCCGTATAACTTCTAGCCTACATAGTAGAGTCCTCCTGGTAGAGCCATTAGAATGATTTTATCGAGTGCCTTTTTCACAGAAAATCGTATTTCATGTAGTCCTTCCATTAGGACGAATTATCCGCTTTACATATCCTGGATATCCTCTTGGAAGCAAAATCGCAATAAAACTCCACCCCCACAATAGCATGAGTTCAAGTTTTATGATTTTCAGTGCCATAATGAATAGCATCCGTCGGGTTTTCCGATGTTATCGTGTCGGGTCGGCCGACCCCGAAAGTACATATACAAGTCAGTTTTGACCTTTACTCTTTTTTGCGCTTTTCTTAGGGAATTATACTTTCTTACATTTTTATAAATATGTATGCATGTGTGTACGGTAATCCGGAATCCTTTATTTTGTGTTCCTTTATTTTGAAAAAGGATTCCCTATTCGCCTGCAGATAAATTATTATTCATTGTAGGAGATTGCGTTTTTCTTATCAGCTAAAAAAAAATAGCTTAACCGCCTTGAAGAAAACTAAATAATATGGGTGCTGTGATAGAAAAACTCTGTGTATGTTTGTTTGTGCATACTTTACGTTGCATGTAGGTCAGAAACAAGGACTTCGCTTCAGGACTGCAATACCGTTTAATTCAGAAATACGGGAAATGTGGCAAATTCTTTTCAAAAGCTAGTCGGTCTTCAATTTGCAATGCATACAAATGGTGTGCTGCAATTTCTCGCTCGAGAAGCATTGTGTTCACTTTGAATTGTTCTACGAGAACAAGAGAGAGACGGAGGGTGAGAGATAGAGAGAGGGAAGAGAAAGAGAGAGAGAAATCTTTGTCTCGTGGATGGTGGTCTTCTGATTTTAGCACAAAATTTGAGTGATTCACTTGTGCACACTTGTGCAAGTCATTGTTATATGGATCTCATATTGGTCGTGATAATTTGTGCCTATCCTGATGGCTTCAATTGGTTTGGTGGTCCTTTAGACGTGTATGTACATTAAATTGTATCCAAATGAACCCCCGCAGGGATATATATTGAATTTTCATCGTCCTACGGAGCAGGTACTATTTTGGTGTGTTCCATTATCCAGCATTTGAGGAATTTTTTAGTCTCTCTACGTATACGTAGGAAAGCTAATGGCATTTTGTCTGAATTGGAAATTAATTATATTGGAAACTTTTTCAAAATGAGTCTTTTGTTAGAATCTCTGAATAGGTAACTTATTGACATTTGAATTTGAATTTTGGATTGGAATTAGCATAAACAGGAATGCACCGAAAAGCCTTGCTATATATTTGAAGTAATACATATTAATTTGTATTACTGCTTATCATTATCCGAAATTTTGAAAAGATCTAGTATATAATATTTCTGTAATTTTGGTGGATATTTGAAAAAGATGTGGGTTTTAAGAATAGGCCTTTGCGAGAGGAAAACAGCTCTAAAAGGAAAAAGCAGCGTTTATATCAATTATGAATAGCTGCACATTGAATAGGAGAAATTCCGTGTTGTTCGGAGTAGTATAAGTCTGTTGATATCAATGAATTATCTCAATTTTTTTTAGATATTATTCGACCAGCCGGCTATGCTACTAAGGGGTACCTCCACCTATGGAGTTAGGGCCTCCCCTCACCCCCCCCCCCCCCTTTAGATAGACTTTTCCTGACTAAAACTGCATGTAATTGTAAATATATATGATGCAAAATCTGGACAAATTCTTGGAAGATTATTAATCAAAACATGTTACTATATCTTCCGAGGAAGAGGCCTCGCCGATACATCAAATAGTTACTGAGACCTTCCACTGGAACAAGCAGTTTAATATTCCGCAATCCTAGATTAAGTAGAGGGTCACACGCGTCAGTAGAACTGACACTGTCATCGACACAGACTCGTGTAAGCCACTACTGACTGGTCGAAAATGTTCTTAGTCAGTAAACTGTCAAAAGTAAAATTGAAATGGCGGAAACTGAAAATAAAAGGTAAGATGTTTATTGATAATTTGTGTGTATATGTCTGATCTTCTGTCTTTTGAGTGAGAAAAGACTGAAAAAAGTTAATGTATATTATTATTAATCTTTATTTTTTAGAGAAAAATGACGGAAGGGACTTTGAATAAAGAAGAAATCATTAGCTATGTTGATCGATCACAATACGTTTGAACTTAATTAAATTGACAGACGGAGTCAGTACTGACAGTCAGTTCTATCGATGCATGTAACCCCTGTGTAAGTCAAATTTTATAACAGGTAACAAAGTCCATGAGATAGCAGGAGCTAAGTTAACCATGTCCGAAGATTTACAATGTCCCAATAGTCGTCAAAAGAAATGTAATAAAAAAACGGAATGCAATCTAACGCACAATTCAACTAAATGACTGATAGCTGCCTGCGCGTATGCTGACTCTTGTCGAGGTGGAAGGGGGAAGAGCACTCCGCAGTCGCTCGTCTGAAACATGATTAGTGCTTCCTATGTCTAATTAAAATGGACTGATGAAATACGGAATAGTAAAAAACATCATTGGACTTCTGCAAAGTCGTCATTTTCAAATCTGTAGGGATAACTCCGAACGGACAAAGAATTGGGACAAGACGCCATTATTATTATTCTAGATAAAAATACTTTTCTAGTGATATAAAAATTATTGATATTGGTGGTAGACACCAGAATTATTTGCCCATTGTCCTTTGTTAACTGTCTCCGAGGTTGTGATAATAGTTTTGAACTATGATGTGTAAGTATTGACACTTATTTAATATTTTATTTTAATTATCTATTCTACGTCATTAAAGAAGAAGAAGAAGAGAAGTTCATTCCATTTTGTCATATGTTTCGACATTTACATGCGACAAAATATCAGAGTTGTTAATTTTCTGAACTAAGATGTGTTGGCAGTGTTAATACTTTGGCTAGAATCGTAACAAATGGCTACTTTGGGCAACGTTTGTCCACAGGGATACCCCCTTATACTTTGACTACGATAGAGAACTTTTGAATACGAGGCCAAAATATTTCCAATATTTTTTATTTATTATGTAGCAGCGGAAGTGTAGTATCATTATTTATGCTGATTGCAGCCACCAAGTTCCTTAATTTTCTGGATCCAAAGCTTTGAAGAAGTCAATATTTAGGGCACAATTAGGACTAATTGAGTATCACTTCCCCGAATTTAATGCTCTAGCATTTTATAAAAAATCCATCGATAATCCAGCTCGATCAAAATGTAGGACCACCACTACTGAAAATATATTAAATAGTATTGTGTGTACTACTAAATTAGGGCTAATTAAATACCACTTCCCCGGACTTAACGCTCCAGTATTTCTGTACAGAAATCCAGGGATAATACATTGAAATGCGTTTTTTAAGAGCTCAAAAGTCAAGTTTTAATACCTACCTGCAACAAATCAAGGGCCAACCATTGTAAAAATTTTAAACTCTTTCGGTACACGGTAATGTAGGAAAAACAAACTTAGCTTGAAGTGATCAATGTGTAAAGCTACGAAAACTTAATATAATAAATTGCAGACCATAATTTTAATTACCTCCACATAAATTGAACGTAAATTCTTTTGTATTTTGAAATCTACAAGCGTTCCTCAAAGTTCAAAAACTAATCTTCTTGTTGTTTTACAATACGTAAAACAGAAGTGTGGTAACCCAAATTTAGCGCAACGAAATTTTATTTGCGTTGGAGTCATTGAGTGTCAATGTATTCACTTCCGTTTTCTCTAGATTCTAAGCTGGGCACCAATTTAGTATCCTTTACAACAGTCTAAATTTCGCTGTTTTACCCAGCAATAGTTAATCATTGATTCATTGTTTGTTAGTTGGTTTGTTGGAGATTAGGCATAATAGTATAGAAAAGCACTCAAATAAATAATATTTTCTTTACTTTTCGTTGTCTGAGCTTCGTTACGTAGTCTTCTGGTAACTTTTGTTCGCCTCTGGGTATACCAAACCTAAGGTCGCTAGGTAAGCGCATTTTCTTTCCGAATATGACCATAGCTGGGCTTTGTCCGGTCGTATTGTAAACAGCTGATATATAAGCCATTAGAAATATAGGAATATGTCGATCCTAATCGCGCTGATTATAGTTGACTACATTCCTGAGATGTTAGATTAATGTTCTATTGAGCACTCTTCCATGCTTTGATCTTTATTTCGTCTCTTATCATCTTCATAATCATTGTCTTTGATTCCTTTGTTTTCAAATTTCTTGCCCTTTTTATCGCCGTTGTCATCCTTGCCATTGCTTGCCGCCTTCGCGTTTCTTTTTATCATCATCGTAAGAACCTTTGTCTTTACCTTTTCCGATGTTCATTATACCCTTACCATCGTCATTATCAGCATCATTAGTTCCTTTAATTTTCGTCTTTTTCTTTCTTTCCCTGTCCTCGTCTTTGGATTTCTTTCCTTTCACAGTTTTACTGTTATCATTGCGGTATTGTCTTTGGATTTCTTTCCTTTCTTCTGTCGACTTTCGTCATCGTCATCGTAGTCATCGTTATCTTTTTCTTCCATCCGTCCGCAATGTTTCCATTCAGGATTGCATAGACGTTATAAGAAGGCTTCTGCATTTCCGTGGATACGTCCTTTGCGGTGTGAGATTTCAAAGTCATGAGGTTGCAGTCTAGTCTCTCCACGAATAGCTTGCTCTCTAGCTCGCCATATTCTCCCTTCTTCTTCTGTTGATTTCATTCGTCCGCGTTTTCTGCAGTCGTTTTGAAGGTGTCCCAGTCTAATACATTTCCAGTATCGAAGGAGGCCACGCGAAGGAGTGGTCTCTGATGACAACATTCTGCTGCGATTCTGCTGCCAAGCTCGATATCTTTGCCCTTCTTCTGGCGCCTCTATTGGTCAGCGTTTTCTGCAGTCCCTTTGGAGGTGTCCCGGTCTATTACAATTCCAGCATCGAAGAATACCGCGTAGAAGAGTGCTCTGTGATGACTGCATTCTATTGCACGTACATTCATCTACCGAAATTTCTCTCACTCGTACTGCATTCCGAGAAGCTTGTCTAGCAGATTCATATGCTAGTGCACTGCATAGGCTAGCTCTTTTGCTGTTAACTTCTTTCGGTAGCCCAAGTGCTTGTTGTAAATTTTGATCCGCAATAGCGTTCGTAAAAGCTTCGGTTGCCACTTCATTCAGGGATTCTGCATTGACGCTAGAGTATGAAAGATAAGCTAGTCTTTCAACATCAGTCTGTAGTTGTTGTAGTGATTCGCCATGCTTCTGAATCCTGTTGCGTAACTGCAAGCGATATACTTGCTGCATGTGTTCATTTCCATAACGTGATTCTATTGTCTGTACTAATGAAGTGTAGTCACGTTACCTATCAATCGATATAGTTTGTAAGAACTCTGACGCAGAACCTCGAAGTGCCAATACCAGAGCTGTTGCTTTGTCTGCATCATTCCATTCATTTACTTCGGAAGCTGCCTCAAATTGTCTCTTAAAAATATGCCACGAATTTTGTCTATCAACTATTGGATGTTTCATTCTGCCTGCACCGGATATTTTAGTTCCTTCGTGTCGAGGCTGTCGATGATTCATCTTCTCCAAATCTGCTTTAAAGTTGTCAAGCTGTTCGGTGACGTTTTGTTGAACTTGCGCCACTTCCTGCTCGATTCCTTCAATTTTTAAATTTTGTTCGTCTAACGATTTTTTCAGGAAATTCTTCTGTTCCTCTAAGCGAGTTTCTAGCCAATTCTCCAGAGAACTCTTTCGTTCGTCCAAACGGGTTTCCAGTGATTTCTTCTGTTCATCTAAACGGGATTCCATGGAAATCTTTTGTTCATCCAAAGCATTCTTCTGCTCATCTAAACGGGATTCCATAGAATTCTTTTGTTGGTCCAAACGGGTTTCCATAGATTTCTTGTGTTCCTCGAGAGAATTCTTTTGTTCCTGGAGAGAAATCTTTTTTTCCTGGAGGGAATTCTTTTGTTCCTGAAGAGAATTCTTTTGTTCATCAAAACGAGTTTCCATTTTGCTCATTGATGTACTTAAAACCTGTTCTATGTTCATCGCAGGCTCTTCTTCAGCTTCTGGTTCTTCTTCGAAAACGAATGTCTCAGGATTTTTTTCTTCCTCTATCAAAGCTTGTCTAAGTCGCTCGACTAGAACATTCTTTAGGCCTGTCTTTTGCAATGACCGCTTCCCCAACTCCACTTTCAATTCCTGTATGCGAAATACCTCTAGTTTGCGTTCCATTACTTTTATAGTTCACTCACAGTTTAATATAAAATTATCTTTCGGAATTTTCACCTAAAGAGGGAAAGTTTCGCACGATTTCACCAAACTAATCACTCCTTAAATTTCAAAGTCAAATGCCACCAATTTATTTTGCGATTTTATTTTACTTCTGACACCAGTTGTTACGAGCGTTGCCTTAGTTCGTTATTTAAAACACAATATTTCAGATATAATTCAAAAGTTCTTTCTTTATTTAACTTTACTGTTTACTCTCACAATTCACAAACAATTATCAAATCAACTCATTAGTTATCGCTAGTACTGTACTTCTAATTATCACAATCCAAATAGTTTACTTCGTTCTCTTCACTGTCTGATATAAGACTTCGCCTCCTGGATGTGAAAAGCGCCGTATTTATACTCTACAAATTATTCTAGAACCTTCCTGAATATTCTGTTCTCCAAACCCAAAGTTTACTAAGATGTCACTAACCTAAAGTTGTTTCGATTTCCAAAAGATGTCGCTTGTGTCAGTATACTGGAGCATTGAGTTCAGGGAAGTATGTCATTAAATTAGCCCCAATTGAGCTCTCCATTTTGGCGTATTCAAAACCTTTCTACCATGAAATGGCGGTCCCAGCTTAATTGACGTCAATGCCGACTTTGGCTTATTCAATGCTTTGGCTTTAGATATATTAGCACTGCCCCATAACAGCTCAGAAAATAAACTAGCTTTACAAATTTTGATTCTAGTGAAATATTTTTAGACAATTTTTATACAGATAAATTATGAAAAAAATTTTTTAAAAGGCAAACTTTCAGTTAAATACTCTATAGAGTTATATAATTATGTAAGATTTTAAGTTTTCTACTGGTTGGCTGGCGGGCGTATTTATATACCTCTGCACTTATGTATTTGGCTATTAAGGGTTATCTTAACATTTATCTACTACATATGTATATAATAGTTTTAGCTTTCAATCACTAAGAATCTACTACAAAGGAAAAGGTGTCGACAAAAATGTATATGTATTCTTCTTGAATACTGTGCCTCCAACAGCGGATGTGAATAAAACTAAAAAAAAAAATAGAAATATTGTGAATTACACTGGCAGAATTTCCTTGTGAAAGCTCCGATATTCAGGAATTCGATTGAACAAAATTTCTTCTATGTAAATAATTTCTGTACATTGTATGGAGGTCCGATCGGCCCTCCATGCTATACTGATTAAACCAAAGAAACTGAAACATTAGTTGCAAAAGAGAAAAATTCATAAATCAAGTAAGGATAGGATGTTAGTCGCAATACTAAATAAGAAATAAAATAAAATATATATATATACATATAGTCAAGCGCAATTCATATATAAAGCATATACATTTATATTGCAAACTCACTTGGTGTAAGGAAACGATTTAATATATTAAGAATTTATTCCCGACATTGTACCTGATTTAACTGTAGTAGGCCACAAAATTATTGTCAATCTAATATTATAATATAAAGATATAATTATAAATATACTAGAATTCCAACTATAAAAAAAAAATCAATCTAATTCCTAAAATCAGTTCAAACAACACAACCTTAAAAAATGCAGCAGAATCAAGCAACATCAGTAACGATATGTCGGATAAACGAACACAGTCAAGTTCAAACGAAAGAACGGAACGGCCGAAAAAAAGAGACAGAACGGACGTCAAGTGAAAGTGAAGGACAGGCAATTCGATTTCTTTTATTGGTTCCTTTGCTCCGAGAGGTCAGCGTCGACCATGATACAAAGATCACAAGTGTGGCCAATTCGAGAGGAGTTCTGTGTGTTGCTACGTCATGAGGTGCCTAATGTCATCTCCAGCGAATTTCTTTTGAGTTTTTCGTATTTTATTGACTGAAATACGTTTTGAATATATTAAAATATTTAACAAAACATTAGTTTCTTCGTTTAAATCACTTCGGAAAAAGTAATTATGTGCTAGTGGGAAAGCAAAGAAATTTCCAAATAGAAAATTTTCTTCACTGTTACAAGAACGATTGAAATTGAAACGAACAAATTTGTGGCAATAGTCGCCCAAAGAGGCAAGCAACCGATTGACAGATAATTCGGCCATACATTGTTAATCTTTGTATCATAAGCGTCGATAACCGAGGAGTGAACCTCACGTTATTATAGTGCAGAGTAGAAGTTTTATTTAATTTGAAAATAAAGACAAAAGGAAAAAAACAGAAATATATAGGGGAAGGGAGGGTAAGATGACGAGTCGGGCAAAATGACGAATCGTTAATTACGTGGGATTGCCAGACGATGGCACTAATTCTGTGATTTGTACATGATTAAGTCGGCTCCGCTTGCACAGTTAAAGAGAAACTAAAATCAGCAACTATCTGTTATTCATGCAATAGCGTCTTATGTGTTCACACGCAAGTTCATTGTAAAATTAGGTTCGAAAAAGTTGTGTTATCATCAAATTTGTTAAGTTCCAGAATTTCCACCTAAGTGTTTTCTTAAATTATATTGCTTTTTGTTACTTGAATTAATAAAGTAAATTTCAAATAAAATTTATTGCAATATTTTTTACCACTTTAATTTATAAATGCCCGTTTCGGGTAAGTTGGCGAATTCAACAGCCGGGAAAGATAACGAACTCATTATCTCACCCGAATCGTTCACAAATTTTGCTGTGACCAATGTTTTGAAATTATATGGAAGAAGATGAGAACAATATTTTCGTGGCGGCAGAACTGTGGTGAACTGTAATGACACTAGTAAAAATGAGATGTGGTATTTCTGTTCAATATGTCGTAAATGGCTCCATGTCACGTGTAGTTAGGCCACTCCAGCAGAAGCGAAGTGTAAGGCCTATGTATGCGAATTTTTTATATAAAACTATTTATATGAAATGATTTTGTTTTTCATTTCTTTTGTCCTGTGTCATCTTACCCGCAAGCGCGGATACCATAACGAATTTGACATGAAGTCTAACAAATGAAAAAGCGATGCTAAGTTTTTAATTTATGAAACCAAGAAGATTAATAATTGAAAGTAAACGCAATAACGATTGCTCTAAAAAAATAAGTAAGACTTGAGGTCAAAGCCACGAGGCTCAAAGCTTGCTATCGTAATCTTACCCTCCCTTCCCCTATATGAAAACAACAAACAGGGCTAAGAAAATGAAATATATACATAAGGACGAAAAGCGAATCCAGCAGCAATTGTTGCAGGATTGAAAACATATTGCGGAGAAACGGCACATGATACTTGGATCCTCTAATTCTAGAATTGAGGGCGGAGAAAAATATAAAAGGAATAAAGGCAAGTCCGGCAGCTATCGGCGCAAAATACAAAGCAAAGCTGAATGCAGCAGATAAAAAAGATATTTTAATGCGATCGACACCACTACTCTAACAGAAGTCGTATTCCAGATAAAAGTAAATTAAACAGGTTCGATGTACAAAATTAGAACATTATATTATAATTTGGTTTTAGTATTAAGCAATTTCATAAGGGTTGTTCATACTATTAGGGTAAGTTTGGGCCCAATTCTTGATGAGTAAAAAAAATATATATATATATTTATAAAAATTTCTTTTGCATAGGTTTTGGAATATACATAGAGATGGATTAAGTGTCAAATAATTTGTCTCTTTCTTAATTTTCTGAATTATATTCAATCGTTTGAAGATATCAGAAGTAGCAAGTGCGTTTTTCGTTAACGGCCCTATACAATGAGCCAAGGAATCATGAGATTATTATTTTGTTAGTGGTAGCCATCCATTTTATAACATAATTAGGAATGCCCATTTTAGGCTTGACACCTTCAGACATGAGAAATACCTTAAGCGATGTACTATAATACTCTGAACATGTTTAATTTACAATGTTTATTTCTATCTCGCGGGGAGAAAGCTGGGGGGGGGGGTCAAAGTTAGATCTAGTACATTTTGGAAAGACTTAGATTTAGTACAGAACCGAATTCCTTAGGTCTTGAGAAGAAGTTTGAGCTCCCACACTCATATACTCGGAGGCTTAACTAGCTAGCTATTTTAGCCATCCCCATACTGACTTTTTTAATATTTCCCTCTTTTTTAATCGAACTGAACATTACCAGCTACAATGCGTAGAAGAACATTATTATCTGCATTGTTTTAGGGTAGCGGGTAGGAGTCCCCTGTTTGGGGGAGGGGGTAGCTCTAATACCGCATGTTGCATATCGAATTAAAGGCTTGCCGAGCACTATCGGCTGGTGTATATCTTTTCCGATTCAGAAAAAACTTTTTGCCGTCAAAAACCCATTTTCATACACTTGGGTCACATACACCCCTACTATATTTCGCATATATTTTTGCAGTTCTTTCTTTCAGAAGTAGAAAAGTCCACTTTTTCATTCCAGACAGTCCCTTAAGCTACATCCGATCGCCAAAGCCTTCCCCGCTACATAGAAATAAACATTGTTTATAAAATATGCTTAGAGTATCATAATACATCGTTTAAGACATCTCTCATGTCTGGAGAGGTCGGGCCTAAAATTGTATGAAAAGTGGGCATTCCCCTTTACTGTCTTCTTAGTTATGCAACCAAAACTATCTGATCGTAACTCTTTTTTTAATATTATACATGCAAAATAGATTGTCACCTATTTTCCTGGGCCGGATTTTCGCCATATCTTATTCCTAATTAGTGGTATTGAATTGTATTTAAAATTAAAAACAGTAAAGAGACAATGTTAATTATCCTTTTCTGTGTGTAGTGAAAAATTAAAAGGAAATTTTCGCATTTTCAAAAATTCTCCATTCTTAAATATAAAATTTACCATCCATCGCCTTATTATGACATTCGTTTGCCCTTCAGCAGGCAAACGAATTTCACCATTCAAAAGCTCTTGATTATATCAAAATCAAAACCCACTACGTCGTCGGCGTCATCGTTGTCTAAAACTTTTTCTTAAAGAAAATTTCGTTTTTCAGTCATTAAGCTTTAAAAAAAAAAAAAAAAAATAAAGCTTCCGTAAAAATGCACTTCTTCAGGAGGTAGGTTTTTTGTTGCGCATTAACATGCCAAAGAAAGATGTCTGGCCTGGACCAGTGATACTAGTACTAGTAGTATGTAGGTACTTCTCTTACTCTGCACATATATCCATGGCCTTGGACAGCTCCTTTCCCTTAAGGTCGTTGAAATAAATGAATACTTGTTGATATGCTAACAACGATGCCCGAAATTCAGACAGGATAATTCTATGTCCCTCAGGAGCTACAGTATAAGTGCCTTGCTATTTATCATAATTGATTTTTTTTTCTAAGGAAGAGAGCATCCGAAGCGTAGACAATTATTGGCAGATTTCAAATAACTGGCAGAAGGAAAATCCAATTCATTTAGGGACGTGCGGAAAAGTTGTGCATAATTCAGGTGGCGCCACACAGGCTGGGATTTCACACAATTTCTTATCTTCAATGGATGTGTGTATGTGTGTGCGAGGCTGTTTATTCTCTATATGTATATGGTCGAGCTGGTCCTCTCCTCTACGACCCGCCACCGACGGTGTGCGTTAACTTTTGTATCAGCAGAACTTTTCCTTTCATTTGTTCACGCGCATTTTTCGCTTTGTTTGTGTGTGTGTTTTATGAGAAAAACGAGCATTCCATGCGGTTATAGATAATATGAATAGGTGTGTTGGGAAAAAGGAAGAAGCCCGCCGAAATTAGCCTTTACACAAAAGAGGAGAGGTTTTGTTTTTGGGAAAAATTTAAGCTTGAGATGAGAGAGAAAAAGCTTTCCGAAATGCATCAGATTTGGAAATTTTTGAGAGAGAATTCTGGAAATTTGTGTACATCCTTTGTTTTTGTTTTTTTTATTGAATATGTTCCTTTCTAACCTTTGGAAATCCAGTGCTTCTCCTCCTATCTCTATATGAATCTTTAGAAGAGTTATGTAAATTAATTAAAAAGTCACTAAAATGTATGCCTAGACTATGTCTATCGTTAGGTATGCACCCTGGACTACAAAACGGCGATTAAAGTACGAAAACAGAGTTTTTTCAGAAAATATCTGTTAAAGCAAACAGCTTCTGAAAATAAAAGCCTTTTTAAATTTTTTGTAATCTTTCAAATGCAACTTAATACTTTCATTCGATATTCGAATTTGTATTTTTTCGAACACAACTTTCGAAAATGTCTATTTGAAATTGAATGAAATGCTTCTCGTTTTATGGTCTAAAATGAATTAAGTTATTTTGTCAGGAGTTTTGTTTTTCTTCAGTAATTTATGATCTAGGAGCCAGATGTGGGGGAGGAGGAGGGGGATGTACCCCTATTTCTCTTCGAGTTTTTTTTTTATAACTTAAGTAATTTGTTGTCGATCTGAATCAGATATTCATAGACGATAGACCTGTTGATTTTCGAAAATTTTCGAAATTAGGTAGTTAAGTTCGATCTTTGTAATATTTTATAAAAAAATTCCGAGTTGTGAATGAAATAATTTCGTCAATATTTAGAAATTTTTCAAAAGGAAAGAGCTCCTGTTTTTTAGTAGAATCATTAAAGGCATTAAAACTCATGATGAAAAGGCTGATTGAGGATTATACTGAATCGGCCGAAAGGATTTATATCGAATGTCACTATAACAGGTTTTATATGGTGTATACGAAAATTGGAATTGAATCATAGTATTAACTTTTGGTGAAGATTATACCAACACTACAAGAATGCTTAATATGTTTAGTTGGTTGTTCAACAGAATGTGGGAAGCTTTTTCCACCTGGTCATATTTTGTTCTTCAATATCGTGCCATATATGTGTTCAATAAGTTCTATAATCAACTTCCATTGTTCAAATCGTGTCATTGCTTGAAAACCACAGTCGACATTGTTGAATTCTAAGGCGCATCGTTTCTTGAACTACATTTATTTATTTTACAAGATATGGTCGTTAAATAGATAAGCTTCTCATGTCTCATACGTCAGATGCACTTAGGACAATTACACGTTCATATGTATTTATTATACACTAGATGAAATTTAAAGGGTATACTAAGTTTGTTATTCCGTTTGCAACACCTACAAATAATGATGGTAGAGCAAAAAGGATTGGACACCCATGCATCAAATTAAAAGTTATTTTGATTTTTGCATGTCCGTCAGTTTGTCCGTCCTCACGATAATTGGAGAACACGTGTACTTAGACAGCTGAAATTTTGCACATGTGCTTTAAAAAAAAGTAAAATTAAGTTCGAAAATGCGACGAATCGGGTAACTACTTCGTATGGTTGCCATAAAAAATTTAATTTTTCACTACAAATTTGGATACTGCCTGAGAACGCTTCAACGTAGAGTGTTGAAATTGTGTACATAATGTTTTCATAAAAATAGTAAATACAATTTCAAAAATGGACTAAATCGGGTAACCCCTACTTGGTGTTGCCATATAAAAATTTAGGATTTTTACGTATCCTGTGAAAACGATCAGTCCTATACGGTTTTAATGTACTGAGAAATTCTTCAGAATATGAAATCCTATAAAATTTATTATAATCATTTTTGCTATTCGACGAACTGTTCTAGAGATATATCCAAAAACCACTTCAAAAATCAAACTTGCGCAGATGGGTGACTATACGAAAGTACAAACGAGCATTCACCATAAAAATTGGTCTTAGACCAATTCTAGCTTTTTTTCGTGTTTATATATGTTTAAAAGTAAAAAGTAAAAATATCTTTTGAACCTTATTTAGTCACGTTTGTAAAGATTTCATTTCTGATATTACTGGAATGTGTACCTTACATTATGCTTAAAATGTGTTTCTTCGAAAAGTCACAACGACCGCAACTATGTATCTAAGTGTATGTGTAAACTTTGTTTTATGAAGGAAGAATGCCAGCGACCGCAATAGAACTAATAATAGATTTTATGAGCCCGAATATAAACAATTTTACACGTTTTAGTTCTGATAATAGATGCTGTCACTTCATTCGAATATTTAATACTTAATTATAATAAATTATAAAACCAAAAGGAAATCTGTGTTTCTCTCGCATTTGGAATATTTGTTTGTTTGCTTTCATTTATTTTTTTATACAATTTCTTTTGCTAACTCTAAATAATAAAATTATAAAATTATCGTGAGTATATCTTTAAATTTATGTCACAAACTTAGAGATTATTTGCCATTAATGGCTAAATGTAATCTAATGTCGTTTAGTAAATATTACGACTATAGGAGAACATCTATACATGTTAGCCAGCTTTAGATAAAAGTGTGTTAACTATTTTTATAGTTTCTATATATCCAAATAGGTAACATCTGAGATCTGACTCTGGCCGTTTTCCCAACGCAAACATAAATTTGAGGTTTCTTTATCATCGCATTCTCAACCGGTACCCAAATAAATCCGTAATATATGATTTTTTGTTTTACAAAAGAATTACCCAATTTACACATTTTTGAACTTTAATCTACAATTTTAATAAAAAATCGAAATTTCCGCGCTCTCGAATTACCATGTTAGCACGGACAGATAGAGGGATAGAAATGAAAAAAAAGCAAATAAGGCGTGATGTCAAGCCATACCATCATGATTTCTATACGTTATAAATGGAATGACAAACTTAGTATTAGTAGTGTAAGTAGCACTCGAAAAAATAATGAAGTAACTTTAGTTAATACGGGATATAATAATAATGATTCTAAATTTAAATGCTTGTGTAAATTGAATAATTTATGCTATTATTGCATATTATATGAAATGTACACAATTTGTAAGGAAAAATTTCATAATAATAAAAATGAGTAATTTTACACTCTTAATATAGAAATTGTAAACATATTTAAAGAAAGTATCAAAATGTAGGAAAAACTACAGTGTAAAACGAGCAATTTGACATTCTAAGTACAAAGTTTTACGAAAGAATACGAACAACATTAAGATGTTCTGCGGGTCATATGTAAAATATGACATGGTTGGTCGATTCAAGATGAGTTTCGCAATAATTGAAACTGCCTGACTATAGTATCTCTAGTTGAAAGGTGATCATACCAAAATTTTGTATATTAAAAATTTGCCACTTCATCCTAGTGTACGGCGAATTACCCAACTACAGGCCTGACAGCCCGCCCGGATAAATTTAGTCAGCGCGCGCGCGGATAAAGCTGTAAAAACCAACATAAGGTCAACGACCCAGTACAATGGACAAGATCCGAACGGTCACCTCAATTAAGAATGTTTTTAGTCAGTCAGGAGAGTAAACTGGCAGTGCAAAAATCCCAGAAAAAGAAAAGCCCTTTAAAAAATTAAAATTTAAAAATTGTAAGAAAACCGAGTCTAAGTTGAATTGTGAATTGAAGTTGTTCAAATAAATAGAAGTAGTTTATTGACACGCGAGTCTTCTTTCGTTTGCCTTAATCCAAAAGAAAGAAAATTCAGGAACCACTAGGAACCTGTGCTGGTTTCCAACAAGGAGCTCTCTCGATCACCGTGGATGCATAGCTAAGTACTTTATCTTCTTTTTATTTTTTAAAAGATAAATATCAGGAAAAGGATTTCTCGTCTAACAGACTGAAATTTATTGAAAATAATTTCAATAAATTTACAAAATACATTTTAAGTGCAGAAAAATTATTGAACTTTTCGACCCAGCAATCAGAGAGGTCTCATCGGTATTGTTATCTCTGATCGCCTACCATAGAAAAAAGGGGGAACAGGCGATCAAAGATAACCATACCGATGAGACCTCTCTGATCGCTGGGTCGAAAAATAAATATCGGGTACAGATACTAATTGCGACAAGTAATTGACTACCAGTGTACGTTGGAGACGAGATTCCATAAAGCAATGCACGAAAGATAAGCTCAACGCGAGTATGAATGGTAATATTTAGTGCATTCTCTAGTTCTTTTAAAAGTGGAAGAAATTGTGTTGTGCGATAAACATACTTACGCGTATTCCTCAGTCCATGTTGTTGCTTTAGGGCAACTTTTGTCAGGCCAAATTTATTCTGCGCGCAGAAGTGGGTTGTAGTGGACAAAATTGCTCTTGCCAGTGAGATCTTCGCTTTCTTCTTCTTGTACCTCGCACAATCTTACTTGCCTCAAAATCTAAAAAACACAGGCTACGAGAAGAAACGAGCCACGTACAACAAAAGGCAATTCAAATAGCGTCTTTGACATAAAACAGGTGTGAGCTGTTTTTTCCACGTTTCGAACTTCGAACATAACTTTCAGTGATACCCTTTCCTGGCGGTTAGTGGTACTACAAGACAAAGTTTTCCCTTGGTGCGCTCATATGCAGTACGGAACACCAAGTGGGTTCTTCACCCAGGTGTAACAGAGTCGATACCGTTTTGCAAGCTCATGTTGGAAGCTCCAATATAAACCAAACGAGCACATTGGGATATCTATGCGTTAAGTGTCCGAAAGCTGGTCGTAACAAATTAATTGCTCCTCATCTCCGCTCGGCCAGAGCAATTAATTATCTTTTGCTTCTGATAAATAAAAGTGTTACAATATGGTATTGTTTAACTGTATACATTTCAACCGCCATCATCAATAGAAATCTACATATTAGTCCAGGAACTTTAGGATTTCACTTCGGAAAAGTTCAACCAAGCTAAAAATTGGTGTGCACTTACCTTTCAGCTCTGCAAATAAGGTGTGAAAAGTCCTCGGAATTCGGTTGTCCGCATAACTTGTGACAACCAAAACAAGGGGAGAAATTACATTTTTTTCAGTTTTTTTTTGCGAATATCTTCGTTCCTGCCGATCTTACGGCTATAAAGTATTTATATATAATGTTAAGAGTAGGGGCGATTAGGCCTCCAGGACCTTGCGGACACCGGGACCATAGTTGATCTATTGTGCCTTCCCCTAGGGTGGTTAGGCAAATTCGAGCCTTTTAACGAGCTCGATTATTGCTTTTGGAGTTAGATTGCAGACAATATCTGGAGAGATAAGTTCTCTTCCAGTGATTTGCAGCCTAACACCTGCAAGTGCTGGGCACTCACATATAACGTGCATCGAGGTTTCATCTTCCTCTTCGCACAGTCGCCACAGTTTACTGTCGCATTTGCCTATCTTCTTCAGGAAGTGACGGAAGGAGCCGTAACCAGTGACTGCATTAGTAAATAGTCTGAGCGACTGCCTGCTAAATCCAATAAGTTGACGCGACAGGAAATGAGAAGGATTGAAGAATTTCTTCGCCTGCCTTATACCGGGCGCGCTACGCCAAAGAAGATCCAATTGGCTGTTTTCCCACTTAAGCAGTTCCACCCTAAAGTGGCCTTTTGGTAGGCAAAATGTCGGATAGGGACCAATATACGGACATTCAGCTCAGGTTTTAGCCAGTTCATCCGCCTTTTCATTACTGTCCACTCTTTCGTGGTGGTGCAAAGGGAAAGTGAAGCGCAGAGCTGCCAGGGGAGAATAACTGGATGTGAAAAGCCATATATGTGCACCATGCTCCGTTGTGCTCAGGACATAGCTTTCTGATTTCTGATGATTGTGCGTGTACCTAGTGAAGCCTAGCGCGTATATGACCTAGTATGCAGCTTGGTATTTGTACCTTGGTATACTATAAGACTACTGGCGTTAGTCTCAAGCCTCTCCCTTGCCTAAAGGGCGGATCATAACCTTCTCGTGGTCTACTACTGTCACTTTTTAAGTGCTAATATGATTAAGCCCGAACGGAGGTACCAGTAACGTTTAAAAGTCTGCATAAAGATTCACTGGGAGTACTCATAATCGTACGATTATGTTATACGAAGCCAGACCAATTGGGTAGCGGCCATTGCTAGCTTGGTACTACGGGGTAGAGGAGCCCCGAATAGAGCTCTTTGAGCAATATTCGCCTCAACATGGGAAGGCCTCCTTATGTGAGCATCTTAGTGGTTGTCGTAGCCCATATCGCGGGCAGAGGGAGATCATCTGAGTCTGAATGACTTGGGCGAACATTCTTCTCTAAACAGAGTAGTTTGTTCTTGTGACAAAACTGCGTACTGCGTCCGTGAATTTGAGCAATGGTCGCTTATTAATACATGCTTAGAGGATTGGCTCTCGGCGTGGAGTTGCACTAAATAAACCGGGTGCCGTGACCCACAGATCGGAAGAGATTTTAGGTAGGTCTCGCTTCGACCAATAAGGCATGCACTGACATAAACTGGTAATTGTTGAAACAGAATATAAATTATATTCTGCTTCTCAAGGGCGTTGGTTGTCGCTTGTCTTTAATCCGTGCATTAAGAGTGCCGTGAGATTAAGCCGTAATGGCAGGTGCTCACGTAAAACCATGACAGCTTTCTGTCCACTCCTTCGTGTCCAGGGACCCAAACCAAGGTTACTTGGTTGTCCCTAGACAGTAGTGGGAGTTTCGAGTAGCAGCTCCAAACTAGTTTCGACTCAATGGCTTGAGAGGAAAGAGCTAGGAGCGCAGCTTGGCTGTCTGAACATATGTAGATGTTGGAGTTCTTACAGCCCTTATTTAGGCTTTCCTGAGCTCCAACCTTTATAGCATAGACTTCCATCTGAAAAATGAAAGGTGAGACACCAAGCGGAAGGGATAGTTCCACTTCTGGGCCAACCACCCCCGCGCCTGTTTTCCTGTCCTTCCGAAGTCCGTCAGTATACCAGACTTGGGCCCGTTGCGGGAGCTGGAGTCCTCTGTCTAGTATCTGGCTTCTTTCATTAATGGTTACCTTGTAACCTCTTTCAAAAGAAAGTCTCTTGGCCATAATATCTTTTGGAGCTTCTAGGTAGTTAATATTGACCTGCTCGAAGATACTGAGATGACCCACCCTGGAATAGGTGCAATTATCTGGCCTTTTCTTTCGAAGCATACTATCTGCTGCTTCCCTCTGAATGAACATGCCATCCTTTGCACCTTATCAAGTGTTCTTCTGGTGGTTGCCTGCAATGTTTTAGGCCACCACACATTTGCCCCATAAGAAAGTATGGGTCTGACTATGCCCTGGAAGATCCATGGGGTTATTTTGGGGCTCAGACCCCACTTTTTCCCGAAAAGCCTGTGGCAAGAGCTGAATGTCCACAAGGCTTTGTTTGTTATCATTTCCAGGTGGGTATTCCAGGTAAGCTTGCTGTCTAGAATTATTCCTAGATACTTTGCTTCTTTGAAATATTCTATTGCAATTCCATTTATCTTAGGAGATGGGATCTGAAGACTCCTTTTCCTAGTAAAAGGAACTAGCACTGTTTTACCTGGATTTATTGAAAGTCCCATGTTCTGGCGCATTCTGGTAACGATGTTAAAAGCAATTTGCATAAGCTCGGGTAAAGCTGATTCAAACTTTCCTTTAACACAGATGACAATATCATCAGCGTATCCTTGGGCCTTAAAGCCAGCCTCTTGGAGTAAGTTTAGTAACTCATCCACAACTAGAAGCCATAGAAGTGGTGATAACAACCCGCCTTGGGGGCAGCCTCTAGTGGCCATGATTGTTGTGGATTCACCGTTCATGGTAGCTCTTATACAGCGTTTCTCAAGCATGTTGTCAATCCATCTGACAATGCAGGTTTCTATGCCTCTATCTTCGGATACCCTCTTGATCGAGTCAAAGAGAGTGTTATCGAATGTGCCTTGTATGTCCATAATGGAACGTATAAGGACCTCCTTTTCCTTTATATAAAAAAGGAAGTTTAGGAAACTCTCTACAAAAAAAGGTGGAATAAAGTCTATTGATAACACTAATAGTTTTCCCGTAATCTGGTATTAAAACCCCAATATAAATTTTGTATTTATATATATTTAATTGAATGTATTGATCGAAATCGAGGTTTCTCTCCGGTATCTTCCCATTTTGACATTTTTATATACATTCCGGTATAACTAATAATACATTCAACTGTACGAAATTAACATTCCTGTTTTGAATTTTCTTATTCTAACATTATAAAGATGTAAAAGTCTACCGTGAAAATATTAACTTCGTCAGGTCAGGTCTTTTTCTTTCTGAATATTTAGAAATACATAACTAAAATAAATGAAAGTTGTCTATGTAAGAAATTTCTGGCAGCTTATACTCTTTCGGTTTCTTCCTGTTCTTTCTCGAATTGTTCTTGATTTTCCCACGGGACTGGTGGGAAACTCCAAGATTACTCGGAATCAATAGAATCGGTTTCTGGATCGATGATATCGTTTCTTTTTTCTATCGAATTTTCGATTGGGTGTCCCACGACAATTGACGCAAACCGCTGAATATTGTTGGATAAACTTTCAACAATCGCATGATCAGAATACGCTTCGGGGCATGAGATTGCGATGTTTTATTGGCTCTAATATGCCATTTATGAGTACCCATCCCCAATCTTGCGGATTCAGCAGATTTCCTAATCAATACTGCACCTGTTAGTAAACGATACAGGTGTTCTTTAGCTGCGTCAGCTGTTGAAGGGAAATAAACTCAAATTTATCGACTCGTTTCTGTCTACAGCTTTCATAAAGCAAAGATAGCGGATTGCGTTCAAGTTATCTTGTTTAACTAGAGCGACATATACAGCTAAAAAGAATCGAATTCCATCCGAAGATATTGATTCTCGAAAAGCGCTACTCTGATACGTGGGTCTTCACGTTTCGCAAAAAGTTTCAGAGCTGCCGATTTTCCTCTATGAAAAACAGCAGAATGAAAGCGTGTAGAAGTAGAAGATGATCCCTGATGTCATCGTGATCATTGAAACTTCGAAAAGAGGTGTAAAGTTTTCCCTTGAATTTTCCCTTACCCGGTTTGAGGAAGAAGATCTCTTCATTAATCTGAGTGCGAGCAACCAAAATTTCCAAGAGATCCACGTCTTCCCCAAAAGCGACAATTTTATTTATGCGTGAATACTTCAAAGCTGTTACAATTATTAAAACGTTATTAGCCTCGAACTTGACAGACACCATCGAAATCAATCTGCGTTTGTTGTTACTGTTGGGAAGGAAATTCTCTTGGCTCACTGTGAGATTCATCATTCATCATCTCATTGAAGTAGGTATCTGCCGATGACGATTTTGCTGCTCGACAACGTTGTTACATAGCTTTCACGCTATGAAAGCGTTTGAAACGTAATTTGTACATAACCTATATACTTTGAACAAATCGAATTGAAAGATGCATTCTGATGCCACACATCCCGATGTAAGAGAAATCCGCCGTCGAAGACGTATGTAGCTTTTGTAAAATCAAGCTCAGCTACCGATAGCTTGAAGACGTCAAAAAACCTGACTTTTTTCCCATATGCAGGTATCGTTCAACAAACATTGACAGCGAGAATGGAGCTAATTCCTATAGCATATAAATACGGAGCTCACCATTGATCTTTTGATGGCATTGATTCTCTGGAACAGTAATAATGGATCAATAGGTACCGTCTTATCACGAACTTTGACGTTACTGTTTAATGTTAAAAGTGAAATAACTCTGTCATGTTATACATGTCAGGGGTGTGGCGTAGCAACAATGTGCGCCTAGAACAGCTCACCAGAAAAAAACCAGAGATAGAAGGTATTAACCTGACCCAATCTATGCACTGACGTCAGAGTGGAGGCGCGGTCACACAGAACGCAGGACGTAGCCGCGCAGTAACTAGAAAACTTAATTTGATATTTCACAACTTTTTTTGTAGGACATTACTAGTTCTATAATTTTTGATCACCTTTTTTCCATATATACGTTACAGCTGTAAGACCGACAGGAACGAAGTTATTCACAAAAGACCGAAAAAAGATAATTTTTCCCCCGTTTTTGGGCTGTCACAAATCATGCGGACAATCTAATTCCCGAGACTTTTCACACCTTATTTGGAGAGCTGAAAGGTAAAGTGAATACCAGTTTCAACTTGGTTTGACTTTTCCCGAAGATGAGCTTCTTCTTCCTGGGCTATTAAGTATACATACCTACTCTATGACTAGCCAATTCAAATAACACTTTTTTACTGTATAAACTAATCCGAATGCGGCTACGATTATACCGAATTCAAAATATAATTATGTTTAAAAAACAAATATTTTGTATTCAAATAAAATATTCGGTACGTGAAATTACATCATATTTTTAGAAAATTTCATATCTGAGGGTAATTTTAAGTATTTTTAAAGGAATGACAAGAATTAAACTTCAAGGCTTTAAAATCACACTTTAGACGTATTTAAATACAACATCCAGATTAAATTTACACATCTACAAAATGTAATTTTACACTTAATTTTTACAGTACAGAATACAAAAGTATGCTGGATCACAGACGCCCCTTTCGCAATGACAGAATGGATTCAATGGTATCCATCCGAAATGTGTCCGTGGTATGTTAATAGGAAATCCTGTTAGGATATATAAATTGTCCATAGGAAATCCCTGGCAGTAACGAACGTCCAAGGTTCGGAAGCCCCTAGTATATTCCATGCCCTACCCACAGGATTTCTTTTGGTTGTACTTAGGCATAAATAACGCTTTCATTAATATTTATTTCCCGCTGGGGCATACCTAGGATCTCCTAGTTTATTTTCAGGATGTGTGAGGGAATTTCTGAAGATATTGTTGAGATTTTCTGGGATTGTAGAATTCTTTTTTATGGGTAGGTACTTTTCCAAAAAAAAAAACAAGAACTTGGAAAGTATATGCCAGAGGTGTATGCACTTGCATAAAACATAAACACCGAATCTTTAACATCTGTAAATGGAGCTCCAACAACAAAATCACTCAAAAATCACGTCCTAAAATGTACAACCAACAACACTGCCATAAAAAAGAATGAATTATAGAAGCGAAAAGTATTCTAATATAGCTGCACGCATGTATAGCTGTCATAAGCAACACTGGTTTGTTTCAATACATATTTTGTTGTTTTGTTTTCGGTATGCTAAAACGACACACGGAAGTTATCAAACGAGAAATTAGCGCATTAACAAACGAGAACATACTGAAATAAATAATACGAGCTTTAGCTTCTGAAAAAGTTAAAAACGATTTTCCTATGTTTGCCTCAAAAATGTCCTGCACATCCCGTCCCGTATGTATTTGTCTGGAAAATACTCATATAAAGTAGGTGTGGGATATCCCAGAAAATAGGTTATGGGAATTTTCTAATAGATCCTAGAAAGAAAGTCCTAAGTATGTACTAAATAGTTCCTCTTTATCTCAGGAAAGTTACGAGATCTATAAAAAAAGAATGGGATGTCCCTGGGTAATTTTGTTCTATATCGGATGCTAGTTAATATACCCATAGTTTATTATGGCTGATATTATAGTTATTTATTTCTATCGGGTGTATCTATATTAAGAAATACCTTTATGGGAAACAATGGATTGCAACTGATGAATTATATTTTACTGAGTACCTGCAAAAAGAAAAAATCAACACGGGCGCCTATTTACTCAGTATTATTAGACCGTTTAAAAGCCAAGGCCTTGTGAGAGAAATGGTCAAGAGTAGTGCGCGAAACAGTGCTGCCAGATGGCAACATACAAAAGTCGGAAAATGCTGGAGAGAAAATCGTGAATTGGGTATAAAAATCGGTAAAAGAATTAAATCACATAATTACTTGTTCAAAACATATTTTATAGAAATCCAATAAAATATAAATTTAAAAAAACTTAAGGATGTATCCAGAACTATAAAATAGATTAGATTAACATTCTTATTGCGATTTGCCCTATTTTAATCAAGATTTATAGTGTTTTTAATACATATTAGAATTACAGCGCTTAAGTATGTTTTCATTTATATGCATATTAAAACATTTCTCTCTTTTTTTAGTCAAAAAGTATTTGGACTATAAAATGCATTTTAAGATTTCCGCATCCAATCAGTTTCTTAGCTTTGCAGACTTTGCAAAATGCAATATTACTGGTCGCGTCATAGTTTTTATATTCAACCAACCAGCATTTTAATTTCGGATCATTTTGGCACAATATGCAAAATTTTTGCACATAAATTTTTGCTCACAATTACAAAAGCTACATAATTCAGACCCTGTAATTTTACCGCTATTTTCGGCAATATTTCATCATCCAAATCTGAATCATCTGGCACTGACTGTGGTACAGGGACTAAATGTAAGTCCTCCTTTTCAAGAAAAATCAACATATTTTCAAGATATGCAAATATTTTTATACCCTAGATGGAATCTATAGGGGTATACTAAGTTTGTCATTCCGTTTGTAACACCTCGAAATAATGATGGTAGAGCAAAATGAATTGGACACCCACGCATAATATTAAAATTAAAAGTTATTTTGATTTTTGCATGTCCGTCTGTCCGTCCGTCCGTCTGTCTCTGCGCACGATAACTCGAGAACGCGTTCACCTAGAAAGCTGAAATTTAGTACACGTACATTAAAAAAAACAAGTAAAACTAGGTTCGAAAATGAGATAAATCGAGCAACTCCTTCATGGGGTTGCCATACAAAAATTTCGTTTACCACGATATATTTGGACACTACCTGAGAACACGTCGACATAGAAATCTGAAATTTGGTATACTCTGTTTTCATACTAATAGCAAATAAAATTTCAAAAATGGGCTAAAGCGGGTAACCCCTTCTTAGTGTTCCCATATAAAAATTTTGGTTTTTTACATATACTTTGAAAACGATCAGTCCAAGACATTTTTATTGTACTAAAAACTTCTTCAGAATAAGAAATGCTATAAAATTGGTTATAATCATTTTTTCTGTCCGACGAGCCGTTCTAGAAATATATCCGAAAAACGAATGCAAAAAATCAAAATTGCTCAAATGGGTGACCATAAGAAATTTAATACGGGCATTCATCTAGGGTATCATAAGAATTGGTCTTAGACCAATTCTAGCTTTTTTACTTGTTATACCTGCATTTAATCTTACTTTTTCTTACTATAAATTTATCCATCACATAAGGGAAGAACTAAATAAGCGGAGATCCTATTAGAATAATACCAGCCAGGTTAAGATTGTGAAACCAACTGAACAAAAATAAAAAGTGACAATGGAGAAAATGTAAGGTTTGCCCAATTTCGTCAGATTTCACAGCTGAGTTCTGATCTGCAAATCTGCAATGTTTGCATCCATTTTTTACCAACTTTTCTCTATATTTTTTTTCATGTATATAGGAACTAGTTCGTTGCTCTTACAAATTTTTCATGTTCTTTAGGTTAGTGTCAGAAGCGTTAATATAATAAAATATGGGTTAATAGTGAAAATCTCTAAAAATCGGAAGAGGCTGTAAAATATCGGAAATAATAGAACCAAAATCGGGGAATCGGAATTATACTTGAAAATCGGGGAAAATACGAAAAATCGGGGAATCTGGCAGCCCTGCCGGCATATACATACATAGGCAGTCGCATGAGAAAATAGTATAAATTGGGCTTTGAATTAGCTCCTCACGCAACGTATTCACCGGATCGGAGTCTCATACAACTTCTTCGTCTGTTCAAATCTGGAAAAAAAGTTTACATGATTTTTTTTAATAAAATGAGTACCTACGCAACCGTATACGGGTTTTTGCAGACGTTAAAAAATAATATTTTCTCGGACTGAATGAAAAAAATAGAATATTCATAGATCAAGTGTGTAGCCCCAAAAGGAGATTATGTTGAAGAATAGAATTGCTTATTTTCAAAATTTTTTGTTTTACTTTTCACAATGCTCTTGTAATTCAATTTTTGCAAGGTTCAATAATTTCGATTAGTGTGTAAAAATTCCGACAGAGCTTTCCCTTGTATGTACCAATCACTAAAAAAAAAAAGATAAAAATATTTCACTACACTTTTTTCAGTAAACACTGCTAGAGAATACCATTTCAATCGCTACCAGCAGTATTATACCGACTTTGCAAAATTATTAAAATTTAAATGCAAGTATATTACCCCGTTCACAGGTGCTATAAAACTAGTATAAAATCTCAAAAAGTTACAATGTTAATCATCGTTTTTTTTCAACCCAGTTCAAGAATCTTTTTCGAAATATTTTGAGATAAGTTTCCATGACATTTAACGAATCTCTTCAATATGGATAAGAGTCAAGCCATAGCGCATATAAACGGCGACGTCACGGCAATCAAAGCGTGGGAATTTGACGTTGATAAATTTCTAATTCGCCGCGATGCGGTCGTAGTAGAGCGAAAACCGATATATTTCGAATATATCTACCCCGCCTCCACTCCTCTAATTCGTAAAGAATAATGTTTGCGCTCTAATTCATGATATCATCTCGCCGCTGTCGTTACTATGTGATGCCCTCATGAATTTGGGGAAACATTTTAGAGTTTAACCCGGTTCCGGTGTAAAGTCCGTCTTATCCAAATTCGTTTCCTTAATCCTCAACGTACAAAGCAAAGTGCGGCGAAAGCTTTTTCCCCATTTTTGAACGGCAATATGGCATTTTTCGCAAGAACTCTCCTCTTCAATCCTGGCATCAAATAATTTCGCTTAAACTATGTACATGGAGGTACACATTTGTGTGCGTGTGTGTTGCTGGCAGTGAAACTTAACTTGCAACCGGGTGCTTTCGCACAAAATATTTCAACGAGCTTTCAGTCCCGGGTTGTCTGTTGCTGAGTACTGTGCCCGGTCGTAAACGGGAGCGGTTCGGACGATTAGTGCTAAATAATTGTAAAAAAAAGCTGTGAAAGTTATCTTTAATAGAAATGTGATTGTAAGAAGAAAAATATTTCATATCCCAAAAAAATACTGCACACAGCACACCTCCCCTCCCTCCCCCTACCATTGAGGTGCGAAAATTTCATGATTAACGGTGTGCCATTCGATTTGAAGAAGTTTGCTTACTTGCTGCAGCAAGTGGTGATTTTTGTTCTTGAATAGTGTGAAAAGGTGAAGTGAAAGTGGAAAAGTTTTAATTACCAGTGTGGAAAGAAAGGAAAGAATAAAGCAAAGAAAGGAAGGAAGGAAGTTGAATTTTGGATATTACCTAAAAATTTGAGGATACAGTACCTACTATAAACAATTGCCGCATGTGTAAGTCAAATTTGAAATTTTTCGAAATTTTCTCTCCTTTTTTTTTTTTTGCCTTAAGAAAGCGTGAAATCTTCCGCACTTCTGCATGGGTACATATAAATCTAGAACTGGCAAGTTTTAGCTGGTCCACGAGTTACTGTCCTAGAGACGAATAACATGCGCGAAGGACGCGCACCCGTAAATTATAATGACAACACAATACCGCACACGACGAGATGATACTTTGGGTGGGTATTTCGAATACTTAAGAGGTGTGTGCGGTGGTGAAGAAGGAGTTTTACTGGATGGTTGTTAAGTGGTTATCAAAGTTTACATGTAACTGGTACTTTTGAATTTTTATTATGTTGATCCTCACCTGAAGAATTAATTAAATTGTGAATGGGACAGTTTTTTAAGGGAATTAATAAAAACAAAAAAGAGAACACAATTTTTTATTTACATCTTATCACCATTCGTGTGATAATGAAGAAAAGTCCTAGCTCTAGCTATGTACATACAAGAATTCAAAAATAATAAATTCTCAAAGATTTTCAAATGACGTGCAAGTCGTGAGTGACAAGAGACGGAGTTAAATTGATATTTCATAAAAATTACGGCAAGTCTATGCGGCTCGGTCCTGCAAGCCTTCTTTAGATTAATAGTGCCACGCTCAGGATTGATGACTCTTGGAAAATATGAAATATTTCTTGCAACTCCATCGTCCTGTTATCGTCTATAAGTTTGTCTAATGAGGCAATAAATATATACACGTTGCAGGATATGAAGGATTTATTGCTTCTTGTTCTCTATGGGAAAGTTTTTGATGAAACTTCCTCATTAGATTAATGAAGCTCTAGGTTTTAGTTACCGCAGGATGTTAAACAAAAAAACCAAAAAAATATTCCATGATACTTGCTTTTGTAGTATCCGTTTTTTTTTAATTTTTTCTATTTCTCTCCGCTTATCTATTTATCTGTTTGTTTGTCAGAACTTTTTCTGGGGCTCAGCTACTGACCTCAAGCGTTGAAGTTAAAGGGGTTATAGTGACTCAGCCTAGATAGGAGGCAAACTAAACTGTGTTAGTAGTTAATTTTTTTTATGGATTAAAATTATTCCAAATTCATGTAATAAAGTTTTTCAGAAATTATGAAAAACTGATAGCGTACAGTTCATAGACATTAATTTAATATGTAGGAAAAATTTAATTTGCACAACTATATTTCATTTTTTTTATTGACGCCTTTAAAATGAATGGTAGCAGTCAAAGAAGGATTACCTCTATTTGGATTTTTTTGCTGAAATTCACAGTTGACCAGCTGCTGTGTTTTTAGAAATTATCTGTGTTCTTTTTGTAGAACAATCCAATATATGGGAGTTCTAGAGCAAGGTACACAAAGGAACACAGCTGTTATTAAACAAAACACAAAGTGTTCGTTACTGCTAACATTTTAATTTTTTAATTATTAATTATAATTTTGTGTGTGTATTGCTACAAAATAATATTGGAATATATAACAAAAAGAAATTTGTTTTTATTACATAACCACAAATAAAAAATAAATAGAATTGAATTAAATATGAAATTTCGAGCCACATTTACATATTCGTTGATGAATTATGTTTTATTGACATACTCTAATATATCCACTACCTTGCCACATTACTGGAGATATTTTCATTTGGCAATTTGGTATTGTCGAATCTAAGCTACCATTGTCTATCTGTTGGCATTATTAAGATAAATATCTCGACAATTTTGGTTTGCATTTAGCTGATATTTAACAAATTCAAAATGGTGCATACATTTTATACAAATTCTAATTCAAATACTCCCCAAAGTATAAAATCCCCAAATACCAAATATCCGGAGACTAAACCCTCAAAGTTTCAATATTCACGCATAAAAATCCCAAGAGGATTGATTTTCGAGTTTCCCTGGAAGTATACCTTCTTGCAACCTCCCTTTATGCCGCAGTAGTGTGATTTTTAGTTTTATTCTATTAATAATCCTTAAACATTTAGTATCCGTCTTTTAGCACTACCTGATGCGATTAGGACGTATTGTGACTACTAATTTATTTTATATATTTTTTAATTTGTTATTTTTTATTTATTTTTTTACAATTCTGTTATTTTATGCTTCTTTCTTTATTTATTTTTTTAATTCAAATTTAATATTTCATTTAAGTTAAGTTCGACAGATCATATCTTCTCTGTTGCCAAAGAAATTCATCGATTCATTTCAGCCTATCGAATCTAGTGCTCCCGTACAAGTCCTTCCTACATTAGACCCATATTTGGGCCGGGGCTGGTCGCACAGCCTTAGATTCTTTGGATATTGTCCAATAGAGAGTCTTCAAGCTCATTGGCGATTTGGCATTAATTTGTAATATCAAATCCCTCGAGCAGTGCCACACTGTTGGATGATTTCGCTTCTTTTAAAATATCTTGTGGCCGTATAGTGAAATTTCGTAATGCTTTATTATCCCGAACTGTGCGAATGTGAAACAGTCTAACATATTATGTCTTTCCCCTGGCATATAATCTGCGACATAGATCAGCACCTCCGCCGCTTTCCTCACGTTCCCTAATTCCTGTCCCTATTTCCTTCCTACCATGCTGTGCTCTGCATCATAGGGGTTGGCTTAATAATAATAATAAAATAAAAAATGGTATCCTTTCACTTTTAGCTACAAAAAATACACCTAAATTAAAAAATAATAAAAACTGGAGAAACCAATAAAATTGGTTATATGTAGAAATTTGCTAATATTTATTGTGTTATTTAACGCCAACGTACGAAAGATTTCAAATATTCCAAATTTTCAACGCATATTCTTCCCTTTCTTCTGATAGCTCTTTTCATACTCTTTATCCGTTTAACATTTCTTATCTTTTTAGGAATTTTAAATAATCCAATATGAGATTTTCTCACTATAGTTTTTAAGCGTCGTTGCCACGTTTCTGCGCTATTTTGGTTTCGTGGGATATTCTATTTTAATAGAATTTTCCAAGGTTTGAAAAATTTGAAGGGTACTCGGTCTTTCACTTACCGTGCCTTTGTTTTTTTTGCTTAAGCCAAGAAGTAAGATTTTTAAATTTTTCGCCATGAGAATCATCAATAAAATCAAGATAGAGAATAGAAGAATTTTAAAAACTTTTATTTTTAACGATTCTAAATTAAATCATAAATACAAGAGGTAAAAACAACTGCCTCGTCCGAGGTTTGAAACCGGAACCTTTCGCTTTCCGGGCGACTGCTCTTACAATAAAATAAAAACAATATAATTTTCTAAAACTCCTGTTGCTGAAACAATAGTCGCACTTTTGAACATTCTGACTGTCAAATTAAGCTCTACAATTCTAGCATATTTCTTTCATCAGACCCTCTTTCTGGACTTTTGTACAAATAAAATTGATTATGGTATCGCGAGGCCCCAATTCTATTTAAGTACATGTTTCTATGAATCAATCGATCCTATTTTTTCGAATAAACTAATAGTCCAGTCAATAGGGACTAAAAAGGTCCTTTGCCCTACAAAAGGTGGTGTAGAAACAATTTTGCTATATATGTTATTTAGTTCCGGGCCCCGATGAAAAATCCAAGTTTTCGACCTTGAGTGATCGGTCGTGGGAGGGGAGGGGGGGGGTAGTCGGGAGAGTGTCAGCGCGGCCTGCCATCTTGGGGATTAACGGTACAAAAAAAATGTTTTTCAAAATAATTTCTCAAGGATTGATCCTACGATACAAATGATGTAAGAATGTAAATATGAAGAATACTAAATTCCCTAATTTCTTTTAAATCTTTGGTGCGTTCTCGAATGATCATTGCAGAATCGCATACAACAGAGCACCTCAATCCACCTTTCCTGTAGCCACATCCTTCATCGCATCCTGTTTTGCTATTGCAAGAAATGACATTTAATAAGGTATCTGGGCCAGGTTTCTCTGACATTGATACTGGACTGAGCCTGGACTGATACTAACTTTCCAGCCCCAGCCGGATGGATTTTTTCGGATTCCACACCATTTTTGGACTGGTCATGCAGCATCCTTCGTTGATGGTAAAGAAGCTAGGTTGAAGTTGCTTTTTATTGTCGATTTTTCGAAACTTTGGTGGCATACTGCTTCCAAGGTTTCTTCTTCCATCTTGC
Source organism: Dioctria linearis (assembly GCA_963930735.1). Classification (NCBI taxonomy): domain Eukaryota; kingdom Metazoa; phylum Arthropoda; class Insecta; order Diptera; family Asilidae; genus Dioctria; species Dioctria linearis. The sequence continues at coordinate 124,947,699 of OZ005744.1, read as the reverse complement.
CACCATATAAAGGAACGGGAAACCGTGCCACAGCATCTACGCTAGATGTCTTCTGGTTTAGTATTCTGGTCTTTGAAGATGTCAAGTGATGAAAAAGTGAAAAAATGTTGCTAACCGTATGTAAAAACAGGATTTTTCGGCTGCTTCTTTTACTTTCAAACTATTTGCGGAATAAACTTTTTCAGCAGTTTTGTCTCTCCAAAGACGGATCCATAGACACTTTCTTTAGGGAGGGGAAGGGGTGGGGGGTAATAAAATAAAAACTTTTAAAGTTACAATTGAAAATAATTAAGAAATCAGTTGCTTATATTATAAGTCAATTTCTCTGAGCTTATTTAAGGTCTCTGTCTTTCACGATTTCTTAAAGAAGCTATTTTCTGCAAAGTCAAAAATGAAGTCATTAGTTTACATTGGAATTTATCCTTAAATAAGCTCCCGCTGTACCACATTAAATTTATTGTTTACGCATTTTACTAAAGTATTGCAGAAGCTAATTTGGTCGTTCAAGATACGACAGATATGAGCTTATTTTGTCTGCAAATAAATAAACTCGAACCTGCATAAATAGCTAAGGCTCCCATTTTAATAGAATTTGAAGTTACTTTTCTGTTGAAATATGGAGTAGTTAGAAAAACTATGGAATACACAGAAAGATAGTGATAACTGCTGCTATTGATGTAATATATAAACATAGACCAATTTTTGTTATGTTAACTTTTTAAATTTAACTATTAAAAGGAGCAAATTGACTTTTCGTCGGATATAAGTATCAAAATTAATTTTCAAGGGTGAAAAAACTTTAGAAATAAGGTTACAAATGTATTTGGGGGAAGTTTTAATGTCTTTTTCAGTGGGATAAAAAATGCAGTGTTTTGTTGCTAACACTGGCAAATGGTCAGTTTTCGGTGGATGGGAGGTAGGGTTTTTGTACTCAATAGTCGATTCAGCTCGACTCGGACTAGTCGAGAATTTGGGTAGTGATTCGGATTCGGGACTCGACTCTAATAGTACGTTTTTACTAGGCCTCAAATTACGTAATTTCAAGCAAAAATTTCGAAATTACGAGACCCTGTTTTCACCATGTTTTTCGTAATTTCTATTGCTATTTTCCTTGTTCTTAAACCAAAACACGAGAAGCCATTATCATAAGTATGAACCACGGTCGGCAATTTTGAAACGAATAAAATGCCAATGTTCCAGAAATTTGGGATGCGTTAGTCACAAAATACGTAATTTCGATGGTAATTTTCTAGAAATTACGTTTAAATGGGCTGCAAAAAAATGTGTTGAAAATTGCATAATTTTGAGCTGATTTCGTCGATTTCATCAAAATTACGTAATTTCGACCTAGTGTGAATGACATATTATACTTGACGAGTCCAAGTTTTTAAAATTAAGGAAAAACCAAAAAATTCAATTATACACATTGCTGCGGACATCCATAAAGAAATAAATAAAAAATAAATTGATTAATAAATAAATTTGAGTATATTTTCTTTTTATTTTTTTGGCACAACCAGAAATTTCAGTTGAGAATCTATAATTCTAATTTTAGGAAATTTTGGTAGTTTATTTTTTATTTGTTTTTTTTTTTTTTACAAAAACTTCAGCTATGAGAAACGTTATGGAACTTTCAATATTAAACGCCTTCGCTTAGTGATTTGAATTTCGATTTAGATCCGTAGTCGACTCGGACTCGACAAGTTTTCAAAATTCCCGACTCGTACTCGCCTAGTCCTAAAGACCCGCGTGTCCAGATACTCTAATATGAGTGATAGAATATAATAAAACTGCATATTTCTTCAAACACATTTCTGACGTAAGCTGAAGGCCGTTTTAGAAGGTATAGTAAACAAGAATAAATAACGTATGGTATTGTTACGAGATGTATTTACATTAAATAATGAGCGGCAAGATCGATAGCTACTTTCACAATTCTGTGGTGCTGTATCTTCACATGGAACATTAAGTGGGAAACACATTTCCCCGGTCATCAGTGCTGCTGAATATCAGAACGGCTTGGCGGAAAACGGGCTAAGGTTTGAAAAAAATAGGAGTGAAATATTTCTTGGAAAGCTTGGACAGTTAGTCATCAATTCGCTCATTCCTTTATGGGTGTATCGTAAGAGTTTTACAGGATGTTAAGGCGAAATATATGAAAATCATAAACACCCTCTCCCTCCAAACAGTACGTTTTCACTAGAACTCAAATTACGTAATTTCGAGCAAAAATTTTGAAATTACGAGAGCCTGTTTTGACTGTGGTTTTCGTAATTTCGTTGACAGTTCACTGCTATTTTCCTTGCCCTTAAACCAAAACACGAGCAGTTATCATAGCTATGAACCAGAGTCATCATAGCTATGAACCAGAGTCATCATAGCTATGAACCAGAGTCATCATAGCTATGAACCACGGTTGGCAGTTTCGAAACGAATAAAATGCCAATGTTTCAGATATTTGGGATGCGTTTGTTACAAAGTACGTAATTGAAATTACGTAATTTCGGCCTAGTGTGAATGCCATATAAAAAACGCATTTTGCTCTTTCATAACTTAACGTCCTCCATCAGGTCCTGAAGTTTGAGCCATCAGTTGTGGACCACCCTATATAGCTTTATCTTTTCTTTCAGAATGGAAATTTAATTAGCATCCAGATATCGCCGGAGTTCTTTTAATATAAGTTTTTTCCCCGCAAGCATAGTTAAATTTGGTACCGTAAAAAATAGGCATTATACACTTCTTGTCTTGTTTTACTGCTGGTGTTTTTTTTACATAAAGCTAGCTTGCATTTCGCTCAAACATACATATATAACATATTTTCCTTGGCTGGGCTGCAATTTGCTGCAAAATATAAAGGTAACGTTTTTATACCCTAGATGAAATCTATAGAGGTATACTAAGTTTGTCATTCAGTTTGTAACTCCTCGAAATAACTACCATCATTGGATAACTACCATCATGGATTGGACACCCACGCATAAAATTAAAAGTTATTTTGATTTTTGCATGTCCGTCCGTCCGTCCGTCTGTGCGCACGATAACTCGAGAACGCGTATACTTAGAGAGCTGAAATTTTGTACACGGACTTTAAATCAAAAAAGTAACATTAAGTTCGAAAATGGGACAAATCGGGCAACTCCTTCGTTTGGTTGCCATATAAAAATTTCGTTTTCCGCTATATATTTGGACACTGCCTGAGAACGCGTCGACGTAGAGAGCTGAAATTTCGTACATGATGTTTTTACTGCATTAGCAAACAAAATGTTAAAAATGGACTAAATCGGGCAACTCCTTCTTGGTGTCGCCATATTAAAATTTAGGTTTTTTACGTATACTTTGAAAACGATCAGTCCAAGACATTTTTATTGTACTAAAAACTTCTGCAGAATGCGAAATCCTATAAAATTGGTTATAACCATTTTTTCTGTGCGACAAACCGTTCTAGAAATACATATATGCGAAAAACTACTTCAAAAATCAAACTTGAATAAATCGGTGACCATACGAAATTTAATACTGGCATTCATCTAGGGTATCATAAGAATTGGTCTTAGACCAATTCTAGCTTTTTTACTTGTTAATTTTTAATTTCTTTTCAAATCGACACGTAAAGAAATTTTTGAGGAATGCTAATTAGATAGGATTAATATATGTACAACCCCATTTACTTCAAATTAAATATTTGCAAGAAACCTGAATCTCATATTAATTATCCCTGTTATGATGATTTTCCCAACATACTACTTTTCATCTATATATCAGTCTTTTCTAAGCTTTCGGTCACAAAAAAATGCAAAAATTTGTCTTGTACTGAAAATTCCTTAATTATATAATTTTAAATTTTTTGAGAATTACTTCAGACTAAAAACGAAAAACTATTAACAAATAACTTTTTTTTTAAAAAAAACTTTGCTTCAAAATCCGCATTAAAAATAGAAAATAATTTCTTCCTTCATTTAAGTGCTTCACAAAAGTTCTCTAGAGTTTCCCTTCCTTTTGCATTTAATTAAATTTTGAAAATATATGTATAGTATTGGAGTATAAATTTTGAAAATTTCAACTGCCCAGACTTTGCTTTCCTTGAGAAAATTTCAAGATTTATACACAAATGTAATATAATTTCAAAATTCGATTGAATTCCAAATGAAGGGAAAAGAGAACTTTTGTGATATAATAATGATAACAATAATATATTTATTTGCGGTTATTGTACACAAGAGTTCACATCTTTTCCTGTACGTTATATAAAGCGGGACTAGAAAAGTAACTACTTAAAATAAGAATTAAGAATTTAAAGGAAGTTCAAGCAAATTCTTATTAATTAAATAGGAAGTTAAATTCAGTTTAAGAAAATTGCACTACGAGACTAGTAGAAAATAAAGAAAATAATAGTGTTAAATTATGTATGTATCATGATCGTATCTGCGTAGATTAAGGATGAATCTAATGCAACCGTTAAAAGCTACTTCAACCCTACGCTTACAGTCACTGTCCAGGTTCATGTATAACAGGCTACCATAAGTAAAATGAGGTACTATGAGCGCCCTAACCAGTTTCATTTTCATATCAAGTGACATAACACTAGCAAAAAGCCAAAACCTTCGAAGACCAGCATAGACTTTGCTTAACATCAGGTTGACATTTTCACAACACTTCATATCTTCGGTTATAACCACTCCAAGATTTAAGACTTTACTTCGCACAAGTAGGTACTACAGAACCATTAAGATATATTGGCGGAATATCTCCTTTACACAAAGGACCGCTGTAAAAGGAAATACACTGGGACTTCGACGAGTTAAGTAATAATCCATTGGTTGCAGACCACTCATGAATTCTATGCTGATCACTATTTGCTCATGCAATGCAATCCTCCAGAAGTCCTATGGGTCAACTTAAATATATCTGTACGTCATCAGCATACAGATGTACATTTACATCCTTTACCACTTCTGCAAGGTCATTAATAAATAAACTAAAAAACAATGGGCCCAAAACTGACCCTTGTGGTACACCATTTGATAGCTCTAACGCATCAGATAATCTACTGGCGATTTTGACAACTTGGTATCTATCAGAGAGGAAACTTCCTACTAGACTGATTACGGATTCGCTGAAATTAAAAACTGTGGAGAGTTTACGCAGAAAAATTACATGGTTAACACAATCAAAAGCTTTAGAAAAATCCAGTAGGAGAAGAACACTAAAGACATTTTTGTCTAATGCAGATCTTAAATCAGTAGTTATCTTAAGCAAGGCAGTTGCACAACTGTAGTAAGGCCTAAAACCTGATTGCCATTTAGTTAAAAGCATGTTGTCGTCTAAAAAGCACACAAGCTGGGTATACATTAGCTTTTCCAGGATCTTGCCCAGAAAGCAGATAAGACTTATTGGTCGGTAATCGAAGAGTGCTTCAGGCTGTCGCTTTTTAGTTACTGGGAGAACCGTAGCTACTTTCCAGCTGTGAGGGTAATTAGAAAACGTAATGCAGGAATTAATAATATGTAGAATATAGGGATGAATAAGAGGAAGTAGAAGTTTAATAAAACAAGCAGGTAAGTTATCTGGACCACTCGCATCGGATTTAATGGAACCAGGGTCTAGAGGTTTGTTCGAGCTATGAAGAGAATATAAGAAAACCAAAGCTCGTCTTTTCAAATACGTACCCAAGGAGCATCCGAGGTAACGCGAAAGGAAAGGCGAAAGGTGATCAAAACTTCACAGCCCAAAAACAAAGCGAATACAGTCGTTGAATGCCACTGTGACTTTCCTTGCACAGGTGCTATCCAGTTTGGGAACACATTTCTCCTATAGGTGAAGACTAAAGCTTTAATTAATTGTGAGCGCATGCTAACAGACAGCAGACCCGATGTAAGCCATAAACCTCGGAGACCTGCATAAACTTTGCTAACCATGGCTTTAATGTAATCACAACATTTCATGTGTTGATTCAAGACCACTCCAAGTGTTTTAACTTTATTTACAATAGGCAGCGAAACATTATATAAAGTTACTGGTGGGATTTCAATTAAACCGTTATTGTAGAATTTAATACAATGAGGCTTTGCAGGATTTAGTATCAAACGATTACATTTGGTCCGGGTGTTAATTCTTTCCAAATCACAATTCATGCGATCAAACAGTCTTCAAGAACACCGATTGACCGGCTTAAGTAGAGTTGTACATCATCGGCATTCATGTAAGTGAATCTGTACATCTTGAACTACATCTGGCAGGTTGATAAATAAGCTGAATAGCGAAGGTCCCAGAATTGAACCTTGAGGCACCCCACAAAGTAAAGGCAGTGCAGAGGATGAATTATTACCAATATATACTCGTTGGCTGCGGTCTGCCAAGAAATACCAGAGCGATGGCAGAACTACTAAAATTAAAAGAAGCACCAAGTTTCTGGAGAAGGATACGATGGTCCACACTGACGAAGGCTTTCGAGAAGTCTAGAAGTACCAAAACACTGAACTTTTCCTGATCCAAAGACTTCCTCAAATCAGAGGTCACCTTCAGAACTGCAGTCTCACAGCTGTGCAAGCGTCGGAAACCTGATTGACAACCTGCAAGAAAATTATGTAATAGCTTTTCTAAGACTTTGGATATGAAACATAATAAACTTATTGGGCGGAAGTCAGATGGTGTTTCAGGAGAAGAATTCTTTGCAATAGGAAGGAATGTAGTCATTAAGTGAAGCGAGAAATTATTTCGTATTTTTTAAGTGCGGATTTAGAAACAGTCTTTTCTTTCTTTAACTTTTTATTCAACCAAAGAAGTCAATCATTGCGAAGAATTTATGTGGCATAATACAGCAAGAAAGAGAGAGAATGTATATAGATTTCTATTAGAGGGCCATTAGTTCGTTTTAAGGCTGAACTACAATAGACCTATACGTAAATACATTTACTTACGTAAGGCGAACGCGCCCTTTAATTTAACAGGCGTACACAAATTGACTTTAACTGGTGTGAGGGTAATTTTTGTTAAGTTTAAAAGTCTAAACGCGATGTGTCAAACAATTAAATTATTACTAAATGATTAAAAGTGCAATGTAAAAATTAAACTGCGAATTAATAGAAAGCGAAAATTATCAATTAAATCAACTTCCATTTGATAATTTTTTCACTTTTTCCACTTATAAAAATTTAACACATTAAATACTAAGATAATACCTCTTACGGAATGTGATATATATTTAGGCTAAAAATATCAATTTTTCGTAAGTAAACCTCAGTCTCGTTCAATTTCGTAAAGTTATTTACTTCTATTGGTTTTCACATCTAGATGTACGTTGTCTCAGCAGACTGCACCCTTTTAGATTTCGTTACGAAATTAAAACGAGTGTCGTGGGAGTTCATCCGATTTCGGAAAGTAATTTATCGCTATATGTTAAATAATTCTATATGAAACAGTTGACCAGAGCTCGAAAATATAGTTCAACTACAATAGCCGTAAAGACGCTACGGATTTCAACGAGACTGAGTTTTAATTACGAAAAATGGTCATTTTTATTTATTACATTTTCATATCACATTTAATGTTTTCAATTTTTCGAAAGTAAACCTCAGTTTCATTGATCCACAACATCTTTACGGCTATTGTAATTGAGCATAGAATTGTCGTTACGACTTCTAGAAGAAAATAGTGAGGAATTCTGAAAGCTAATTGAATAGAATTGTCAAATTAGTGCACAATAAAAATATTAAATTAATACTTAATTTTAACTGCAGACGAAATCTGTCCACATAGGTTTTTATTTTTCCATATTCCACACAAAAAGTACAAAAATGAATAATTAACTTTTACGGAAACGCTGCAAACTACGACATAATTTTTGAACATAAAAATTGTTTGATGAATTGATATAGAAATTTATAGCAGTTTTTCTTAAAGTAAATTACGTATTCTTGTACTTTTTTTTGCGTATAATATAAGAAACTAAAAACATAAGAACAATTTTGAACTGCAATTCAAATTACGTCATAACTAATAATTTTAAGATGCACTCGTGTCCGACTTGTCGGACTGTCTGAAAGCTTTGTTTACTGGGCAAGCACACTGACTTACGTGAAAAGATTAATATTATACAAAAAATTTAGGGAATTTAGTCTTCTTCCAATTTATATTTGTGCATTTTTCTCGTTAGATCAACCGTTCACGTCTTATTTTTCTACCTTTAATTCAAGATGCGGGACGCGCTGACCCCCCCCCCCCCCCCTTCGGGTAGAAAACTTGAATTTTTCATCGGGGCCCAGAACTAAATAATCAAAATCGTTTCTACCCCACCTTTTGTAGGGCAAAAAGCCCTATTGACTGGACTATAAAGCTTATTTGTAAAATAAGAAATATAGTCACTGTAGAAACAGTTAAGGCACAGTTCTTAACATTCTTCTATTCTTCATTTTTGACCGATTCTACCAAGTTAGAGTTCGATTCCCGTCCTGGAAAAAATAAATAAAATTGAATTTACAATTTATTTGTGCGCTTTTATTGTTACTGGTTACCGCCAGTTGAAAGCAAACGTGGGTTAGTAGGCTAGTTACAAATTAAGAAATACAAGAGGCAAAATAATCTGTCTTGTTAGCTCAGTGCCCTTACCACTGACCTAGCGAGACAAGCGGAAGGTCCCGATTTCAAACACCGGACGATACGGCTGTTTTTTCCTCTTGTATTTATGATTTGATTTAGAATCGTTAAAAATAAAAGTTCTTAACATTCTTCTATTCTCCACGGAAAATTTTGTAGGTTCGGAGATTTTGTAATTTTGGGGATTTTTTTGCTGGGGGTTTTCTTTAAATCTTGTAACCTGGGGATGTTTTGATTTCGGTATTTTCTTCCTTTGGAGAATTTGTGACCCTGCGTATCTTAAGTCTAGGAATTTTGCGGGTGTGAAATATCTAGTCTGGGGATTTTCTGACTTGGCGATTCTATTCTCTTTTCATGGGTTTCTGTGCATCTTGTGACTTAGTTGATATGAAAATTTTTTTGCTTTGGCGTTTCTGTAGGTTTAGGTAGTTTGATTTTGGGGGGATAATATAGAGCTCTTAGATATATAGCGGCTGGCGCAAAAGTAATGACCCTATTTGGTTCAGCTACAACTTCTTTTCTAAATTAGAAAACTAGAATTAGCTTTTTATATATGTATAATTGTGCCTTGAAATTTCGTCGCATTAGGATTTGAAGATGATGTCTCTTAAATGGTGACCTCCAGAGTTGATGCACATTTCAGTGCCCGTAACACTTCTTGCGACATGTTCCTTATTTCTTAATGAATGTTTTTTTTTAGGGTTGCGAGAGTCTGTGGCTTGTTCACATACACTAGTGATTTCAAAAAACTCCAAAGAAAGGAGTCAGATCGGGTGATCTTACAGGCCAAAGCAAATCACCAAAACGAGAGATAACACGGCCTGGAAAAGCGTCCTTCACTAAGTCCATAGTGTTGCACGCTGTTGGAACCAGATGTGGCGCCATCTTGTTGGAACCAGATGTGCTCCAGCCCCAATTCATCCAAACTGGGTATTAAGAACTCAATTAACATGGTTCTGTAGCACTCGCCAGTGACAGTTATCGCGTTTCCTGTAGCGTCTTCGAAAAAATAGGGTCCGATCACTCTTTCAGCACAGACGCCACACCATAAAGTAACTTTTAGTGGGTGTTAAGGTGTTTCTTGAATAATGCGCGGATGTTCAGTGTCCCAAAAGCGAGTATTCTACTTATTGACATTCCCCGAGAGATGGAAATGCGCTTCATCACTCATAACAAATTTTGAAAAAAGATCATCCTCTTCAAGGTTGAGGCTTTTGACGCGCTGGCTGTACTCTAGACGAGGTCGGTGGTCAGTAGGCAGCAGCTGATGAGTCATCTGAGTTTTATACGGAAACGTCTTCAAGTATTTGACCAATATACGCTGCAGAGTCCGCCTGGAAATGCCCAATTGCGTGCCACGTTGTATCGTTGATGTTTCTGGACACTCTTCCACATCTTCGCGCACAGCATCGACATTTTCGGCTGAACGGCTTATTCTTTGTCTGCCAGACTTAGGTCTATCCAATGTTGCGCCAGTCGCATTGTGCGACCAACCGGTGCCGGACGGGGGGAAAATCGTCGACGAAATTCACGTTGTGTTTTTATCACTAATGAATTATTCCGTAAAAACATTGACACGATTATACCACGTTCTTGGGCAGTTTTATGGTACATGTTTATTTTTAGTACATATGTTTAACACAATTTTCAATATAACAATGACAGGAGATGTCATATGAAAAAATATAAGTAATTTCTATAGTAGTACTTTTGCGCCACCCAATATTTTCGAAACTACAAAAAAGTTGATGTACAGGAAAAAGTTTTTGGAGCATATTGCCCAGTTCCTGTCTTCACCAAGTATGTTCCCCGAACTTGTTTATTCGATTGATTCCTTAAGCTAAACTTATACGAAATCTCGCACTTGACAATTGCTTGATGCATTTACCTATAGGTATTGTGTACTTTTTTTTACCTACATTTATCCTGTTTTAGTTGTATTCTTAAAGGATATGTTTTCTCAACTTTTGTAGAGCTACATATGTATATGTGTCATAAGTCATCTCCTTTATTTCATTCTCAAGGCTTTTATCAATTTGTTGCTGATGATACGAGTACTTCTTGAATTGTAACTCATACGTAATTCTTCCCACATTTGTTTCATTGGGACAATTTAAAGACCATTAGATGACAAGAAAATGATTACCTTAATCTTATCTGTCGCATCTTTTGTCGCTTTTTTATTTCATTGGTTAAAAGGAATTAAAATTAATTTTAAACTCTTCTTAATGAAAATTGTGATTTTAGTTTTTATAGGTAATAGAAAATGTCACACGAACTGATTGTGTTAGAAGTTCATTTATTGTAAAGCAGTTTGAAGCTACCAGAACATTTGGAGCCTTCGGGAATGATTTTTATGGTGACTGACGACGCATATATAGTAGCGAGTCTTTAATAAATTGTCTCTTAAAAGCTTCACAAGCATTCATACTCCGTTATCTGCCATTATACCATCGCCGAGTATATTGAAGCGATGTATGAATAAAAATTAATAACACAAATTCAGCCCTTTTCCTACTTTCTCATTTCTTATTCCAATTCTTGTCGAACTATATTTTAGTTCAGCGTTCAGCCATAAAATAACTACCCACAGATACGAGAAGGCATAGTGAAGTAATTCATTTAGATTCTCCTTATTCTCGGCATTATTACAGCGAGATTTTCTAAATCTTTCGCTTAACAATTACTTTTTCTCTTATTCTCATTTTAATAATAAAAAAAAAAATGATTTTTGAAGTGATTTTTCGCATATATTTCTAGAATGGTTTGTCGGACATTCAAAATTATTATGACCAATTGCATAGAATTTCAAATTCTAAAGAATTTTTCTTTTATATAGCAACACCAAGAAGGGGTTACCCGATTTAGCCCATTTTTGAAATTTAATTTACCATTGCTATGAAAACAGAATGAAGCAAATTTCATGGTATAAAAACTAATTAAGTACATCTTCCTTATTCCTCTTAGAAACTTAGTAAGCAATTTTCGAGTCTTTTTCAATAGTTCCTTGACTTAGTGTGATCTGATCATATTAAGACTATTCTCCTTGGAAAATAAACTTAATTCTTTGGAGTTATGTTGATTAGATCTTAACTGTCTCATTGTTTACATATACAAGCTTTTCTCTGGTGTTCCGCAAGGAGCCGTCCTGGGTCCGCTGCATTTAAGCTTCCAATGATTTGCCACATACTGTACACAGGATGTTAACATTCATTTCTATGCGGATGATGTTCGGCTACTGTAATAAGAGCAATTCGACTAATTGAGCATCGTATGGCTAGAATTAATGAAGATTTAGCTAGATAAAAGATTGGTCGAATCGTAACAAGCTCGTACTTAATCCACTTAAGTTTAAATATATGGCACTAAACGATAGCTCATTTGAAACACTTTTACTTACTTTATTTCTTGGAAGTTAAGTCCTACCACTAGTGGATGAAATAATTGAACTGGATTTTAAACTCTAGTATAAAGTGAAGTGTTACAGCTATGTTAATTCCACCATCTGTAAAGTTTATGGCGATCTACGTAGGTTTTGGCAGTCGACCAAAATATTAACATTGTCCATTAAGGTACAACTAGTTAAAACTCTTCTTCTTCCTTATTTTTAGCTTTATTTTCCTAAAGTAGACAGGTCATGTCTTCACAAAATAAATGTTGCTTTTAACGATTGCTTTAGATTTACTTCTGGTCTGAGGAGATCCGATCACGTATCGCCGTCCAAGTGTTAGTTATTGGGATGTTCTCTCAATTGTTTTCTAAATCGGAAGGTGATTAATTTATAATATTTGATAGGAATGCCTACCTGACCAGATTCACTTCTTGCATTCGGCGCGACATCGATATCCTCGTCATCTGAGGTTAATTGGGTCTTACTTTGTTCAAATTCCTCGTATATGGAATACTCTTCCATCTGCGTTACATAGAATTCTTGCTGTCTGTTGAAAGAATCTAACAGCGCTACTACTGGCTTACTTTTACTTTTGATTTGACTTTACTTTATATATTGTATTTTCTTTGATAGTAGGGCCTATCATTAAAATGGATAAATGAATCAATACGTATGGTAAAGGAGGGCCATCTTATCCATTAGGCATAGCAGGCCTACAAAAGTATGAAAATGAAATTTTAAATAGAAATTACTGACCTAAACACAACTAAAAATAATAAAAAGGCAATTATAAACTGTAATAAAAGACAGTTAAGTAGGTACAAGTTAAATAATATTAACTTTGCAAAGCTAAATCAAGTATAATGCCTTCAAATGTAAGCTCCAGCTGGATTCGGTCTCTTCACGTAAACTGAATGTGGCCTTTAACTCGGCTATTCGATTTGAATTACGTGAAAAAATTACAAATATTTTGTTTTTGTTAGTTTGGATGAATGGATGGACTGAAGGGAGGTTAATGCTTCAACGATTACGGGATCCCTAGAACATAGGTCATAACAAGACCCATTATTCACCCTCCAACCGGACGCTCTTACAAAGTTAAATATTGACCACCAACCCTCCTTGCCGGCTTCATGCAGTTTGTCCAGGAGGTATGAGTCAAGAAATCTGTATCGTTTTCCTGAGAGGGCGCCGGACAGTGACAAAAAAGTGATTCACCGTTTCGTATTCTTCTCCGCAACCCCTGCATACGGGATCATTAACAAGTCCCATTCTGTGCAAGTGATCCCTGAGAAAAGTGTGCCCAGAGAATTGAAACCAAAGTTGTCAGTGTTGGCTTGTTTAGTGCCAATACATTTTTCCTCACGTTTGGGTTAAGCTTACCTCACAGTTCCTTCGCAGTTTAGCCCGAAGGGTCGTCTAACCAAAGACGAGTGTGTGACGGTCTTCCTAAACCGAAATACTAGCGATATGGCATTTTGGTGCATTCCCGATGGTGGAGAAGGATGTCTCCGAGTCCGCGTTTTCATTCCCGCCGATATCGCTGTGACCTGACACCCAAAAAACAAGTACCTTGTTATTTCGGGAAAGGGAATTCAGGGTGGTTTTATACTCTAATACCAGTTGGAGGGATGTAAAAGGTTTTGAAAAAGCGTTAATAGCTGCTCGGCTATCCGAGCATAGCTTTCAAAGTGTATGGCAATTCCATATGAGGCTCCTCGCAGAAAACGACTGCTCCGGTGTTTTCTTCAGATTTGGAGCCGTCTGTGCAGATAAAAGGGTTTTTCAATGGTCGGAGCACCAAATGAGATTTTCATTCTGCTCAAGAAGGAATTTTCGATTTAAAGTTGTTTTTTAGCATGATGTCGATGTCAAGTGTGAAGAGCTGCACAAATTCAAAGATGGATTCGTGTGGAACCCTTGTTCAAGTGTGAATCCAGTTCAGATTGAGATGAAGTCTCAGTGCTGCGATTGAGTTTTTTTTTTCATTATTTTTTGTCATTTTAGAGCATGAAACACGATACATAAACACACTCAGCATTAAATATATGTTATTTTGCATACAGCTCCTTTTACTTTTCATAAACCTTGTAATAATAATACTATAAAAAAAAAATCTCAATAAAATAAAAATTCTCCTTCAACCAAAAGCAAGAAATATCACAGAAATATTATTAAGGAATATAATCAATGAAAGGACATGTAATCCCTCTCCCTTCAGTAAATCTCAACTATCCCATCTCCTTTCTTTCAAAGTAAAACCATAAATCAGACGTGACCTTTAACATTTCGAATGAATATTGTCATCCCTTAGTATACAAAACCCTGAATGGAGCAACGGCATAGTTATAGTTGCCTAGCTATCAAACCCAATTTCAATTCCACTTATATGTATGAACGTAAAATAGGCAACACAAACCCATTTGTCTTTTATCATAGATACAGAAACAAAGATTGCTTTCCATATTCCCGTATTATGAATTGTATCTCTAGGAGTATTGCTATAGTAAAAGTATATTTGCAAAGTGCTGTGCAAAACTTCCTCTTACAAATGAACTTCAACTCAATCTATACTCCCTGTCTGATGTACGTCGAGGATAAGATATTTGTTTCGCCTCATTTATTTGACATTTATTTATAAAGAGTATAAGAAGCGCGACATTTTCGCTGGTATAGATAGGTGCCTTTCCTCCGGGAATAAGGAAACCGTTTTTCTTTAATTAAAAAGACAACGCACGTTGTGCGTATCATTCGCAGTCGAAGCGTTCTGTTTTTATAACCTCCTTATTTTGTTAAGTATCTCTTTCATGAGTATAGCACAGATCACACAGCACAGATGTTACTAAACCCTATATAAAACCCTTACAAAGTTCAAATTTTGCCGAAGTTTGTCTTACAAGAAGGAATCCAGAGGGGATTTTCATTTGTTTTGTTCGCCGACAAAATTGTGTAATTAAAGGGTATTCTACCGGGTATGAGTGCAACCCCAAGATTTAACCGACATTTTGTGCCCTGCAACTTTTCTCTCTTCCCCTAAGGGCTTGGTTTCTCTGTGAAGTAGGTAAGTAAGTATAGTTTTTATTGTTGTTTTCTTGTGGTTTGTTATTTTAATTTTGTTGTTGTTTTTCATAAACTTGCCGCTGATACTTACATGGTATAACGGAAGTGTTCTTGTTATTGTTATACTAATTCTCATACTTCCTATTATAGTTTTGAAGGTAATTAACCTCACTACATGGAAATTTGTTTTTGAGAAGGAAGACATTTTCAAGGATGATTGATTGCTATTGTCGCGAATAATGTAGTCGTAATATGCAAAATATTATATTAAAAATAGCTAACTGCTATTTTTGGGAATCGGGACTTTGATAGCTGTGAAAATACTAGATGATAAATAATGGAACGCCTTACTCCTAAAGACAGCGACATTTTTTTCTTTAATGTAGTATTCTCAATAATTCGAGTGAGATTTTAATGCAACTTGAATTTCGTAACTATCTGGTACCGGCATATTGATATAGAATGGAGCAACACAAAATAATGCGAAATTTGGGGGGGCCTCGAAAAAACCGTTCGGTACAAAATATGAAACATATACAGACAATTCTAGTTGAAGGGCCGAAGACGTTTACTGGTTACACAATTCGGTATTCCAAGACGATATATCTGTAGCATATTTTTACAATTGGCCTAAAGATGTTTCCGTAAAAATTTCAGAAAATGCTGTCCTTAAGATACTGACTAGAGACCTCTACGTCCTTTTGGTCCTTTTGCAGTACAGTTCAAATATCATAGATATAAATAGTGAAGAGGACGATTTTCAACCAAAAATTCAACATCATATTTCTAGATAATTACTGAAAACGTTATTAGACCCTAATTTTCTGAAGATGCTGCCAATAATGTAAAAACTGTCACTGACAAGCGCTGTTGCGCTATTACCCTGTTGGTATATAATGCGTGATTTTTTGATTCCCATTTTAGACAAGTTATTTTTGGAGGAAATGTGATTCCATTAGGCACACCAAACAGACAGCGTATATCAGATAATCAATTTATTGAAATGATCGTAAGATCTCTCGAATTTTATGGTGAATTCTTTTCAACAGAACCGAACAAGAATCACATAAAATTGCATGTCTGATTATGTCTTTAAAAGCTAAAACATATTGATTAAAAATATCAATATACTTAATCATGCGCTACACACACTCAAGCAAATCGTGACACATGTCAAGTTTTAAGACTTACTTGAAAGTGTGTAGCAAAAATTATCTAAAAAATCTGGCCTGAATGAAATTGGAAGAAACTGATTTCATACTGGACCCAAAACCTTCTGCAGCAAAGCGGCACCTAGCAAAAGAAGAAATAATATTCTTCCTATAGAAACCCTTTAAAAAAAAGTCATCAACTGTGATAAGCACAAAATCAAATTATTCACTGGCCTAATGACTGGCCATTACATACTTAAAGACTTCGATTCCTGGGTAAGGGTTCTGTAACCCAATCACACAGAAAACTGACTCTAAAGGTAAAGAGAAAGGTGAGAGAATTTTTGGCCTCAAGTCTGCGATTTACAGAGACTAAAATCTCCGAAGAGAAGACAAAAACAAAGGAAAAAAGTTTCCGAAGTTTATACACGAAATTTGTACTTGTTTAGATCTCTAGAGATCTGTGTTAATTGTTAAAAAAGAAATTGTTAGAAAGAATTATCTCAAAATATGCTTCCGCTCAAAAGTTATTAATACATTTTTGTTATGCGAAAAGTAAAATAGTTTAAAAAAATATATAATTTTTGGTGTCAACATTTTACGGGATAAAGTATACCACAACAAATTTCTATAATTTATTTTGTTTAAAAATAACTAGACCTCTATTGAAGAAAAAAATCTGTTCTGTTAATTCATTAATTACTTAATAATTTAAAAATATTAGTAAAATTAAAAGGATCCATTTTGAGATATTCAAGGATAAAGGATATTTTTATTATTCCTAAGTTTTTTTCTTATAAAAGGTATTTTTTATATAAATTTCCCGGAAACATTGTACTTTTATTTTTACAATAACCTACAAACCATGCCTCTGTGATTCTAATTATCCAACCTATAATTTCAAAGTTCTTTAATTCAGGAAATATGCACAACAGGAAAAAAACGAAGAAAATTAGCTGTAGGTATATATTCTTATCTCATAATTACTTAGCTTTCAACAAAAGAAGTACAAAACCGGTGATGGTCGGGTTGGGGAAGTGTGAATTTTGATCGATTTTCTGTGGAATGACCCTATAAATAAATTAAATAAAAATTAATAAAAATGATTCTTTGTAAAAATGTGACAATCTTACTTCACTCTATTCTTTTCCATTTCCGAGTACAGTGAACTGATAGAGCAGAGTCCACAAATACTTTCCGGCCTGGAGTGAAAAATTAGCAAACATGGAGATCCGTTTGTTTTTAAATACACAGCAGGAGACCGGAAACTAACACAGTAGCTTTACATTAATGCGTTAATAACCTTCCTAAAAAGAACTGAACCTAAAACGGTAAGGATCACCTAAGAAAGATCTTTTGAATCGCAGTGCTCCAACCACCATCACAATACTTAGCTATAATAATAATAAGAATAGGTACTTGACAGAAATTGGCATTAGTCGTTTTTAAAAGTTCCCCTGCTAAGGGTTATGAAAAGGATGCATACACGATAATAATTGACCTGTTTTATTTTTGGACAGATCTACAGAACAAACATGTGCAACATTTTTTTTTTATTCAGCAGCAGTAAAGGTACACGGCGAGATATGTTGGTTACCAGAGACCACTTTATTCGTTCTGGAGACCCCGAGAGTCATGTCTTTGGAGACAACAAATTTCTAAAGAGACCAAATTTCTAGAGACTGTTTTGTTCGTCGGTCTCCTGTCGTGTATTTCAGCCTCCAACATGTGCAAAATTTTTTTTTTTTTTTGCATTCAGCAGCATTAAAGGTAAAGATACACGGCGAGATACGTTGGCCTCCAGAGACCACTTTATTGGTTCTGGAGACCCCAAGAGCCATGTATACTCTTTGGAAACAACAAATTTCTAAAGACTTTTTTGTGCTTCGGTCTCCTGTCGTGTATTTTAACCTCCGGTCTCCGAAGCTTGCTTATTTCCAGGTCTCCGAAGACTATTTGTGTGTTCTGTTCAGTTAAGTGTCGGTCTACTCGGAAAGGAAAAGGAATAAAGTAGAAAGAGTTTTACAAATTGTTACAAAGAAATTAATAAAAAATTTAATAATTAATTTAATGGTTTAGGGCTGAAAATTTGTTTCCTCAATATAAAGTTCTCGTTATTTTTGGAAAAAAAAAATCACACTTTCGTTCTGTTTTATGTAAAATTTGTACACCACGAATATATTTTTTTAAGCTTTTTCACTTTTCCCATAACATAAAAATATTAATAACTTTTAAGATAATTCCTTCTAACAATCTCTTGCTTGATTAACAAAGAGTCCAGAGATCGCTAGAAACCAAACTTCACAAGGAATGCCCACTCTAGGCCCTACATGAATATTCATGAGAGATGTCTTAAACGATGCATTATGATACTCTGAACAATTTTTATTAACAATGATTACCAATGTTTATTTAAACTTAGCGGGAAAAGTTGGGTGGGGGGGAACAAAGTTCGATCTAGTGCATTTTGGTAAATCTAGTAGAGAATCGAATTCCTTAGGTCCTGAGAACACGTTTTAGTATCCACACTCCTATACTCCGAGTATAGGAGGCTTAAATAGCGACCCCCATACTCACTTTTTTAGTATTTCCTTATTTTTATTCGAACTGAGGTACTCGATTTTTCGCATCTTAGATCGCCTCTAACTCGTTAAGGATATGTTCGATCGGAAAACAAGTTTCACTGTTCGCATCAGCTTATTATCGGCTACAATTCGTAGCAGTAATTTTTTCTCTGGATACTTTTACGGTAAGGAGCTGGAGCCTTCGGCGGGGGGGGGGGGGCTCTACTACGGCATGTTGCATATCAAATGAAATGTTTTACTATCGGGTGGTGTACATTTTCCCCGATTCAGAAAACTTTCTTGTTACGACGGTTTTTCTCCCGGAAAACTCATTTTCATGCACTCAGATCACATAAACCGCAATTACTATATTTCATATATATTTTTGCAGTTCTTTCTTTCACGGCCATTAGTGCTCTGCTGTGAACATTTTTCTCAAAGTAGTAGAAAAGTCCACTTTTTCTCCTAAGAAAGTCGCTCAAGCAACATTTGATTGCCATAGATTTCCCCCGCTTAATTGAAATAAACCTTGGTAATAAAATATGTTCGGAGTATCATAATGCATGGTTTAAGACATCTCTTATGTCTGTTCATGTCGGGCCTAAAGTTGTATGAAGTTGTATGTGGGCATACCCCTTTCGTGTATACACTTCGGAGACGTGTCTCTAGAGACTTTTTTCTAATGGTCTCCACTCCAGAGATCTAATTTTTTGATATCCAGAGACAAAAGTCTATTGCTAAACATTTTGAAGATTTTAGTATCTGTAAATCGGAGACCATACACCAAAAGTCTCTCACCGTATATCTTTACCTTTTAAGTGATCAATTTGAAGATCCTATTTACCGGGGTTGAAAATCTACAATTGTCCGAACTGCAAAATGTTACGAATTACAAAAATGTCCGTAGTACCAACTATCCAAATTAGAGAAATTGGTTTTAGTGCATATTTTAATTTTGATTTATTTTTCGTTTTTACAGTTTCGCATATACTAATTATTATTAAATTTATAAAAAATATAACACTTTACTTGTCCTATGGCAAAAATATCTTAAAGCCATCAAAATTACAAAATCTTTAAATCGTCTAACCGTCATCGTCGTTTTATCATCATCATCACCACTATGAAATGCATATGATGCGACAACCATTATTGTGTAAATCTCCCAAAAGCTAATAAAATTCGTGTAAAAAACAAAGCTTTCCATTTATGGGAGAAATGCCTACATAAGAATTTGTAGAAAATCTCTGAACCGTTCTCGAGAAATTATAGAGGCGAAATAAAAATACCAAGTCCACAAAAACTCAGTAAATTTTTTTTTATAGATTTACGATCCTGCCTTTTGCTTATTCTGTTTGTGCTGATTCAAGCTGCGTGGTACTACTAGTATAGAGGCGCCGATTTGTCTGTACAGAGAGAGTAGTGCACAGTCAGTATGAGATTGAAAAGGTCTCTCCTCATATCATATAGAACTGAACTGAAAATATATCCTAAAGAAGAAAGACAAAAGAAACAAATAATGCGTAAAAAGGATTGCGGAAATCGTGTCTAGTTATATTCATATGGCAGGCCAAGTAATAATACGGTATACGGCAGGAAGCTTTTTCGAAATTAAATATGCCTGGTGGTTTGCGTATATATTGAGCCTGGAATGTGTTTTTGCTTGTTTGCCGCACCAAATATGGTGTGGTGTATGTATAGGTACACATGTGTATTTCTTAGCACAATTTTTTGATATCATTTCAGTTTGCCTGTGCGTCTGTTTTGTTTTGATGCCTTATAAATTTTAATATTCTCGTAAATAAAACCTCTTTTATCAACGAACCTTGTTTTTGGGTATGCGTCGGCCTTGGTCGGTCTCATCTCATCAGACTGTGGGTCATATTTACTACTTCGAATTCAGTTTCCATTCTATTTCCTCTGACAACATTATTTATTTATTACCTCAAGTATATATAGAATTAAATATTTGAATAGTTCTTTTTTTTCTATATTCATTCTAAGGAAGAACGCTAAACTTGGAAATGGGGTGAAGTTGCGGATGAAATTAGTTACTCTCACGCCATGACCCCTATATCATTAATTGTACTTTCAATAGCAATGTGCGGTCTCCGGTTCACTCTTCCTAAAATTTCTTCTAGTGTTCCACTTGGAAAAAGTTTTTTACGAGTTTTCGTTCTTTTCATAGAAAACTAACTAGAGAACTTACTATTCGTCTAAATATTGAACTGTAAAGTTAAATTTTTGGAAACATTCGGGTTATTTTAAGGATTTCAATATTTTAAGTGCAATCGAAAGTTTCTTGGGGAAGTTTCATTCATATCAATTCAATTTGTGTTTCAAGACATTTTATAGATTTTTATAAGGAAAGAAGAAAAACACATATTTTATTGTGCAGTAGTAGCAATCGTATGGACTAATTGATGATATGCACACGTAGCTTGGGCTGTATTTACTCTTAATTTGCAGTCCAAGCAGACATGATGTAAGATGAATGCTTTAATTTTTTTTACTTGAAGAGAGGTGTAAATTCAAATTCATATAGATATCCAGTTGAATTTAATCTATTTGTAATTAGTGGACTTTCTTAATAGCAAGTATTTTTTAATTGATTTATTTACAGAAGAGATCTAAAAGTGATGGTTACAAATACTTAGAGGAAGAAAAATGGTTAGCTCCTCAGCAAAGTTTTTCAGGAAGGACAGAAATTCCAAAGTATCATACAACATTCCTTGTATAGATATTTATTCATATAAAAAGGAGCATAAATATCGCCTTATTCTCTGTTTACCCTTACCAATAGATAGGTAGTCGACGAATCTGCACAATATACTGTTGATTATATTGTAAAAGTCTCTCTTGATAAAAATCTTACTAGAGAAGAGCCATACATAAGTTTATGATCCAAGAAGTTAGTCCTTTCATTTTCCATAATACTATAACCTTGCTTGGCAAGATTATTGCATATACCTAGTCCGATAAAAACTTAGTTTCAATATTTTGGGTCGATACTAAAATTGTAGCTCTGACACATGACATGTAGATGGTATGATTATAACATTCTAGCTAACAACGACTTGTGTCTATGCTATATCTCAATCATTTTTCTATTATTTTCATGAGCAAACACAAACAAGCCTTGCAAGTGATCTTACCTCTGTGGATCAAATCAGCCTATTTCAAATGTATTTGGCGCAAATATACATGTACGAATGTATTGAGAGTGTGACCCATCGTTACACCGAATCTGGTTTAGCGCCAGGCCCAGCCATACCCACGAACTCTTAAACATATAAGGAAAAAGGTATTTGGAATAAGCTGGGCATTTTAGAGCAACAGCAGCTCATATCTAAGAGTACTAAATCTCAAACAAAAGTTAAATAAAAATCATAAAATAACTGGAAAGGAAAGATTTTAATTCATGTATGTAAGTTTTTTTCTAGCAAAAATATGAAAAAAATAACACAAAGTTGGACGGACGCTAAGAGAGTTTTCTTAAGTACCCTGCCGTTAATTAGTTGAGCTGATTGAATGCCTTCTTTGGGCTATTCTTATTCTCTTTATTTTCTGCTATTTTGCTTACGTTAAAAAAAAACTGCTGTGATGTTACTCTTTAAGAATAATATAAAAGAAATTCGAATATTTTCAAGTAAGCAAGTTTTAAGGTTCTTAAAAGGGTCCCCTCTTTCCCCTATAAAATTTTTTTTAACACAGTCAAGTGATAATGGAAAATTTTTTAATAAAACCCTTCTTGCCAATAGGAAAAATGTTTTGTTAAAAACTATCAAATTACTGTATTATCCCTTATCGCTCTCCGAATATATCCTGATGGTCGTAGAAAGCAACCAGAATCTCTAAAAAACCACTATTGCTAGAAATAGAAAAGTTGAATGAGCTTTGAAAAATCTTTGTAATATTACACAATATTTTACAATATAATTCCGGTAAAATTACAATATTTGAGTGAAAATACAAATTTCGTAGTAAATATTATTATATTTACATAGCCAAATGGAACAGAAAAAAATTATCATGTGCATTCCACTGTAAGAGTTATACGTTACAAAAATGCAAATTTCACCTAATTTGAGTGATAAAAGATATTCACGTCATTTAAACGTTATTTATTGCAGTAATCTCTAATTAAGAAAGCATTTTACTCTTAAGGAAGCTGAGTGTAAACCAGCAATTTAATATTCAAAAGTATTAATTTTAATATGATTATAATTCTCTTATGTAGTAATTTTACATTCAAATAGGTCGATATCAAATGAAGTTGTAAATTTACTATTCCTATCCTTGTAAAATTGTATACTTTTTATACCCTCTAGATGAAATCTAAACGGTATATTGGACACCAACGTATAATATTAAAAGTTATTTTGATTTGTATATGTCAGTCTTCCTTCAGTCTGTCCGTTCGTCTGGCCGTCCTCACGATAACTGGAGAACGCGTTCACTTGTAGGGCTGAAATTTAGTACATGGTGTTTTCATACTAATAGTAAATAAGATTTCAAAAATGGACTAAATAGGAAAACCTACTCTTGGTGTTGCAATACAAAAATTTGGGTTTTCACTGTATATTTGGACCCTGCCTGCATCGACGACGAAGAGAGTTCAAATTCTTTTTTCAAGTTCAAGCTCAAAAATGCACTCAGTGTTGCCATACAAAACTTTGGTTTCTCACTATATATTTGGACACTGCCTGAGACCGCCTAGACGTAGGAAGCTGAAATTTTATATATAGCGTTTTCATAAAAATAGTAAATACAATTTCAAAAATGAAGTAAATCAGACAACACCTTCTTGGTATTGCCATACAAAACTTTCAGTTTTAACTTTATTTAACTTTTATTTTCATCTAGGCTTTAATATTATTTCTGTATAAAAGGTAGTCAGCTAATTTAAATAAAGACAGTAGTGACATTTTCTACATGTAGAAGGAGACAACCCGACTGCTTCCACTGATGGTATATTCACTGTCATCTCCCGACAGTATTTAGAAACGGTTTGCAAAAAAACTATTTTCTGCAGTTTCATGTCCATGAGATGATTTTTCGGAATGCTAATTTGTACCTGAGGTTTTTTTCGATTTTGTTTTTATAAATAAGGCTCAAGTCCGCCTCATAGGCGGAGTTCTTATTTTGATTGTTTTTCACATTAAAATTACTCCCCTTTTATTTTATTATCTGCTCACCAAAAATGTTATGGCAGTAGAGGGTTTTAAATCCACATATAGACAAAAAAAACCTTAACGTTTAAGAAAAAATTTAAAACAAATTAAAATTGCCCCTAATCATAATCGCTGCCTCTGTTTTGCTTCACACGCCTGCAAAAATTCTTAACAAACTTTCGGGTTTGAGATTCCCTCTTTTTTGTTTCTCTAAAAGAACATCGGGGTCGACATAACATTTTCAAAAAAAGTAAAAAACAAGCAAGGCTTTACAAAGATTAAAAACATTTTTACATAGCTTCGAAATTATTTAATTGAATTTTCGTTGAAAATTTTCCTCTCTGTATTCTCCAAGGTATATGTAAATTGTACACGCAAGTGAAAGCCCTTTTTAAGTCTCAACACACAACAATCTAGAAAATCGTAATACAAAAGGGATTTTATCATAAAATTTATGGCTTGTCCAACTCGGGTGAGTATATTCCTTGCCGCATAACACCCTATAATTCTCCATATACGAATATACGAGTAAAACACCCACCTAACATAGTACATTTAATATACCTACTCGACTCGGATGAAACTTCGACACTGATCTAAACGTGCTTCGACATGCGATTTTCCACCCTCGTTGAGCGAAACAAATATTTATGATTTACATGGTGACTACGACTTACTCTAGCACAGTCTAGTAGCGAGACGATGTCTTCTTCTCTTCGCCGGGAGAACGAAAACTTTAGCTGGAAAACTTTATACACAGTGTGCAAATGTAGAGCAAGTTTGAAGCATTTCAGGAATTTTAATTTAAGCTCGTCTCAATGAATGAATGAATGAATGCACAATACAATAAGCCAACCTCCCCCCCCCCCCCCACCGTCACACCAGCATATAATAAAAGATGTGTGGCAGCAAATTACTTGTTGAGGACTACTGCTCCTTCTAGTTACAGTTCCGAGGAGTTCCAGGTTCAACTACGCCTCAAACTCGCCCAAAAAACATAGGTCGGAATATATGAACTATTCCAAAGCCCCCACTCTCCTCCTCTTCCGATATGTAATAGAATAATGCAAGTCTCAGTTTGAGTTTAAATCCTTGTCGGTGGAAAAGTGGAAAACTTGTGTGTAATTGGTTTGCATTTTTCCGATTCATACTCTCGTGTATATGCCTTTGCTCCGTAGTCCTTGCAGTCGTGTTGTTAGAGAGTCCTGAATATTTATATGAAATAGAATTTTCCTGAATGCATGTTTCACAAACCGCAAGCGCGAAGCATTGTGGGCTCCCCAGGTCGTGCCTTATATTTATGGAAATGTCGTTTGTGTCGGGTATAGGTAGACGATAGAGTGGAGTCGCATGGAGTGTATTTTTCCATAGATCACATTCTCTGTATGTAGCTAGAATGTACATTTGTAGAACTACGTTTTCTACACACACATATATATACAGTTAGAGTCGTACGTAGAAAGCTGTGATTTATGGACGTATTCATAGGTTTGCATGTAGCTGCGGAGAGTTACATTTTCATTACTTTTTAGATGCACTCTATTTCCTGCTGAAAGAGTTACATCGAAATTAGCGGTTTCGTTCACTGGTTTTGCAGCCAGAGCGATTGTGGTTTTGGGGCGGCGATGTGTCAATTTGATGGTTTGTATAAATTCTACTACCCCCGCCACCTCAGCCCACTTCGCTCTCCTATGTTTCCCGCGAGAATCTCTAAAGGTTTAATATTCAAAGTGGCTTCTCGACAGTATTTAAATCATGTACCGTTATATATAATCCCCGCAGATGAAACTTGAATGGAGTGGTTAAACTGCAGACGCTTTTATGTAGGTATAACCAAAAAACTTTCATCATGGCAGCGCAGATAAAACTTTCTCTTGGTGTGCTCCTCCTGAATTTTTAGTTAATTAAATTTGAAAACCCTCGCTAAGTTTGTGGTTCTTTTGTTTTTAATTTCTCTTGTAATTTATTGCATTTTCACATATGCTTTTTTAAAGGTACACAGAGCAAAGCAAAAGTTAAAAGGATAAAATGTTGTAAATTGGAAAATAAAAGAAGAGATTTTTACTATGAAGACTTTAAATCATCATCACAGAAGTTAGTCTTTTGGATGTGTGTAATATTTAAGGATTAAATCTAACCACCTTCTTTTTGTTTGTTTGCAGTTCGTCAAATATTTTTAATTAGGTACATTAGAGGTGTACATTTTACGACTACTACTGCACATTTGGAACTCGCGAAGGAATCCATTGCTTTTGAATAAGTGTAAACCAATTGTCCAAAATGAAAATAAACAAAATGTACACATATAAGAAAAAAAGGAAAAAAATGTAAAAAATGAGTGTAAAATTACACTTTAAAAATTGAGTTGTGTAAATTTAGTCTCGATTTAGCTGATAAATATGGTGGCAAGTATAATTTTAGAGCTTTAAAGTGTAATTTAGAATTAGAATTATTAGTATAATTATTAGTATAATTAGTATTATTATTAGTATAATTTTAGAGCTTTAAAGTGTAATTTAGAATTAGAATTAGCATTTATTGTGTACAGTATATTATATCTTATATATAAGTACCTACATTCGGATAAAATAAGTATGAAGGCATAAAACAAAAGAGAGCAAGAGAGATGATATTATTATAAAAATATACATTCTAAATAAACTGCGGTAACAAAACTACAACTAACAACTAATAAACTAAAAACTAAAAAAAAAACACAAAAAACAAATGTGAAAGGACGAAAGTCGAGCAACACCAAAATGTCTACATAATTATTATTAAGAGCTAATCGCAGACTATTAGTAACCTTTAGCAGGGCAGCTTCCCAGCTATACTGGGAGCAAAAGCTGAACTTCCATTCCGTGATAGTTTGTTTGTATCCAAATGTTCGAGCATTTGAGCATGCATTAACCTCTCCAGATCTCCAAATCGCTCAACTCTTTAGGAGACGATATCTTGGGAAGTGCGAGAACAGTGGCTTCTTTCCAGACACGCGGAAATGTAGGACAAGTCAGACATGAATTCAGAATATAGACCAGATGACTAATAATCATGGATAAAATTAATTTAAAAAATTTCATCTGGGCTCACCGAATCAGATCTTATAGCAAAGATGGTTTTAATTATTTCGTCAACATCCACACACCTGAAAGAGAAGCTGGATCCAGGAAAATCAACAGAGAGATCTCGACCATCCGCCAAATCCTAGACAATACCCTGACTAGAGGTGAAGGTGGCAACTCAGGGTTCAATTTGTTTTTATAAAACTGACGCTTTGCCCTGCGTATGGCTTAGCTGACACGATTGCGAGCAGATTTATACATGCGCTTGGTATCGTCAGCTCTTTCCCATCGGTGGAGATGGAAAAAATGAAATGTTCTTGCTCAGTTATTAAAGATCATATTTCGGGAGAGAACCAAGAGCATCCAGAAGCTTGTGTTTCTTCACGTATCAGAGGAATATGTCGGTCTTGCAGGTGCTTGATTAAAGCACTAAAAATTAGGGACCGAAAATAACTGGTATTTGGAAAATTTTGAACAAAAAAAGCTGGGATAAATCATGATCGTGGAATTTAGTGGATTCTACCAAAAGATGTTCCGTAAAACCAGTTTCGATTCCTATAAAGCTTTTAAAAACTTAACTTTAAAAAAAAACAAGTGAAAAAGCTAGAATTGGTCTAAGACCAATTCTTATGATACCCTACTAGATGAATGCACGTATGAAGTTTCGTATGGTTACCCATTTCAGCAATTTTGATTTTTTGCATTGGTTTCTCGCATATATTTCTAGAACGGCTCGTCGGACAGAAAAATGATTTTAACCAATTTTATAGGATTTCTTATTCTGAAGGAGTTTTTAGTACAATAAAAATGTCTAGGACTGATCGTTTTCAAAATATATGTAAAAACCTAAATTTTCATATGGCAACAACAAGAAGGGGTTGCCCAATTTAGTCCATTTTTGATATTTTATTTGCTATTACTATGAAAACACAATGTACCAAATTTCAGCTTTCTATGCCGACGTGTTCTCAGGTAGTGTCCAAATATATCGTGGAAAACGAAATTTTTGTATGGCAACCCCACGAAGGAGTTGCCCGATTTGTCTCATTTTCGAACTTAATTTTACTTGTCTTTTTAATGTCAGTGTACAAAATTTCAGCTTTCTAAGTGAACGCGTTCTCGAGTTATCGTGCGCACGGACGGACGGACGGACATGCAAAAATCAAAATAACTTTTAATTTTATACTCTACCATCATTATTTATGTGCGTTGCAAACGGAATGGTAAACTTAGTATACCCTATAGATTTCATCTAGGGTATAAAAACTAAAAAAACTAAAGTCACTTTCACATCAAAAGCAAGAACCGAAAAAATGTACATCGAAGAACTCAATTTATTCCATTTTAAAACAAGATTTTTGCTCCATTGATTAATAAAATAATGGAAAATAGGATAAACTAATGATTTTTTAAAAAACTCAACTTTTATGTTTTATCGGCCGAAAAACTTTTTCGGGCGAAGAATGCGGCCAATAAAACGTAAAAGTTGTGTTTTTATAAAAAATCTGGGATAAATGTACTATTTGATTAGTAAAATTATTAGTTTTTCCTATTTTCCATTATTTTATTAATCAAGCAAAAATCTTGTTTTAAAATGGCATAAATTCAGTTCTTCGGTTTACATTTTTCTTTTCTTGTTTTTGATGTGAAAGTGCCTTGAGCTGAAAAAGCTTTTTATTTTTTCTGGCAAAAATAAAAAGCCAGCTTGACTTTTTATTTTTTCGAGCTGGAAGTAACTGGTTTTGAAGCCGGAAGTATAAAAATTTTTTTTTTACGAAAAAAGCTTGATTTAATTGTTATTCCTGGCCGGTAATAATTTTTAAGCTAGAAAAGCAAGCGCAACCGCTTGATACTTTTTTTTGGCGAGTCCGGCATTTTATTTTATTTAGCCAAGCTGGCTTTTTATTTTTGCCAGAAAAAATAAAAAGCCTTTCCAATTTAGTTTCTTTAGCTTCAAATTATTATCGGTCAGGAATAACAATTGAAGTTGGCTTTTTTCGTAAAAAGTCATAACTGATTCGGTCCCTGCTAAAAATTTAAACTTGATGGTCGATGGAAGGACTCAAATAAATGTTACCCCAGTTCAAAAGAGTGCATTCTTCTCCAAGTTCCAAGTTGACTTAAGACACTGAAAATATTTGCAATTACACTCAAATATAAAATTTTCTACGAATACAGTGTAATTTTACATCAAGAACATGTAATTAATACACAAAATTTCTTAATCGTACTCATATTGCATTCCATATTGCTTGACACTATTGAGAAATACACCTATAAAATCGGAATTTTCTCATATTCAATAAATTATTATTAAGTCTATCAAACATGAAAACTGCGTTTTTTTTTTCAAATTAGTTTCATCACATTTTCAAATTTCGAAAATTTTTCAAACCGGTAAATTTTCCACAAACTGCGAACCTAGGTTCATTCTTATAAAATAGATTAAGGTTTTTTCAGAGAAATTAACTTTTAATTTAACATCACCAGAAGCTCAAAATTAACACCTACAATTCAACTTCGAAAAATTATTTTCGAATCTTTCACACTGTATAACTTTATATTTTCAAATTCGAATCAAAAATCAGAAAGAATAGTACTGGGTGGCGCAAAAGTAATGACCCTATTTGGTTCAGCTACAACTTCTTTTCTAAATTGGGAAACTAGAATTAGCTTTTTATATATGTATATTTGTGCCATAAAATTTCGTAGCATTAGGATTTGAAGATGATGTCTCTTAAATGGTGACCTCCAGAGTTGATGCACATTTCAGCCCTATTTATGATATTTTCCATAACTTGCCGTAACACTTCCTTGCTATATGTTCCTTATTTCTTGATGAATGTTTTCTTTTAGGGCTGCGAGAGTCTATGGCTTGTTCACATACACCAGTGATTTCAAATAACCCCAAAGAAGGAAGTCTGGACAGGTCAGATCGGGTGATCTTGCAGGCCAAGGAAAATCGTCAAAATGAGAGATAACACGGCCTGGAAAGGCGTCCATCTCTAAGTCCATAGTGTCGCATGCTGTGTGTGCCGTAGCGCCGTTCTGTTGGAACCAGATGTTCTCCAGCCCCAATTCATCCAAACTGGGTATCAAGGACTCTGGTTCTGTAGCGCTCGCCAATGACAGTTAACCCGTTTCCTGTAGTGTCTTCGAAAAAATAGGGTCCGATCACTCTTTCAGCACAGACGCCACACCATAAAGTAACTTTTAGTGGGTGTTAAGGTGTTTCTTGAAGAAGCGAGTATTCTGCTTATTGAGATGCCCCGAGAGATGGAATTGCGCTTCGTCACTCATAACAAATTTTGAAAAAAAATTATCCTCTTCAAGGTTGAGGTTTATGACGCGCTGGCTGTACTCTAGATGAGTTCAGTGGTCAGTAGGCAGCAGCTGATGAGTCTGAGTTTTATACGGAAACATTTTCAAGTCTTTGACCAAAATACGCTGCAGAGTCTGCCTGGAAATACCTAATTGCGTGCCACGTCGCCTCATTGATGTTTCTGGACACTCTTCCACATCTTCGCGCACAGCTTCGATATTTGCGCCTGAACGGCCTGTTCTTGGTCTGCCAGACTTAGGTCTATCCAATGTTGCGCCAGTTGCTTCGAGGCGTGTGGCAAAGCATCGCATTGTGCGACTATCCGGTGCCGGACGGGCGGCGGGGAAATCGTCGACGAAATTCACGTTGTGTTTTTATCATTGATGAATTATTCCGTAAAATATTGATACGATTATTCCACGTTCTTGGCAAGTATAATGGTCCATGTTTATTTGTAGTAATTTTACATATTTTCAATATCAGAATGACAGGAGATGTCATATAAAAAATATATAAGTAATTTCTATAATGCGAGTACTTTTACGCCACCCAGTAGTTATGTACATTCTCTTAAAGAAAAAAAATTTCAGTTCTCTGAATAAGTTGCATGGACGTCTGTTTGTCCATCATACTATATCTGTTAAATTTGTACTTCAGTTTTGGTTACACCTGTTTAGTAAAAATTTCAGAGGAATATATTCGAATTTCGAAAATTTTGTTTGCCATTTTTCACCGATTTTCGAAAATTTTCCTGTGTATGAATTTGCAGACAATTTGAATGTTTGGTGATAGTCATAAGTTTGAAAATAAGTGAAATTTGGAAACTTTTTCATAACGTTCTTCTTTCACTTAAATCCTTGAGCATATGTCTAGATAGATTTATTTGATTTATATAATTTTAAATAAGCTCCTCGGAACCATGCACAATCGAGTATATATACATATGTACAATCACCATATAATCGCTCTTCCTGATTCTTTGTTAGACAAAATTCGAAATTTATTCCTAGTTTAATAATAGCTTCAGCAACTTTTAAACAAACCTGAACTTCATGTTTAAAAAAAGAACTCAAATTAAATGTTTTTCTCAATTTAACAAGGACTTGCAGACAGATACCATAAATACAAACCTAGCAGATAGTATATGCTATGTATGTAAATACCTCAATTCAGCAACACCTTGAACAGAGCATTGTCTAAGATAACCAATGCAGTATGGGGTTAGAAAAGTTTCTCTATATACACAGATTAACGAAGCAGGCAAACAAAAAGTTTACTTAAATGACAAAACCACAAAGCAAATACCAAAAACCCACTTTGATATCAATGAAAGAAGCTCCTTTTAAGGCTTAACGTAATTAGTTACATCCCACAAGAAATGGTCCACCAAGGATTTATTGAGGAGAGAGGTTGCTTTGAGGTCGCCGGTTCCATTCCACATCATTTAATTAGACCTCCTTTAATTCATTTGACATCTTCTTAGCAATAAACTGAGAAACAAATTGTGTATTGGTTGAAATGAGATATGTACATATATAATCGATTCCAACATAGTCGCAGTTTAAGTTTAATTTTCACTTTAGAACAATATCAATGGGAATTTGTGGTTTTTTCGTGCTGTAACATTTTGTGTTAGTTTTTTCACAACAGGTTTTTTTTCTATACACGCAGAAATCCTAAAAAAACATCCCACAAAATAAAAATGATTTATTATAAATTTAAATTAAAAATATCATTGAAATTCAAACAAAAATCATGTCATGATTATGTAACATATCTGGGCGATGCAGTCAATTGAACAGAATCTCAATGAGTTTATAAATTATATTGGGAAATATTTCGGCTTAAGGGCTTTTATCATGCTCGAAAATTAATAAAATCTCATTTTACATTACGTTATGCAAATTTTAACTAAACAAACATGGCAATTTCATTTAAAAGTGATCGAATCAAGTGGGTGGCTATACCTATGCAGACAGAATATAATTGTAATCATGTGGATAACACAGTTTCGATTATTCTTGTAATTTTAGCAAATTATTGGAATTTTTGGCTAGTAGTATTCAGTGAATATTCCAGAATTATTAACTAACGAATAATAATTAAGAAATGTAATTCGTATAATATGAACAATTTTGTTTTTTGATTTAGTGGACTTTATATTTATAATTAGATGGGTATGGTACGTATAAATTGAATTTGAAATTCACTTATCCCGAGTTATTTACATAAAACTATGTTGTGGCTGAGGTGGGATTGGTAGCTTACGATAATAATGGAACACATAATTGCAGGAAATAGTTGGATATGTTAATATTTTTGATAATGCCGACTACCGGAACGTAACATAGGTCACGATTAAACATATTTACTTAATATAGATTCGAAGTATATTGTAGATGAACAGACCAGTTGGTGAAATTTTTTAACAATAGAAAACTTTCGTTCGTTTCAGTGGGTCCTCTATCACTTTGCCACTTCCCTCCCAACACGAGCTATAAAAAAACTTCTAACTATAAAAAATGCCAAATAGTTTTTAATGTTTGTTTTTTTTTCAAATTTTACTGCATGAGGGCAAAGGCTCTCTATTAAGAAATGTCGCTATAAAATACTTCACAGTTTGTATATTAAAAACGATACAGAATGTAAAAAAAAAGTAACCAAAACATAAATCCCCTTTCCCCCTTCCTCTCTTCCATACGAGATTAATATTATCCTACGAGAGATTTGTATTTAAGTGCGAGGCACCTTGTATACAGCCATTCTACACGAACACGATCGAATTGGATTTGTTGGACTTGTGTACCCAACCATTTCTGATTTGGATGAAACTTTCAGAGTTTGTATGGAATGCGAAAATACCTCACCAGTATTTTTTGCCCCCCCCCCCCCCACCGCTATTACGCCGACCTTTAGAGCATAGAGAGAACTGGAAGTGTTGATACCTATAAAATTCGTGTACACGAGCATGGCTTTTCATACATACATTTCTCCAATTTCTCCTATTCAAGGACCTAAAACTTGAACAGGAGAAATTGGAGAAACGTATGTTCAGCTGCCAACATTTGAAACAGCTGAGATACGCCTGGATACCTTGACGTAGTGACAGCGAGTAAGTGCATTTTCGGTGGGGGCAAGCGTACGATTTTCAAACCATATATCTTGCGCCATGCCTCTATTTGATTCTACTACACACCTATACTGAGCTCTCACACATGCCAGCAGATTCTAACACAAGCAGAATTTGACTACGCTTAATTTGGCATATCATACTTCCTATACTCTCTATATACACAGGTATCCAAGCGACAGTTAAAGTGATTTCTACACCTGTGATCAATATGAAGCTAATGTGGGAATATATGCAAGCACTCACAAATTTTTGCACTCGGAGACATTTATAACTTCAGCAGGTGCCACGACATTCGGTTATTAATAGAAAGAGAAAAAAGATACACTGACCAAAAAGAGAACACTACTGCCAATTTTCAGACCCAAACCATTTGGAGGCATTGCCTACAAAATTCGTGAAACTATCCATACAAAACTGAACTAACTAATTGGTTGACCTATGGGGTTCAGAAGAAGATTCCAGATAATCAAAAAATTCAGAGAAAAACCCCGGGTTTTTTGAAGTTTTACATTAATTAATTAGAAATATAAAATTAGAAAAATAGAATTATTAGACAAGTCCTAGATGGGAACTGTTAATACAATAGACACTTACTTCGGTTTTGAATTATTATCACCCACCGATGAATGTACGAAACAACGGAGCACATCTTCTGCTAGGCAATTGCAAAATGTAGATATCAGATGTTTGGTTTCCACTTTCTAAAGCCTACCGACTTCGTAAAAATGTCCTCCAAAATGATAGTGGTCTTCCTTGGAAAAATAAGACACCTGGAGAAACTATTACTTGAAGATCGCCGGAGTTAAAAGTTCAAAATTCCTCCAAACAACTAAATAAAAAATATGGGAAGCTTGGTATTTTTCTAAAAATTAGCTGACCTTATACAGGGCAGCTACGATAGATTTAAGTGTGAGTTTTCAATAAGTTTTTCGTAAATTTTGTTCCACGTAGTTTTATGGTAAAGTGTCGAAATTTTACAAGGATGTAGTAACGCCACTATACTTTGTTTATAGGCAGTTATCAATGATTTCATAGGACTGCACGTGGCATACAATTGGTGAGTTGGCTGTAGTTCAATAAACTGCATCTTAGGCTTTTGATATATACCAGGACCTGAATAAAATATTTCGAAATTTGTCAATAGAAAAAATCTAAACGGACTGGAACTTTCAAACTTTATACATAAAAAAGAATTACAATTTTCGCATTTCTAATTTTTTTCTAAAAAGATTAACCAAAATTCGATACATGACGATTACAGATTTTTAAAGAAGAATTGGGTTTCTGGCAATATTTCTACTTATTTTAGTGTTCGTTTTGTAATTTTGCTTAAACTAAAAACTTGCATATGTAGCCCTTGAAAAAGTACACAGATATTACTACATACGTGAAGCAGCCTATTAAATAAAAAATTCCTTTCTGTAATGACAGGCAATAAAAGGTAAGGATTACGAATCAAAAATATCCAAATTAAGTGTGATTCTACAGAAGGTTGAATTGGATTTTCGGACAAAATTTAGCTAGTACTACCACGCCTTAAAAATGATATAAAAAGCCAAAGTGAAAATATTTTTCTTTTTCCACTTCTTTTATACACAAACAGCCGATTCCTGGGTAAATTTTTGCATAATGCCATTTTCCCCCTTTTCCCAGGATATGATGATGACGCAAAAATTTTCCTTCAAGCTTTATGACTCTTTCGTGATGATGGAGGAGGGAGATGAAATTGAAAGTTTGTCCTTTTCAAAGAGGTTAATATGTATTCGGAACAAGCTATTGTTTACACGGACTAGTAAAAACCATAATAAGATTTCATATAGACATCTTCTCCTCTGGAGTGCGACTTTTGCACATTTTAAACTTCAAAACGATAACAAAAATTACGTAAAAAGGTAGATCTTTGAACCTACTATACCTACCAACCATGCATATTATAAGTAAGGTAAATATGTACGAGTCAGTATACATATCCTTTGTAACCACACAAAGCTAACAGCAGTTACCATTAGATGGTGCCCTCTCTTTTTAATTTTATCGCATCACCTGAAACCGAAAATGTTTTTGAAAGGTGACTTTTCGTGTCCTCCAGAATGATTAAAATAAATTTGAGACAAATTCTAGAAACTTTTACGTGTGAATGACGTCAAAAACTTTCGAAACTCCTTTTCATAAAGTTTGTTGTTATTAAAGGACCGGATATAGCACAGCTTCGACAACAATAATAATTTCAACACGGGGACAAATGTTAATTCAAAGGCGATCTTCTGAAGTTTCTTTTTTGATGTTCTGCTTTACTCGTTTTACAGTTGATGTCTTTGGATTGCGAGTTTACAATGCTGCAACTATTATACTTACATATTATAAGTCCAGTTATGTAACTTTTGATTTTTAATTGCCAGTTTTGTTTTTATATGTAATTTTGTGCAATTTACCTGACATGGTTCATTTCTCCTGCTGTAAAAATTTGAAATATTATTGGAAACAGTGTGGATGCACTGATATCGATAGATATACATATAGTTAGACAAAGTTGTCGAATTCACCCAACTGCAGAAATAAATAAGCAATCGTAGACTGACCAAATTACAAAAATAAAAAGCCATTTCGTCAATAGATGCCGACGTTTTTAGGCGTGAAGAAAATATATTTGCATACTTCGTTGAACGTCAAGATTTCGTTTAGTCTATTCCATAACCTCTAACCTAAAGTTCTAGTTGTTAAGAGTTTCGTTTTGTGAATTGTCTCGTCTAGTAAACTCCCATATGAGTGGTGGAGAAGTAAGAAGAAGAACTATCAGAGGATCCTTCAAGTTTTTAGAAAAAGTCACCTAAAGTCGATTTCGAGTTCGTGAGATTTAATGAGAGAAAAGTTATTATTTATATCTAAATAGTTATTATTTATATCTAAGCCAAACTTATTGGGATGGAGCACTCACTTGTTCCAGGCTGAAGTCTTCGCCATCTCAATGGCAGCGAAGTTAGCCCTTGATATGCAAATCAAGGGAAGGATATTGCTATCCTTTCGAATAGTCAGGCAGCATTGAAGGCTCTGAGTGGCCCTCGGATAACATCCAAGTTACTGGGGGATTGCAGATCGTCTGTGGATAAGTTGTGTATACACAACAAGGTGTTCCTTCTGTGGGCTCCTGGTCACATGGGTATCATGGGGAATGAAAGGGCTGACCTTTTAGCTGGAGCTGGCTCTGATTTTTCGTTCTTCGGATCGGAGCCCGCTGTACGCGTTTCTACCTCGAGTATCGAGTTTCTCATCAAAGCGGATGTCCATAGGAAGCATCAGCAGTGATGGGCGAACCTGAGTACCTGCAGGTGCACAAAACAGTTTCTTGATGGCCCCAATGGCAATATCTCCGATATTCTCATGGGACTCGGAAGGAAACAATGTATAACTATGGTTGGCATCACCACTGGCCACAGCTCACTTCACGCTTATCTAACAAGGATGGGAGTTGTTGACAGCCCTGAGTATCTGTCCTGCCTGACGGGAGAGCCTCAGACAACCGAACACTCTTTGTGTGCGTGTCCGGTATTCGCCCCGTGCACACTGGATACTCTAGGGTCTACCCTTATATCTGTGGATGAGCTGAAAAACCTTCCTTACCAAGACCTGCAGCGCTTCATTAAGAGGACAGGAAGGTTTTAGTGAATGGGCTTCTAGCAGGACAGCACAATGGGCCGCTATGGCCTCCTTGCTTGGGATGGGGTTTCCAGTCCCCCTGCCTCTAATTAAAAAAAAAAACGAACCTTCAAAAAACTCAAATCTTGGAAGTTGTTCCTCTTACTTCTTTAGCAGATAAACATCAAAAAAATTTCGAGTAGAGTGTACAGTTACAGACAGATATATAGAATAACAACTGGAGAGGTAAATGGAAAAAAATGTCTCATATCTCTAACTCTGTGTGATACAAGATCCCAACTTACATGTCTGGCTGTCTACAGTCGTCTTCTTAAGATCATCTGATAGTTAAAATCTGTATGTTTCTCTCTTCGAATCTCTACCAAAATAAAAAGTAAGGAGTATCTGATGAGGACAACTGTGTACAAAATATTTTTCAAGAGTGAACGAAATTACGAATTTCCTTATCATTATCAATTATATCAATATGAAATTCTGTCTAGATTATACGTTCAAAGGAACAATGAAATATTTATATATAATATAGGGATTGAATTTCAAATGGGGATAAATTTCACTACGTCGACAGTTTTAGATTTTTCAATTAAGATGGTAAAGTCTATTGCTTCCCTCTATTTTTTATTACCTCCCTCCTTGACTGTCTTCCACAGGGTTATTTCTATCTAGGATCAAAAAATTATTTCGGATCATTGACCCGGATGGATGTAATGATTCTTCCCTGGCTTAGGGTTAACTAATCCCCCGACTTTCAACTTTAGGTTCGGTGATAAGTCATAGAATAGTGAAAAGAAAAAGAAACAAACCTAATCTAATACTGCTACTACTACTACTATGTACTACTTAGTAACTTAACGTATACTTCAGATAGAGTTACGAAGAAGCTGTGGGGCAGAACTAGCCCCTACCGAAACGAGAAAGTTATGATGAAGTTATAATGAGTCTGTTTCTTAGAATATAGAGAATATAGGTTGTGTTAGTATCTGTTGCCGCTGTAGTGAAAGCTCAGTTCAGCCGTATAGTAGAATCAATATAGAGAGCGGGGCAACAAGATATATGGTTGAAAATATTGCGTTTGCTCCCACCGAAAAGGTTCTTATTCGATGCACTACGCCAACATACCCAGGGAATTTCGCAGCTGTCACAAACGTAAACAAATCTCGGTTGAGGAAGGAATTTTTTGATTTTTCATCGTTTTTGTTATGTATTTTTAATTTATTTTAATATACAAAGGTGTGTAACGTATACATGATAATATTTTATAACT
Organism: Dioctria linearis; assembly: GCA_963930735.1. Taxonomy (NCBI): domain Eukaryota; kingdom Metazoa; phylum Arthropoda; class Insecta; order Diptera; family Asilidae; genus Dioctria; species Dioctria linearis. The sequence goes on along the minus strand of OZ005744.1, from coordinate 124,909,332 downwards.
ATACTTGCCTAAAAAATGATTTCCCACCTCGTACCTTGGTGTTGTTGTGGCAATTTTTCACCGAACACTTCATTCTGAAATTACATGAACATCACTTAGAAATTTATCACTATAATATCAACAGATAATTACTTACACTCTTTACTTTATTTAGCACTATTTTTAAATCACTTTTCACCAGTTTTAAATTATATTTAAATTGTTGCAAATTACGAAAACTTCGTTTGACAGCTAAACATAGATTTTTCACTTTCTTCAATATAATGCTGAGCTACTTCACGGCACTCTGAAAAAATCCACGCTCATGTACACGAATTTTACAGGTATCAACACTTCCTGTTGTCTCTATATTCTAAGGTCTGTTTAGAGCACCATGCTATAGTGACTTCGAAAACATTTTGAAGTACCTGTGAGTTTGATGATAGCGTAGAAAGCAACTTGGTTGCTCTGAACAAGAAAAAGCAAAAAAAAAAACGATTTCAAAGAAAATATTTTCAAGTGGCATCTTACATATTCGTTATCCGGACTTATATGTCTCCTTTTGATGTGGCTATTTAAATTTGACGTATTACCATATGTTCGAGTAACTGTAGCTATAGGGTATAGTAGACACTGACTACTATTGCTGTCAATTTGTTTGAAAAATTTTGCAGCAAACGGACTGTAGAGCGATAGTTTTTTGTTACGGATAATTGATGAAGGTATTGCTACAGCTACTGCTACCAACTGTCTAAGAAACAATGCACAGTTATGATTCAAAAATGGCAAATAATGCCAATAAAATAAAATTAATAATAATTATAAAAATCTATGTAAATTTGTTGCTCCTGTTACTTTACTTTAAGAAATTGTAATTAAATAACACTCAAAGCGAATGTGGCTGTAGATCTTATCCGTGTATTTTGTTAGATTGAAATTTTTTGTGTAAAACAAAATAGCACGAATAAAGTAAAAGTTATGAAAATTATAATTTGGAATATTTTCGGTGAATTCGTTGTAGTAATAATTGAAGGTTCATATGTAATGCTCCATGACATTTAGCAGTAACACCGCCAATTTTTCGAGTGTAGCACCAGGATCAATTTGACGCACTATTTTTGTAGCAGAACATGTCAGTATAACGATTTCATTGTAGCACTGCAATATAATGTAAACAAAAGTAGTTCAAAATTTTTGGAAAATTCTAAATTTTCCTAAGGCCATTCCTTGTTAATATGTAAAACTGTAATTGGTGAGGAAAAGACACTGTCTAGTTCAGACCCGACATGCGTGATGTACTTAATGAGCGTTTATGTCAGTCAAATGGTGAGCGTACATTTGAGCATTGAGGTTTTTTCCTCAGATATACTTGGACTTTTACAGCATAATTTTTCCCATTGTTGTTGTTTCCAAAAATATATGTATATACCTTAATTTTTAATTATGTAGTTGACAAATATCTTTATTTAATGAAAGTTTTGTCAGATAGATAGGTAGGTACCTATTTTTTTTTTTTAATACAAAGTGAATTCAGCGGGCTTTTTCGAAAGCAAGGCACCAGGCAGCCTTTGAGTTGTAGTTTTTGTACAAGAACCGATTAGTAAATTTAATAAGGATTCAGAGATTTTCTAAACTTTTTAATTTAATATTTTGAATTGAAAGGAAAAAATACACAAATTAATCATTCAAATAAAAACAGCTTATATACAAAATTTTCACAGTAGAACCACTATTAGCATATTAGCCTGAAAACTTCCCGCCTTACCTCTCTGCAATTCACATAATTATTAATTAAGAATGGAAGCATAGTGAATGAATCGAAAGGTCTAATTTGGTAGAAGCATAGACAGCACTCCTGTTTCCTCTGGTATTGGTACAGAAGGCCGAGACGAGTCGTTGTGCAGGGCCTTAGTAATTCTAAGAAGCAAATACAATGTATTATCAAATATTTACTGTTTCCAAATTTTTTCACATATATAAATTTACGAAAATGGCTAATGAACTTTGAAGTCATCTTATATACAATAAAAAGATGTGTTTGTGCTTAATTTAAAGTACAATCCTTTCTCTTTAATATTCGACAATCTTTTTAATTCAATAACAATTTTATATTTCAATATAGTATTCCTATTGTCGCACAATAAACGAATGCTCTAGACCCATAAACTAGCACTGTAACTGTAATCATAGCACAAATTCCTTTGGTTTTATTAAAGGAATTTGCTTAGCTCAGAATTATAACGTTGTTAGAACGTAATATTTCTGAAAACAGCATAAAAGCTTCCAAATTTAAAGAAAGATATTAATTATCTCGATAACACCACATCTAAATTAATAAACTCCAATTATTTTTCACAATTCCTATATGTACAAAAAGAAAAACATGGCGTGTTACAATTTAACTGACAACAAAATTACAAAAACAATTGCGACTGCAGAGTTTTTTGTTCTTATTTGCGTGCCTGCACACTTGTGCTGGGCGTAATCTCATTGCAGTGTAATTTAATTAATAATTCCATTACAGTTTAGTCAAAAATTACAAAGTAATCTAATTAAATTGTATTTGATTACATTTCAATCAAATTAATCGCATTAATTAGATAAACATGTAGTGGAATTAACATATAATCGATAAATGTATAATCAAATTAACTTGTAATCACACTAGACGTTAATCAAATACATTATGTAATTATGGAAACGGATTACATTAGTAATCTGTTACAAAGTAATCTGATTACACATTACATGGTTAATTGTAATTGTTAATCGTTAATCAGATTACATTTTGCCCGGACTGCTGCATACAATACAGTGCTTCTAAAACTACATCCGTCGTTTTACAGTAAATATAAGTGCTGCCATGAAAGTATGAAACTAGGAAATGGGAATGAGAAAAATAATCAGAAATTTTTTTTCGTATTCAAAAAAATCGAAGATAATTACTCGATGACCAAATATATATCGCAGGGAAATAATCGGCTAAAATCATCGGCTAATCGGTTATAAAAACATCGATGTTTTTAGTCAATCGACTATTTTTCCGCATCACTACTGAGAGGTCTAGTGTCGATTCCTTGTTGACAGTCCAGTATGCAGAGGATGCGGAGAGGAATCCGAAACGGTGACACATTTTCTTTGTCACTGTCCGGCTTTCTCAGGAAAACGTTACAGATTCCTTGGCTCACACCTTCTGGATAAGCATGAAGCATGAAGCCGGAAAGGAGGGTTGGGGTGTTAGAGAGTTCAGTTGGAACTTATGAGCAATTGCTCATAAGTCTGGAGGGGGGAAAAGTGACTTTTGTTGTGGCCTATGTTCTAGGGACCCAATTCGGATCCAAACCGCATTTCAATCCAATTCAATGCTCGACTACGTAATCTTCTAAAACTGCTGTCAATAAATTTGTAGATCCTTTGCCGTCGTAGAATACAAAAGTTTTTCCTTTTTTTTTCTTCATTTTTATTCACAAACAAATCCCCTATTTGCCACTCGCTCAAAACTTTCACAACAATAAACATCCAAATTATATTACCCGTATCACAAAAAATCCGAACAATGCTCCAAATCAACTATACTCTGTCAAAATTTGACAATGATTATATGGTTATCACTCTTAATTTGATTATTACATGAATGATAAATGAGGAGCTGTTGATTACACACTAACAATTGACAAGTACAGCTCCACTGCCTATACTGTTCCTGTTCCTTTGTGGCACTCATTAATAATCCCCCATTGTCGATATGATGGCAGAAGATCCATCAGTCCATGTTGCCATCAGATAAGAAAGGCTTTCCTTGGGAGAAATTTATATCTCAAAAGCTGACTCTATTACAAAATTGCAGAAATGCTGTGCGAAATTCTGCGGTAAAGCCCTCATCAAATGAATTAATTTCAAATGCATCCATATTATGGCAGTGTGCAATGAGGTTCCTTTAATTACTCCTATCTAGCTATTAATCATACTAGTGAGGTCTCCTTAGAGGTTTCCGTCTGGAGTATTCGTAACAATGCAGAATTCCGAGAGATAGATACAATCCCATGCCGAAAGTGGTGCTTGTTTAAGAGTTGTATTGTCCTCATTCTACCACAGAATACCCATAGAACTTGTGCCCCATTCAATTGGGTGGACGATTGGACTACATTCAAGTTGAGAGTTTATCGACAGGAAGTGATCTATTGCAATGTGGTTCGAGCAGCAACGATGTGTCAGTACCTTTTGGAGCGTAAATATTCTAAACGATTTAGATTATCCTAATTGGGTGGGCGGATCAACATTATACATACGAGACTACAGAGGAGTACACGTTTCTTCTAAATTTGAGAGATATATATATTTGATGTTTTTTGAATTGTTGATGGTCTGATGATGACAAATGACAATTTCACGACATCTCTACTACTGGTAGTAAGTAGTAGTAGTAGTAGGTCAACATTTTTCTGACTGATAATAGTTCAGACAATAGGAGTTTTTGCCCTAGAAAAGGTGGGGTAGAAACGATTTTGATTAATGTTATTTAGTTGCGGCTCCGATGAAAAATCCAAGGTTTTTGATCTGGGGCGGTCAGCACGGCTCACCTTCCTCCATCTTGAATTAAACATACAAAACATTGTTTTTTTTTCAAAATAATTCCTCAACCGATAATCCTGCGACAAAAATGTCTGATATACAGTGGCGAAAACGTAAACATTCTTCCAAAAAATAGTCCAACTTCTGGTTTATCTCAATTTAACAAAAAATTTGTAGCTATTCATTACATCATAATGTTAGTTTTGTAAATTAAAAGTCAACTCATTTCCACACCACAACGAGGTAAAGTAAACGTCGCGTTTTTTAAAATTATGGTATCCGTAGTATAGGCATAATCCACAGATCTTTTTTTTTTGCAATTGGTGCGGCTCGTATTCTGTAATTTATGTCTCCGAGTATTTTTCAATTATTTCTTTCTTTTTGATATACTCTGACCCATTTTCCGCACTGAGAATCTGGGCTTCCATCCATGTCATTGACTCATCTTCGTCATCGCTCACGATTACACCACCGGTGCATTCTCGCATGATTCACCATTGTGGAATTCGCATATAACAGAGCAATTCAATCCACTTTCCTGCCACATCCTCCACCGCATCCTTTTTTGCAATTGCAAAAAATGACATTTAATAAGGTATCTGCGGTAAGTTTCTCTGACATTAGTACTGAACTGAGCCCATTGATACTTAGTTTCCAGCCGCAGCCGGATTGATTTTTTTTTTTTTTTTTGGATTCCATACCATTTTTGGACTTGCTCATGGAGCGTCCTTCGTTGGTGGTAAATAATCTAGGTTGAAGTTGCTTTTATTGTTGATTTTGCGAAACTTTGGTAGCAGACTTCTTTTAAGGTTTTCGCTTCCATGTTGCCACTATACAAAGCAACGAGAAAGCGTGCTTCAGCATCTGCGATGTTGTCTGGTTTGGCATTCTGGTCTTTGAAGATGCCAGTGACAGCATTGAGTCCTTTGACTTTTACGTAAAGAAAATTAACAAATTTTTATTTGCCCATCCCTAAAAGTAGGTATGGGGACAGAGAACTACAGAGACTACAAATATTGTATATTGTCAGCCATTTATGTTCTGTATATTCATTTGAAAAATCAACTGAATTATAGTGGATTTTCTATAGAAGTTATTATTTGAAGTTGAGCGGAATAAAGCACTTAATAAGAATCCTAAAAGAGAAAACTATAGAAAAGTGATGTAATGTTAGCAATTTCAGTGTTAGTCGCAATATCATTAATTTTATCATTTTTACAAAAGGTACTGTGAAAGATTAAGTTTCAATGTTATATTAGTCATTTTTGTCGCAGGATCAACCGTTGAAGAATTATTTAAAAAAAACAAACAAAAACAATTTTTTGTACCTTTAATGCATGATGGCGAACCGCGCTGAACCCCCCCCCCCCCCTTTCAAGGTCGAAAACTTATATTTGTCGTTGCGGCCCGAAACTGAGTAACGTATAGCAAAATCGTTTCTACCCCACTGTATGTAGTAGAACAAAAGCCTTTTTTAGTCCCTATTGACTGAGCTGTAAAGTTTTAATGTAAAAATGCAGTTGGCAATGATTTTGATAATGTTAGTGGTATAATGGCTGATTATATGACAGAAAGTAGAAACCATTTTTACAGAGCAGTAGGGTAAGTATGTATGTGCAACAACATTTTATCAGTTTATTGTTATACATTTTACATATTCTCAAGCTTATAGTACCTTCATTCTCCATTAAATAGGTAGGTATGCAATACAGTCCTTTAAAAGTCCAAGTCCATTGCAAAATATATTTGAACAATATCTGAGCACTTATACTAGCGGATGTTTCCAACACATAATCCAGGGACGTCAATAAACAAAAAAATACAACTAGCCCAACAATTGAACCCTGTGGAAATTCAGAGTGATAGTATATTTAAGAACCTCTCATCCAACCTTTACTTCCTATATGTACCTTATCATTAAGATATGTAGTTTAAAAAATAATTTAAACAGCGAAAATAAGTATAAACTAATTTGCGTTCACAAATTATTAAAAAATCTTAGAACAATTAATAGAGTCAACATTTTTGTAAAATCTAACAAAACAGCACATTGACCTATTATGATGTAGACCGGTTCGGTTGTTGCAATTATAAAATCGAAATTCTTACTACATTAGGTACATTAGAGAAGATCTATTTCTATATTAGATTAGGTTTGTGAAGGGGTGTGTAGGCGTTAGCCTCGCTATCACTACGACCTGAAAGATCTATTGTGTGTCCCCGTTTCCTTTCTAGGTTCAGACTGTTAATAAAGTCTAGAACCATTCTGGGGTTGAAGTTCCACACGTAGGTTGGTGGAGCAAAATCATGTTCGAGGTGGAGTAGTCTCCGCCTAACCAATGCTTCACAATTGCAGAGCAAGTGCTCCGAGGTTTCGTGAGCATCCTGACAGAAACGGCAAGATGAAGTCTCAATCAAGCCCAGCTTGTTTAGGTGATACCTTAAGGGGCAATGAGCTCAAAAGAGCTCAGTAATAATTTTGAGCTCTGTTCTTCTAAGGAGTAGGAGTTCTTTTGTTTTTCTGCCAGAGGTGTCGATAAATTTGTTTACCTGACGAAGTCCTTGTAGCTTTTCCCAGTACAGGGATGTCTATATTATAGTTAAAACAAGATTGTTGAAAGGTAATAATAATTATTTAGTATGCTTAGTTAAGGGGTAATATCACCTTGTGTTCACTAAATTTCACGCTGTTTTCTGAGACGTACCACGAACAATAGGATATAAAGATATAAGGTTTTGTGAATATGAATGTACTAGTCTTTAACTACAAAAAATATATTTTATTTTAATTTTACGATACAAAATGGCGCCATAGCAGCACGCAACGAAAAAAAAATATCTCGGACGGTCAACATGGTCGTACCGCACAGGTCACAATTTTTAAAATATAGTTCAAAATCTAATGAACGTCGTAGGTTTTTACGAAAAATTGATTTAAAGAAAATGGCGTCAATTGGATTTTGTTTTTGTTTTTTCGAAAAAATCCGAAAATCACTTATAAAATCTATAAAAAATTATCAGAAAAATCCTAAGACGTTCACTAGAATATATTGTTTTAAAGTTGCAGTTAAAAATTCAAGTCAATCGGATAAAAATTGAGGGAGCTAATAGTATATGCTCAGTTTGAAAAACATGATTCGAGAAAAACGCGTTTAAAGCTTCAAGTAGTATAATTTTTATAAAATTTTTGTTTTACCGCTAATCTGCGATGCCTGCTCCATACAATTGGCCTTCTAATTAAAGATTTTCTTCCTCCTCAAAGCTGATAACTAATATGTGTCGGTATAATTTACACAAAGAATAATAAAGACCCCAAACGTATGCTTTTCCGCGCAGTTGAAAATCCATTAATTTTGCTTCACGACTATGCTCGTAAAAATGAATCCCCCCACCCCCCTTAAACGTTTTTTACGCTCATAATCGACTTTTTTTCATTCTTGGATACTTTGGAGTGCTTAAGTAAGAAAAAAATAAGTCAAAAAGAAGTCACAAGGTGATATGTATTACCCCTTAAAGATTTGAATAAATTACTACTATTTATATTCCGGAATAGAACTGATAACTACTTTGAACAATAGTATAAATGAAATTAACTTTCAAATTACTCACAGTATAATTAAGTACTATACTCGAGGAATTACTTTTAAAATTATGTAAAATAATTAAAAAACCATAATTATTATTTATATTGAAATACCATAAGTATAATTGAAAATATGAATGGATACTAGAATATTACTTTTAATTCTTTGCGAAAGCTTTGAAATTAATAATTAAAGTAGTTTCGAAGTAGTTAAGGATTACCCTTTTAAAACTTTGTAGAATAAAAATTATACCTACATAGCAATATTATTTGGTGATTAATTAAAATATTTTTAATACTCCTAAATGCAATTAAGTAATCATATTTAAAAAATCAAATTACTGTTATCGAAAAATCATGATTATTTTAATCTCATGTAATTATAATCACAGTAGTAATAAATTACAAAAAAAAAAAAAAAACATTAGTTTACAGTTCATGTATAAAAATTTACATTTTATAGGGTAATTATATCATGAACTCGGAAAATGTAAAGAAAAAAAATTATTTAATTATTGAAAAATAGAAATAAGGCTAAAATTTTGGTTATTAGACAGAAAAAAATACATGGATATATGAAGAGAGAAAAAGAAAGAGGAGCTTATAAAAACGATAAAAAGAGATGGAGTGAGAGTGGGGAAAGGGGTGGAGAGAGTGGGAGACAGAAATCTTTTAAATGCTCTAAATAGTTGAGGCTAATCAAGGTACGTTAATATACAAAGACGCTACATATGTAACTGTTCCAAGGTACATAGTTCAAGTACATAGCGCAACATTTGTATACTACTAAGCAACAAACTGAGTAAAGAGTTGAGAATATTATACAATCATCCGTGAAGTGGAGCTACTAGAGCTTTAATCAGTTCTTTTTCATATAGAGTAGGACCCCACATAACGCAGCTTTCTATAACACATACTAAAAACTGCGCCGCTGTCGCCTTTTAACGCGAACTAAATATATTGCGCTCTCGGTTCCGCATAACACGAAATTCTTCCGATATTCAGATATTTTTCCTATTGTTAAGGGAACTTTGGTTTGAAGTCAAATGTCAGTCATTCAGTCAACACTCGCGCATATTTGAATCACGTTAACTTGTCTGTTAAGATAATATCCGCACGGCATCTGTGTTCAGTACGAAAACATCATAATCACTCCAGGAAAAATCATTTATATAAAAGCTGAAAGATAAGGGCCTAGTCAATGATCTCTGAGGTTTATCTGAAAGATGATCGCTGAGGTATATCTGAATGATGATCTGTACTTTTACAATATGCCCGCACTAAATTAAAATGTTTGAAGTTATTTTATAATTAAAGCCGTGTGATACATGGAAGAACATGGGGTATCCAAAAAGCTGTCGCATTAATAATAATTGCTTTCTTTAGACCAATATCTTTCCATATAACTTTATTAATATCTACTCATCTAAAATCTGGAGGAGTTGTCGAAAATGCAGAAAGCGGCATGTTTAGATGTAATTGGATGCTTGCGCACCACATTGGAGGTATTCATTGATCTGCTGCCGATGGATCCCATTTTGGAAATATATACTAGAAGCTATCAGCGCACTCTGGCTTAAAGTAATGGATTGATGGAAGGAGAACGGGTGGGAGCATTTCAGTCTCCTTCGGACATTAGACTGCAATGTGGTAACACACACATAAATTCCTGTCCTATCCTTTAGTGGAGGATTTAATTCAATTGATGCCTACTTGGAGTGACTGGGAATGAAACGAGGGAATTATAGAAACAGATATTTTGTATTTATAGTAGATGGATGAAAGACGAGTGAAGGTACAGGAGCGGGAGTACCTATACTTCAGCAATTGGCACTTGAACAAATCAATAGACTGCCGGGCAAATGCAGAAATCCACCAAGCGATACATATGATATTTAAACGAAGAGAGTTGGATTTAGACATATGCATAATATATACCTACTGGCAGACAGGCGGTCAATAAGGTGATCTCTGGCGAATCATTAAATTACCTGAAAAAAATCGAATCAGCTCGACATGTGTTCTGCGAATGTCCTGCTCTGGCGATCAAAAGAGGAGAAATACTTGGTGCGGTAGTCACTTCTTTTCGGAGGTAGGTAGGAGAGCTGTAAGGTTAAGGCTCAGATATATCCTAAGATTCCTTCCCTAAGCAGTGTGGGTCTTGGGTTGAGTTTAGAAGAATATATTCACATGAATCTATGGGATACAATGAACCAGGCAGTGGTTTAAGTGAAGCAGGCTAAGACTCATCTTAGCGCCACCCCTGCAACTGCAACTGCAATTGCTTGGAACAGGTGGGAGTTAATGATTTCATCAAGACTCCGTGTCTGGGCTCTCGGTTCAGTTGCATTCTGCTGACAACTGATTACTCACTATAAATCCGTTAAGAGATAGTTATTTCACTTGGTGGCCTAAAGCCCATTTAAAATTGTCAGTCCATAATTATAGCATTTTGTTAAGATACAGAAGAATTTTTCCATTATTATTTCACGAGAGATAGACGACGTAAAATACTCATTTCGTCGACTTTTTATTTTCGAAAATAAATGATTGAAAAAAAAAATTGTATTTATATTCACACAAGACTTTTTCCTCTAATCACTCTAAACTTGTCGGAAAAAACAATTTGTTATGTCGTCAACAAGCGCGGCAATATGCAACCGCTGCTGCCTAGTTCTATAGAAATATCAAATTAGTTTTGACAATCTTATAAAAAAAATATATATATATAAAATCTCGTCTAAAAATAGAACATAATTGTTGCAAAAAACTAAAAACAAAATATTTCTGCCAAGCTAAGGTGCTAAAAATATGCCAGAAAAGATATTATAGCTTGCGATTGTATAGAAAAGAAAAAAAAAACAAAACCCTCTCCAATCTTCGTGACACTTTCGGAGGCGGGCAGAAATATATCTAATTGTTCAAAATAAGCGTAAGGAAAAGGGGCTGGTATTAAGGAGCAGAGGTTACTGCTCCGGAACGGAAAAACAAAATAACACCAGCAGCGACGACGACGACATACCAGAGTTGCACAGATTGGCAAACATCACGACCAGAGAAATGGCAAGACAAGTGCCAGAAGTGTGAGAATATCTTAAATTTTTCTGAAAAGAATCTCTTCTTAACGATGCAAGAAAAAGTTTCAAGCCTCTACGGACGCAGAGCGGAGTGAGGCCTTGTGCCAAACAATTTCCGAGCGAAATGCCAGAAATAATTTCCCCAATTGTTGTTCTTTTTTATTTCATTTTTATTTTTAGTTTTACTGTCATCGTTTTATTTTTCTTCAAGTTTGCACCATTAAAGTGGAGGGAAGGATTATTGTTAAATTGATAACCATCGAAGGATATTGCTCGCGGCGCCTATTTTGCTGCCATAAATCAATGTTTTTAGCCTTGTTTAGAATTTTGTTTGATAAATTGCCGTGTAAATTATACGAAATTACGTTATTATCTCTATGATTATGGAAATTTCGTTTATATATGTTGGAATAATGGTTTTATATTTGTATGTATGAACATGCGGTCAGTTAGCTAATGGATTCCATAAAAAGTGTGACCGCACAGTTATTATAGCCATCATGACAGAAATGCGGTCGAATTCATACCGACACAACCACAGCAATTTGTCCAAATTGGACTAAAATTTCGGTTAATTTTCAGGAAATTATTGCTAGATTGATTCCATTGGTAAATTAACTACAGCGGATAATTATAGATAAGGAAAAAACTCAACATTACAACAATGAGCAAATGAAAAGTAGAAGTATGAATTTAATGCGTCAACCAAATTTCATATCTTCTTCTTCTTAAAAGCTGTACCTTAAAGGCTTTGGGCTGTTGTAACTTTGTTAGATTTCAATAGATTTCAATGTGCTTTATTCTCTATCATGGACCGCTAGAATTCTATAGTTGGCTAATCATTAGCGTTCAAGTCAAGTAATAAACATGTTGTTAAGCTACTCGGGTTGTGTTTTATTTAAACATCCCAGTACAGCTGGTGAACAAAGAGCGGATTATAGTGACATAGTTGTGAAAAATAAGTGACAGCAAAAAACAGAAAATAAAAATGTTGTGTTGAAATAAGTGAATTTTGCAATTAATTTGAGAACTGCATATAATGAGTTCAATGGATTTAAAAAGCAGGTCCATTAGGCCTAGATGAAAATTTAAAACAGAATTTTGCTAAATTTAAGCAATTATTTATTTATTTATTCATATGTCTACCGATAAAGATTATCTTACAGACTAGCACATTTAATTTACAAAATACAAAAGTATTAATGAGCATATGTATAAGCAAAACAATAATTTCTAAATAAAATTTGCTTAATGATTATTATTCAAGAATTAAACTAAGCGAGTAGCATTCTCATAAAGAGTTGATTTAAATATTTCCCTAGGCATTGTAAAATCAATAAATGCAGAAAATGAATTAAAGAGTAAAATACAATATGAAATAGGTTCATGCAAGCCTGAATGACTGCCTTGAGGAAGACCAGAAGTAACGGAGATGACTCTAGAAACAAGATTGCCAATTTTCACATAGTGCTTACGGTTGCTTAAATAAGATTCAACCCATTTCAAGATAGATGAATGAAACCCAATAGCCACAGCTACAAAAAGCGATAAAGAGATTTTGCAGTTGTGCTGGGGATGAGGCAATTGAATTATTCAATTCAACAACCTATCAGAAGATGAGAAGAAGAAAATTACCACCGCTATGAGAGTATTTGAAGAATATTGCAACCCGCGAGCGAATGAGCTTTACGAAAGGTACGTCTTCTACACAAGTTGCTAGCGAAAGGGAGAGCCTTTTAACCGTTTCATGGCCGAAATAACTAAATTTCTAGAAAGCTGTAATTTTAGGCACCAGAAAATTTCTATGCTGCGTGACCGAATTGTAATCGGAATAGCGGATCCCAATGTACAGGCTAAGCTGTTGAAATTGGATGGATTAATATTGACTGAGGCTAAAGAGTATTGCAGAGTAGCGGAGATAACCAACACACAAACGAAAGAAATGCATGAAAATGGACATAAAAAAGCTCTAGATTATATCTGCAAAAATAACAATGGAAGTAATATGAGGAATAATAAATATTTTAAAAGTAATTTCTGTAATAAAAAGCATAATAATTATTCTAATTCCAGGCTTTTAGGACAGAACAATTCACAGAGGAAAATATCAAATGTTTAGCCATCAATAGGTACTCGATGTAAGTATTGCAGCAAAGAATACTGCTATGGAAATTGTTCAGCGTATGGCAAAGATGTTCAATTTGCAATACAACAAATCACTTTTCTATTGTGTATAGGAAAATTAAAAATAAGGTAAACTCCATTGCGTGTTGTCAGCTTAAAGATGATGAGAATTTGTATATTGATTCCGTACATAATGCAGATACCTATTGGGACGAAAAACCAGCGCTCTGAAAGGACCACAATTTAAGCGCTTCTCTAGCCATCATTTGGCAGCTCTTTAGAAGCATACATACATGATAAGATCCTTATCAAGTTTCTCAAACTTATTCTCCCATTAATTTTATCACCGGTCACCCATCTCTTTAATAGATTAGTCACTAGCTCTATCTTCTCCAAGTGCTGGAAGAGGGGCATTGTCACTTCTATTCCCAAAACATCGTCACCTACGGGCCCTAATGATTGGCGCCCTATAACGATTCTTCCATCCATTTCCAAGGTCTTTGTGGTACTCATTGCTGATCAAATTTCTGAATTCGTCGAAGGCGACAACCTTCTGTCGAAGTATCAATCTGGTTTTCATCATAAACAATCCACCACTTGTGAAAATCACGACCGATATTCGCCGTCTGTGTGATGAAAGAAACAGTGTAATACATGTATTGCTAGGTCTCAGCAGGGCGTTCGACTTTGTTCCGCATGATTTGCTGGTTGCTACATAGGCTTTCGCTTTAGCTCCTCTGCAAGTTCTCTAATAGCCAGCTATCTTACTGATAGGACTCTGGTTGTTGCCAGCGATGACCGTCGCTCAACCCCCCGGTCCACTGCTGCAGGAGTTCTACACGGAGCTGCTCTTGCTCCACTTTTGTTCTCCATCTACATAATTGTTATCGTCACAGCGCTTGGTGACGTGAAATTCCACCTTTATGCTGATGATCTGCAGATTTATCTTATCGGTGATACACAAGCTCAATCTTAATCTCGTCTGGTCCTCAATCCTGCTAATACTCAAGCTATTAATTACTCTAGCAGAGCCAGTGTTCCCGGATTTGATGATGCTCTCCCGTCATATAAAGAATGTTGGCCTCCTTTGGACCCCCAACTTACATGGCGGCCTCATGTGAGCAAAATTTGCTCAAGAATCTACTACGGCCTCCAGTGTCTATACGCGGTCTCACACCACCTGTCACAAAACATTAGGCAGTCCTTGGTAATCGCTCTTATCATGCCGCATTTTTTCTATGCTGACGCAGCTATTTATACCCTGAGGGCCTCTGAAATAGCTAAGCTTAACAGAGCTCTCAAATCCTGCGTACAATATATCTTCCATCTCAAGAGGTATTTTCATGTATCTCAGCTACTACAGCTTTTCATGCCTGGCCCTCTTACCAAACTCTTTGAGCTTAGAGTTTTATGTTTGATTCACAAAGGAAGATGTAACCTGGTTCCAAGATACATCTGTGAGTTGTTCTCACGCTTACTAGGTTTGGATCTAATGATCTAATTGGTAATGGAACCTCCCTTTTGAGCTCCTTGACTGAACCTATTAGAAATACGCCCGCCGTAAAACAGTTCAAGGAATTGTCTGTGAGTTGTTCTCACGCTTACTAGGTTTGGATCTAATGATCTAATTGGTAATGGAACCTCCCTTTTGAGCTCCTTGACTGAACCTATTAGAAATACGCCCGTCGTAAAACAGTTCAAGGAATTGTCGTTAATGCATCTTCTAGACAACACCTAAGCCCTGTTCCTATCTTATCCCGACAAATTCAAAATCTGACTTAAAAAAAAAAAAAAAAAAAAAAAATTGAACTCAACTATTTTAGTTATTTTAGTCTAGTTGATTTTATTATGGTCACTACATTAGGTTACATTATCTTACTCATCTATGTTCATTTTATTTATCTTATTTTACTTGTTGCATTCCGTTCATTCGATTTATTTAGTAATTTATTTATTCAATTAATTTTATATGTTAACTTATTCCATTCTCTTTGTATTTTGTTTTTCTTAACTTTGTTTTAATCTTAATGTCAACTTTAATTTCATTTGAATTCAATTTTAATCAATTTTAATTTCATTTTAAAAATTACTATAAGTCCTCTAAACTAAACCACCTCGTTTATAATTCTATTACTTGATAGTTACTGTTGCAGCGAGTTTTCATGTTGTGTTTTTTGTTGTTTTTCTTGACTTTTACAAACTATTATCAAATTAACTCTTTATAGTTACCACTAGTAATATACATTTAATTATCGCAATCCAAATAGTTTACTTTATTTACTTCACTGTCTGAAATAGGACTCCGCCTCCTGGATGTGAGTTGCGCCGTATTTATACTCTAAAAAGTATCCTAGAACCTTTCTGATTCCGTTCTCGGAACTCAAAGTTTACTAAGATGTCACTAACCTAAAGGTGTTTCCATTCCCAATAGATGTCGCATGTATCACTTTGTGGCGCCTAACAATATATATATTTATAATATATTTAATCAAATTCATAAAATTTAATACCACAAATAATCACAAGCAAGCACAAGTACTACAATGCTGTTCTCAGAAAGCACTCTTGAAGGCCTCTTATGAGATTAAGGAAGAAGCACTGCGACGATTATCCAAAAAGCTCATTAAAGCTTTAGAAAAGACATCGGAATGGTTACACAATTTAGTTATTGTGGAGAAACCAATTGGGTCTGAGGGAGTTGAATACAAACATGAAGCATGAACATTTCTTGATACCTAAATTAGAAGATTTAATTTTGCTATACGCGATAAAGAAAAATTTCTCGGTATTAGACCTGTAAGATGAGTTTTGGCAAATAGGTCTCGATGAACAGTCTAAAAAACTAACAACTTTTAGTTGACCCTTCGGTACATATCAATTTAACGTGCTACCATTTGGTGTCAGTACAGCACCGGAGAAATTTCAAAAGCTAAATGAAAAATATTTTGGAAACTTACGTGGATGCTTTATTTATATTGATGACATCATCTAAAGTGGTAAAACTGTAGAAAAGTACAACGAGAATTTTCAAAAAATAATAAATCGAGCAAGAGAAATATACGTTAAATTTAATTTGAAAAAATGTCAATACAAGGTTACTAAGTAAACTATTTAGGGCACAGTTTCTTGAGTGAAGGAATGTCGGCTGACCCAGAAAGAATAGGGCAATACAAAATATAAAAGACCCGGCAAATAGGAAAAATTTGGAAAAAGTGTTAGGAATGTTAAGCTACCTGCGTGAGTTCATCCCAAAGTTTGCTGAAATTAAGCCTCCATTAAGAGCAATGTTAGAAAAAATGTGGTATTTCAGTGGACGTCAACACACTCCAAGATGTTTAATTTCTTTAAGGAAATCTTAGAAAAAATAACAATCTTGCACTCTTTCACCCCTGATAAGGAAATTGTAATCTAAACCGATGCTTCTAGCAATGCCTTACACGATGTTGTCTACTGCAAGAAAATAAGCCTATTTATTTTTCTTCAAAAAGTCTTACTAACACAGAATTAAATTACGCCCAAATCGAGAGGAAGTTTCTGACAATTTATTATGCGTGGCAAAAGTTTCATGATTACATTTCGTCATCTAAGAATTGATTCGCCGTATAAGCCAGTCACCCCGATTTCGATACAACGAATTGAAAGTTTATGTTTATATTTGTAAAAAATGGTATGATAGAAATATTTAAAACTTATAATATAATATTATTAAGATGAAGATTTTCAAAATTTATAATTTTAGGATCCCGGAAATGACGTTTTTAATAGTTATAGGTGTTTAAAAATGTATGCCTTTTGCCGTATACGCCAACTTTTGTACAAAATGAATCAGAGTAATACACGTACAGCAAAAAATGTGTACATAATCAGGTTTATCGGGAAATTTGATTCTATCAAATTGAAATCATGTGTTGAAAACTATATAGATGGTATAAAGATGGAACAAAATTCAACGAATTCTGATAGGAAAAACCCACAAATAGTCGTCTGCTTACTTGTCATCGACTATACTACTATAAGATTTCGACGAGCCTTTTTTTCATTTTTCTCTCATCTACATAGTTTTGTACTTCAATCTGAATTATTCGAGTTCCCCGGTAGACTTAAATATCATTACATTACAAGTACCTAATTGCTTAAATAACCTTTTTAGATATTAAAAAATAATCTGTTTTTTTATCGGGTTTAATACATTTATTTAAAAAGGATAACAAAATAATCAAATCTTGACAATTTTATAGGATTTCATATCCTGAAGAACCTTTCAGGATAATAAAAAGGTCTAGGACTGATCGTTTTCACAATATACGTAAAAACCCTAAATTTTTGTATGACAACAGCAAGAAGGAGTTGCCCGATTTATTCCTTTTTTGAAATTTTATTTGCTATTACTATGAAAACACCATATACCAAATTTAAGATCATTATGTCAACGCGCTCTCAAGCAGTGTCCTAATATGCAATGGAAAACGAAAGTTTTATATGGCAATCCCATGAAGGAGTTGTCTCATTTTCGAACTTTATTTTACTTTGTTTTCAAAATC
Organism: Dioctria linearis; assembly: GCA_963930735.1. Classification (NCBI taxonomy): domain Eukaryota; kingdom Metazoa; phylum Arthropoda; class Insecta; order Diptera; family Asilidae; genus Dioctria; species Dioctria linearis. The sequence goes on along the minus strand of OZ005744.1, from coordinate 124,891,456 downwards.
CCCGCACAAAATTTCAGCTCTCTAAGTACACGCGTTCTCGAACTATCGTGCGTACGGACGGACGGACGGACACACAGACAGACGGACATGCAAAAATCAAAATAATTTTTAATGCGTGGGTGTCCAATCTATTTTCCTCTACCATCATTATTACTGTGCGTTACAAACGGAATGACAAATTTAGTATACCCTAGAAAGGGTATAAAAATGACACATGAGAACAGAAGTGAGAAGGAAGCTACCCATACTTGGTAGTCAACAAGAAATAATTCCTACTAAGTTAAATGATCTGTCGACAGACATAATTTAGCACAGCATATACAGAAACAAGATTATGATAATAGGCGCTTACGTAAAGAGATCAGTTTTAATCCGAGTGATAACGTAGTTTACTAAGATGGGAAAAATGGAAACCGACAAGAGTAATCGAAAAGCACGAGGCCCCAAGGTGATAGTATGTTATCAGAAATGAAGAAAATAATTCACTCGGGCGTAACACATATCATCTAAGAAAGTCGATGAACGAACCCAAATTTAAAGATCCTTCTGATGTCGAACGCGACCAAAACCCTTCAACTCAGACTGAATTTCAAAATAAGTCCCAAAATCTGTTAGATAGTTCTTCTATGGCTTTAAATCAAGATACCACCACACCTAATTCAAATTCTGATATTACCAGAGGAAATGAAAAGTCATCTATTGCAACATCCTTCATGCTATGTAACACGTTATGGATACAAAATTAAAGAGCTTATACGCAATCAAGTTCAAGCGGGCAGATATCAAAAAAAAAAAATACTTGGATTTAAAATATGAAGTTTGAACTATTAGGTACATAAAAATTTACGCGAAAATTAATTAAACTAAAATAAGTAGTCATTAGATTTCAATAGATTTCAATGTGCATTATTCGCTATCATGTACCGCTAGATGTTCTATAGTTGGCTAATCATTAGCATCCAGTCACTTATCTGTAGTTAAGTAGTCTAGTAGTCGGATTGTGTTTTATTTAAGTATCCTAGCACAACACCACAGGACTTCTTAAATTCAATGTAAAAAACTGGTGAAGCTGTGTTTTTTTTTAAATAAGCCAAAGAAAAACAAAACAAACAAAAAAGGTATAAATAAAAAATAAATAAAAATTTCGACTTTCCTGATGTCGAACTTTGAAAGGGAGGAGAGGAGACATCATTCAGCAATTATAGGGTGATTAATAAAATTTAAACGAAGAATTCCACCCTACTTCACCCAAAACACCAGAAGAATTTAAAAAAAAAATTTCAAAACTTTTACAACTCCACACACACACACACAATTTCTAAATTCATTGAATTGATGAAAGTAAGATATCAATTTTTTCGCGCAGTTGACATCATAAAAATTCATTTCCGAATCGATAGCATCCGTGCAGAGTAGTTACATAAAGTCACGTAGTCTGTAAACTCCCCCCTCTCCCCCTTTTTATACTCACGTTTTCAATAGTTTTTTTTGTTTAGTTATTGTTCAACATCAACCCCATCATAATATCACTTGAGAGTCACAGAATTTCAAAAAGATTTTCAATTCTCTCGAACTATAATTGAAATTTAACTGCTTCAAACTAGAGTTACTTGTCAGATTAAATCGTTTGTGAAGTGGTAACTCTTTTGTCTAACGGATTTCCATGGTATTATGCAAGATTAAGATGATTTTTCCTTTCTGTTTTTCTTTTTTTTTAAATGTGATTAAATGCTTTCTGCTTAGTTAAAGAGGACTAAGTACTTCTCCTTGTGCGAAGTAAAGGTTTCTCTTTATATAAGATAAAGACCAAGTTAGTGGTTGTGGTTGGGGGGGGGGGGGGGGTGGGATTAAATCGTTTGGGTAAATACCGTAAATTAAATATAAACAAAACACAACTTTCGATATTAAACTATGCATAGAGGAAATGTAGTGAAACTTCATGAAAAAATTGCAGAAGGCGTCGTACATATGTGGATAAGATGGTGGAACAGATATTAGCTAAGCTATAAAGGCATGTGTACATACGAGAGTATATATAGAGGTGTACCTATGCTTATCGTAAAGCATCTGTATATTTTAATTTGATAGGATTCCGCTCGGATGTAGTGCTGCTGAAGAAATTCTGGTTTCAGAACTTGCCTATAGCGATTTGAAAGTCTATCAGGTTAAGTTAGGCACATTATGTTCTTCGAGAAGCTTAAACAGTTATCACATAGTGCTTGTACGTTTACCAGTAATCAAGTTTGATTCTTTAAATAAGCTCATTAGGTGGAAAAGTTTATCAGGAGATGACGTGAACCGAAGTTTTGAGTGCAGGATGTGTCTTGGAAATTGTCAATTTATTTTGGCTTTTGGTTACTGCTTAGTTATAGAAGTAATTAAAAAAATATATATATATATATATAAATAACCGGACTATTCTAAAGGATAAAGGATTATAAATATAAACCCTGAGTGAGAACATTGTGCTTTCTGTCCTGAAACCGCGGAAAAATAACTGGACCCAAAAACCAAGTTTACACCTACCTTTGAGTAAATTTATAGAACAGTAGTGATTGCCTGGCATAGAAAAAAATTATGTAATTAAAAAAATGTAAAAAATTATTCAGGAAAACGTCGAACAAAAAATATTCTTTAAAACAATAAAAAATATAATTGTCTGTGTCTAGAGTCTGTTTTGTTTTTGTTTTTTTTTTTTTATTATTATTAAGTCAAGCTTAGGAAATACCCCATGAAGTAAAGCACATCATGAAAAGAAGGAGATAGGGAAAGGTGTTAGGGAACGTGAGTAGAGGAGCAGATCTGATGATGTATGTCACCCTTAAGCTTTCGCAGATTGTATGCCGGAGGAGAGACAGAAGATGGTAGATGTTCCACATTCGTACAGTTCGGGGTAAGAAGCATCACAGAATTTTACTATATGGCCGAAAGTAGGTGGATGGGTAAAAGGATGTGCGCTGTTTGCAGCGCCAGTATTGCGTGCATGAATTATTCTACAAGGGATCAGGATAGATATTTCATCAGGACATCTATTAGAAAAACGGAAGCGATCAACTATGGATCTGAAATATTACCTAACGAGAGTTATTTTGAAAAACTGGATTGGACTGAAGAGCAAGACAATCGATGTCTTCTATGCTCTGATATTTTTTACTCTTTCATCTGTGTGTCCTCTATCTGAAATAAGTCATTTAAAAGCCAGAGAAATTTTCCTTCATATTTTATTAATCAACCTAGCTAAAAACTAAAACTAATTTAATTTTTTATTTTTCAAAAAACCGTCATCGTCATCATTTTTTCATATTAGATCCAACAAACCTTAAGTCTTTCCTTCCATAAATCCCTCATATCGCAACATTTTTTATACGGTTTTTGCGCATTATTTTAAGTCAAATGTTAGTAAATATCACCCGCCACCACATGAAAGCACAATTCAGACAATAAAAAAAAACAAGTGAAAAAGCTAGAATTGGTGTAAGACCAATTCTTATGATACCCTAGATGAATGTATGTATGACGTATGAAATTTCGTATGGTCACCCATTTGAGCAATTTTGATTTTTTGCATTGGTTTCTAGCATATATTTCTAGAACGGCTCGTCGAACAGAAAAAATTATTATAACCAATTTTATAGGATTACTTATTCTGAAGAAGATTTTAGTACAATAAAAATGTCTAGGACTGATCGTTTTCAGAGTATATGTAAAAAATCACAATTTTTATATGGCAACACCAAGAAGGTGTTGCCCGATTTAGTCCATTTTTGAAGTTTTATTTGCTATTACTATGAAAACACAATGTACCAAATTTCAGTTTTCTATGTCGACGTGTTCTCAGGTAGTATCCAAATACATAGTAGAAAACGAAATTATTGTAAGGCAACCCCACGAAGGAGTTGCCCGATTTGTCTCATTTTCTAACTTAATTTTACTTTTTTTTTTAATGTCCGTGTACAAAATTTCAGCTTTCTAAGTGAACGCGTTCTCGAGTTATCGTGCGCACGGACGGACGGACGGACGGACAGACGGACATGCAAAAATCAAAATAACTTTTAATTTTATGCGTGGGTGTCCAATCCATTTTGTTCTACCATCATTATTTCTGTGCGTTACAAACGGAATGACAAACTTAGTATACCCTATAGATTTCATCTAGGGTATAAAAATATGATCATATCGTTGCCATCTTTCTTGCACAATGACGATAAAAATTAGATTCATTAAGGGTGACTAGCCTAAGCGGCTTAAAAATAGTTAAGAGCATACACAAGATTTTTTAGATGAAATCATAACGTATGCTATGTAAGTTTGTCATAACGTTTATAACGCACAGAAATAATGCTGCTATTAAAAGTTATTTTAAATATGCAGGTCTGTTTGTACGTCTGTCTGTCTGTCCGTCGGTCCTCACGATAAAAGTCAATGCACACTTAGCGGCAGAGCACGAACCGGCACAGACGACACAGATATGCAAAATATTTTTCTATCAAAATAAGTTAGCTAATTCACATCAACCGGCACTGACAGATACCGGCACGAAACGTAAACTTCATTGCCGGTCGCTATCGGTGGCTAGAAATCAGACCGCCATTTGATTGGTTGCTGGTCTAGTTGCGAAGTTAACATGAGAGATGTGGACGAAAAATGCCGGTAGCGGTCGATGCCTGTCTGTTCCGGTAATTGTGCATTGACCTTTACTCCACAACCCGTCCACCTAGAGTGCTCAAATTTCGCATAAAAAAAAGTAAGTTTAAGTTCGAAAATGGGACCAATCGAGCAACTGCTTCGTAGCATTGCCATACAAAAATTTCGTTTTCACTATATATTTAAACATTGCCTGAGAACGCGTTGATGTAGAGAGATGAAATTCGAATCATGGTGTTTTCATAGCAGTAGTAAAAACAAAGTCAAAAATGAACTAAGTCCGGCAGCCCGTTCTTGGTGTTGCCATACAAAACTTTGAGATTTAACTTTAACTTTTATTTTCATCTAGGGTATAATATTATTGATCTTAAACCAATTATAATTTTTTCTCTTGTTTTTAAGTTCGTTCAAAAACTTTTCCTTAGAATTTGCACGTACTATTGCATTGGCAGCATGCAACATGGGCTTAATGGTCCTTACGTATGTATTTGCAATATATTATGCCTTAGGGTTGTGACGCCAAGGAGAAAATATCCTGTTTTTATACCATAGATGAAGTCTATAGGGTATACTAAGTTTGTCATTCCGTTTGTAACACCTCGAAATAATGATGGTAGAGCAAAATGGATTGGACACCCACGCATAATATTAAAAGTTATTTTGATTTTTGCATGTCCGTCCGTCTGTGCGCACGATGACTTGAGAACGCGTATACTTAGAGAGATGAAATTTTGTACCCGGACTTTAAAAAAAAAGTAAAATTAAGTTCGAAAATGAGACAAATCGGGCAACTCCTTCGTGGGGTTGCCATACAAAACTTTCGTTTTCCACTATATATTTGGACACTGCCTGATAACCCATCGATATAGAGAGCTGAAATTTGGTACATGGTGTTTCCACTGTACTAGCAAATAAAATTTTACAAATGAACTAAATCGGGCAACTCCTTCTTGGTGCTGCCATATAAAAATTTAGGTTTTTTACGTATACTGTGAGAACGATCAGTCCAAGGCATTTTTATTGTACTAAAAACTTCTTCAGAATACGAAATCCTATAAAATTGGTTATTATCATTTTTTCTGTCCGACAAACCATTCTAGAAATATGTATATGCGAAAAACCACTTCAAAAATCAAACTTTCACAGAAGGGTGACAATACGAAATTTCATACGGGCATTCATCTAGGGTATCATAAGAATTGGTCTTATACCAATTCTAGCTTTTTTACTTGTTTATTATTGTGATAAGATGTGATAAGAAACCACAGTCGGTAGTTTGGACATTTCTTTTGATTTTTAACTTTTTGGAAGACTAAGACAATTTTTCCTTATATGTATGACAAAAATATAAATGTTAAAATGAGCTAGAGATTAGTTTTATTATTTTCAATTTATTGAGTTTTTGTAATTAAAATATTCATAAAATAATATTAATTATCCATTTGCAAGGTTTGCCTTACTTGCAGGTCCTCCTCGTTGACCTGGAGATAAAGCAGAAGGTTGTGTGTTTTTTATCATTTTATCGTTTTTAATACAGGATTGCCAAATTTCTAATTTCGTTTGTCAGACGGTCCACAACAAAGTCAGTAAATTAGGGAAACTAGTTTTTTAGAGGTGCCATATAAATATTCCGAGTTTTTTTATGGGGATATCAAATGCAAATTCATTGTCTTCCGGCTGTAATTTTTGTTGTCGTACCTTATTTTTATTGTAAAATGGACAAAATTGCAGGATAATCTTATTAAGACAGCTACGAGCTATGTTCTCTGTGGCTTAACAAAAATGTAATTAAATTGCCTTAAATATAACTTTACAATTAGAATACAGTTGAATGAATAGTTACATAATACAAAAACAAATCAATGCATGTTAAATCACTAAATCCAATCACATCATTAAATCTGAACATAAATCAAATTACCTGTGCCTGTTAAATAGAAAACGCCATAGTTGATACGCTCGCAAAGCGAGTAAATTAAGTAATGAGCACTTGTACTACAAAACTTGGCTTAACCCTTAACAAATTACCCGGCCGCATGCAATCTTATTGATTTCACATAAAATGCAAAAATTGCTGTAAAACTTTTTCGAGTGCAATGTTATGGGCGGATACTACCGGGTTCACATATATTCATTGGGCACAAAAGACGCTCTCTTATTTTAGCTAGCACGCATAGCAAGGAGCGGTAGGACGGTACGTACAACATAACCCATTTAAAAATATTCTAACAACTGTTAAAGGTGGTGCTTCAACATAACCCCATAAACACATACTTTCAAATTCAAATTGTTTACACCCTTAAGCGAAACTATTCCCGTTAGATTAGACGCTCTAAAAAAATTTTTTTTTTCTTTTTCTCTTTCCAGGTAAATCATTAGAAGCAGAAAGTTTTCGCGTGTATCAGAGTTAGGCATGCCGAGCCTTGATTTATGGCATTTCTTGATAAACGGTAAGAAATTGTGTGTTTTTCAACTTGTCCCTATATTTCTAATGTTTTATTTTCGAAAGGAGTAAAACTTTGCATGCACGGAATACATACAGACAGACAACCAAACATACAAACTGACTTAGTAGCAGATGTAAGAAGAAGAAGAAGAAAAACTTTGGCGTCTAAAACTTTCTGACAGCAAATTTGTTATTGTTGTTGTTGTTAGATAGATTTTAGAAAAACTTTTTACGATTTTGCGATTATTTCGAAAATTTTCTTTACTTTAAATTGATGATGGAAATAAAAATTCCGGAAGTGGATTGGATTCACTTGAAGGCGACAATAATATTTTTGCTCTTATATACCAATTAGTGTTTAGTTTAGTTTAGCTTTTGTTTAGTTTAGTTTAGCTTTTGAGGTTATAATATCAAATATAAAGGTTTAGTTGAAAAACGGGTATCAAGAACTGATTGAAATGGTAGTGTGGTTCGCTCCGTTGATTATGTATATGACAACATTGTTGAATCGAACCGTACACAGAATAATTCTTAAAATCTTTACACTAAAATATTTATATTTTTCGCAATTATTCTTCTTCAAAACCCCTTCGGCTTACAGTTAATGAAATGAAAATGAAGCCCTAATCTCGTACGCTGATCTGTATAAAACCGAGAAAGGAGTGGGAGCAGGAATATATGGTGTAAAACCAACAGTTTATATCTATCAAAGCCTGGGAAATACGGCTCAATATTCCAGGCAGAGGTATATGCCATCACCAGATGTGCATACGAAAACCTCAGCCGATCCTCAACTCAGGATCCCTAAACGAATCTTAACCGGGCACTGAAAACTTAACATGCACTTGCATAGAAGTCATATGCAGTACTTCATGGCCTCTCCTCTCCTCTCGGGAATTATGGTGGTCTAAACTAAAAATTTCGAATTTTCTTGCCTTTTTTCACGTTGACCGCTTTTATTTTCTAAAAGTTAACAAAACTTTTTTTTTTATAAAATCAATAAACTGTGGACTCTCCTCCTTAATGTGACCTATTACACATTATATACTATCTATAGCCGTTAACGAGTTATTAGCTCTTTAATAACCGGTGAAGTAAAAACTTCTGAGCGTTTTCCGTTAGATGTCTTTACTGAGCCATATCTCCCGATGTATACATCGCATCGGGTCATACTATACGGCGATTTAAAGGTGACATTATGCTTAAAAAAAATCGGTGATAGTTTTGTGTTTGGTGAAGCCCATTGTGTGTTACAGCGTTCCAAAATGGAGGTAAAAAAACAGAAAATTCGATACATTCTTTTGTACCACTAAAACCAAGATAAAAAGGCGGAGCAGGCGGCCAATAAAATGTGTGCTGTTTGTGAATCCAATACAGAAGCTCGATGTATGGGTGCCACACGAATTGACGCAAAAGAACATTTTGGGCTGAATTTATGCCTATCATTCTTTACTAAAACGTAACGAAATCGACCAATTTTTGAAGCGGATGGTGACTGCGACTGGCGATAAAAACGGGTGAAATACGAGAATAAAAGCCGAAAAAGATCGTGGTCCAATCACGGTGAGCCGGCCAAAATGATCGCCAAGCTCGGATTAATGACTAAAAGGTTTTTACTGTGTGTTTGGTGGGATTGGTAGGGAATTATCCACTATGAGCTGCACCCATCGTGCCAAACACTCAATTCGGACCTCTACTGTCAACAACTGACCAGATTGAAGCAGGCGATCGACCAGAAGCGGCCAGAAGTGGCCAATAGGAAGGGTGTTGTGTTTCATCGAGACAACGCCAGGTCGCATACATCTTTAACGACGCACCAGAAGCTCCGAGAGCTTGGATGGGAGGTTCTATCGTACCCGCCGTATAGTCCCAGATCTGGCACCAAGCGATTATCACCTTTTCAAGCATTTACAAAACTTTCTTATTGGTTCAAATCTGTCCTCAAGAGAGGCTTGTGAAAATGAGCTGGTCAAGCTCATACCAATAGGAGCATGGACTTTTTCAATCGCAGAATTGTGAAATTGCCTTCAGAATGGACAAAAGTTATCGAACAAAACGGCCATATTTGATCTAAATTGGATAATCCTAATTATGTTAATTTCATTGTTGAAATAAAGTGAAAAACGCTTAGAAATTTTTACTTTTTCCAATAGTATCAAAGCTATTCTCAAACCTATTTCCAATGATAATTTGTTCCTTAGTGACCGAAAAGAAAAGACATGATTTTAAAAAATATCGTCTAATTTCGGTATGACCTGAATAGGTTATGAGCTTATAACTTTTTAATGGCTACAGATAGTACATAGGGGTAATGAGTCAAATTAAAGAGAAGGGTCCACATTTTACAGTTTTTATAAAAACATAGTATATTCACTACCATTGTGTAAAAAAAAAGAAGTCAAAGTAAAGAATCCTGTAAGAAAATCCGAAATTTTTGGGTTAAGGCACTTTCACATCAAAAACTAGAACAGAAAAATGTAAACCGAAAAACTAAATTTATTCCACTTTAAAACAAGATTTTTGTTCCAATGATTAATAAAATCCAGAGAAATAGGATAAACTAAGAATTTTACTGAGAAAATAGTTATATTTATTTCAGCTTTTGAAGAAAAACACAACTTTTTCGGCGGAAAAATTCGTCCTATAAATCATAAAAGTTTTCTTAAAAATTCTAAGATAAATATACTATTTTATTAATAAAATTATTAGTTTATCCTATTTTCCATGTTTTAAAGTGGAATAAATTGAGTTTTTCGGTTTACATTTTTTCGATTCTTGTGTTTGATGTGAAAGTGCCTTTAGGCCACCATAACTTTTCTAATTACAAGGCGGTTTGCGAAAAAAAATCCTGAATCACCCCGTACCGATGAATATAAGGTTTTCTGCTAATACGAAACGCTTATTTTTTCTTTTTCATCCCAATGCAGGCGTACGCAGATTCAATTCTTTTGAATTAATCTAGTTTTTTGAAATAAAATATGTTTGCTATTTTTTTCCCATCTTTTTATTTCTTTATTTCTTTCTCCATTTCTCTATTTTTTATTTGTTGTTTCGAGTCACTTCACTTTTGCTATTATGCCGGAGACTAAAAAAAATGCATTCTTGTAAATAGAAACAAAATTAGAGATTACTTTTTAAGATTTTTTACCGGGGCAAACTCATATTAGTTCAAGAAGGATGTTTTTTTTTTATTCTCCGGTATATAGCAAAAGCTAGAAAAAAAAAATTATTTGTTATTTCATCACACAATTTTCATCAAACGATTTTGGGTGGAAAGTTTCAAGTTTTGGTTTTGACTCATCAACAGGTCCCAAATAGCGATATTGAGTGACTTGAAAAACATCCCATTGCGGGCTTACACAGGTTCTATTTTTCTCAATTTTTTGGTTTTTTCATTTTTTCATTTCTTTTCTTTGTTCTATTTTTTCATTTGTTTTTCAAGTCACTCAATTTCGCTATTTGGGACCTGTTGATGAGTCAAAACCAAGACTTGAAACCCAAATTACCCAAAATGAAATGGGTTGTGTGATAAAATAACAAAAATATATATATATTTTTTTTATCTTTTGCTATATACCGGATAATCAAAAAAAATGCCTTCATGAACTTGTAAATAGAGGAAAGTAGATATATATGTATTCTGTGATGGCTTGCAAACTTATCTAGACCGTACTATGTGCATATAGAGGACCTCCTATTGTCATACTAACTATCATCACAGAACAAATAAAATACTGAAGAGGAAGGTTTAGTGCGACAAAATTTGTTGCAGAAGAACGTTAACAATTTGTACCGGTAATGTTAATAAATTTTTCTTAAAATATATATTTTATGATTTTTAAGACACACCCTGTAAGTCACAAAAAAGACATAAAAATATTTTTTTATATATATTTCGACACTTCCTCTTCACAAATGTCTCTTCCAGTTATTAAATTCGTATGGGCCTTTTATTCGCTTTTTATTTTGATAAACAAAAGCATTTACGACATCTTCCCCGCCCCCTCCCCGCGCAATCTAAATTCATTCCCATAGTTCTTAACTTGAATATTAAAAGTGTTTCCCTCCCATCATCCCCTAACATTGTTGAAAACATTTTTTCCCCGAATCCTATATAAGCTAATTGGGATGTGAGGCGGAAGAAACAATTTTATAATCTGATTCCAAACTGGTGGAATTGGAGCATATTCGAAACCGACTCCTTATAGAAGAATCCTTCTTTCAGCAGCAACAGCAGAAGCATCCTCCAGCAGCCACAGTAGTAACATCATATCACGACGACGCCCACAATATATAAGTATAGAAGGAAGGTTCTCCCTTTATCCCTCAAAATGTACACTTCCATTTCCATTTCTGAAAGCAATTCCCATCTGGGCTTTCTCGATTCCATCTGTTAGCAAATCTTTATCGCTCCTTCAAGCGAGATGAGCTTAACTTTTCTTATCATCTCAGGTATCTTCTTTCTCTCTCTATATATGTATGTATTTAGGTGGTTAGGCGGTACCTATGCCTTTGCTACACATGGTAATAATTTTATCGTTGCAATCTACCATGTTAGAGGGATGATTCGGACTCGTTGTATTTCATGAATACTTGCTTCCTTCCCTATAGACAATTCAGGGTGGAGATATTTGCTAAGTATGGTTTTAGACTGATAAAATCATTCGCATTCATGTTAAACTCGCGTGCAACATTAAATCCAGCAATTAACAGTTTACGTTTGCTTAACTATCATTCAACAACAAGTTTACAATTTAACTTCATTTTTCTAGGTCAAATATGTTTGAAGTTTTAGTTTTGTGCGCACATATACATACACAATTTCAGTTTCAGATTTTCGAAACGACTATGGCAATTAAATTAACAATTCCTGTTTCTGTAAGTAGTATAGTCATTAAAATAATAATACAAGGAAATTGATTGTAAACTTCTTGTAGTATATGAAGATCGTTACTAATTTGTTTGCAGATAAATTGAGATTTTCGCAGCGAGGTTTGTTTGGCGCGACTGAGTTTCAAACTATTTCTTAATAAAAAAAACCGCTCATGATATTGTAGACGATGTTATTGTAGCCAGAAAACTCTAAAATTTTAGTTTTCATTTTGTGAAGCGTGGGTGTCATCGGATACCATTAGTATAATTTAACGTATAACTGTGCTGTTTCCCATAAAAATTTAAAGAAATTATCAACTTCTTAGTTTTGTGCACTTGAGATCATCTCTAGTATAATTTTCAACTTATTTATGCGATCCTGGTCCAACATCAGTGATTCATTCGCGAAGCTGTTTTATGATCCCTTTACTTCGAGAAGTATTGCTATCATTTGCATTCCCGAATCCAGCTTTCGGTACATTTTCTAATATGGACGTTTCTTCTTTAAAGCCTTCTTGAATGTTTTCTTACTTTCCTTTTTTTTTCACTCTCGGTTCTTGCTTTCCATTTCTTTATTGGTATTTTATACCCTAAATGTAAGGGTACCTGCACAACGAGGCGAGGCGAGAGGAGGCGAGGCTGTATCAAGAGTTTAAGAAATAAAATAATTGCACGCTATACTGTGAGAGTGTTCATAATAACGCTGTGACGAGACACCACGAGGTATCTCGTTCGATAATGAAATTTTTCATTTTTTCGCGAGTTGTAGCGCGCTAATTTTGATAGCTGGCATATTCTTATAGGTTTTTTTCTTTGATATAATCGAAGAGATCTTTACTCATTCTCATATACTGTAAGAATCTATATATGTGGATGATGGAATTTCCCAAATTGTCATCGCTTGTTGTAAAACTGCGGAAAGGGCTGGGCAAACAAAATGTGATTTATTTTATATCGTTAAAAAGCATATTTAACGAATATTTGATGTTGACAAACACAAAATTTGATGACATAATTTGTATTCACACTTCGCGATTTACCACGAAACTGAATGCTTTGTTGTGAACATTACATCTCGAGCTGTATCTTCACATCGCCTCGCCTCGCTTCGTTGTGCACGTACCCTAATAAAGGCTCTAAGAATCATATTCTTGCGTGAAGGATCGACAATCTGAATTTTAATGTATCAGAATTTATTTCTCTGTTTCTTTCCAATTTGTTAAACTCCTTCGATGTTGCCTTACACATGTTGCAGCATTGCCCACTTTTTTATCTGCCATAGTATGGAATAAGTGTAGGTATGTTAAATTTGAGGATGCTGTTGGCTGTTACTACGTCCGTTTGCGTGAAGTTTTGTGCTTAATTTTCTATAAAATCTATTTCTTCTTTGGTGATGTCGTTCGTTTCTTATCGCGGATTTAGTTATTTCTTTTATAACTGTAGAAGCGTCGTTTTAATTTGTTACTCGCAGACACATGTGGGCAGCAAAAGTCAAATGTTCAGCAGGTACCTGCAGGTCCACTAGTCTCTCTTTATAGGTCTATAAGTGACTCTGAAAATATCTGCCCTCAGAGTCAGTTGGGTGGTTGGGGCGTGCAATGAAGGCATACCATCTGCGCCTTCGATTTGGATGTAGGTAAGTGACGTAAAGTTCCCTTCAAGACTGAATGTGTGCCGGCGTTTTGGTTAAAGGCACGAGTTTTTTTTTTATTATGGCAGGTGGCAGCGGCAGGTTTTTCGTGGAACCTCCCCACACTCTCCGTCAATAGCCGAGGAGAGCTAGCGTGCCGCCCTGCAGTCAACGCTGTCCGCCGAGTGATCTGTCAGCTCATGCTGGCAGTCTGGACTTCACTAATTTCCATGTAACTTAACTTTTTTTAAAGGTGCCGACTGCTTTATGAAGTTATGCAATTCTCTTCTTATCATCACTTTTACAGTTTCTCACATTTCTGGAAAAATTTAATGAAATTTCTGAAAATAAGTTATTTCGACCAAATCAAGAAAAAAATTATTGGAATTTGTGGAAGATATTTCTTTTGGTTTAGGTTGTATATACAATAAACTGCAAATAACTGAAATCTTTTTCACTTGACATGCCTTGACATTATAACTACAACCTTAAAAATTAAAGAAATGCCCTAAATTTGCAACTATTTTTCGTGTATTTTTTAAATATAACATAAGATAATAAGCAATAGGTCCAAATGTATAAAAGTATTTTCTAAATATACATATATGTACTATAGCTGAGAATTCTGAATCCATCAGAAATATCAATAGTATCCAAACCACAAATCACTTAGCAAATAATCGAAAAAAAAATACTTTATCACTGAAACACTGTAAACAAATACGTGTGTTACAGACGACAACTGGATTCCGAATGATCTTGCAAGGAACTTATTCATCGAATACTTGAAGGTTGATCTCCACCTAACGTCATGGGTACTTAACTTTAAAGTGTTCTCTTTACCGTCTGGAAATATTTTACATTTGGACTTTGGCCAGCTTTTTCAAACAAATACACCTATGCGTGCGGTCGAGAAATATTGTGTTGTTCAACCAAGAGTTTGAACTGCCATTGGTAGCAGACGCGGGCCGTTCTCAGTTATTGCGCCTGTTTTGAGTGTATATAGCTCGTATTAGTGCCGTGATCGGCAAGGGAAAGGGCTTTAATACCCTATATTTTGTAGTAGTAGTAGTGTATTTTGAATGTAGTTAATCGTTAACCCCCTCTTAACATCTGATTGCTTATTTGGGTGCAAAGATCAGCACAGTATGCATATCACTACTCCTGCCTTCTACTCAGCTATCCGTTTGGCTTGCAGTTTGGTCTCGTTGACGTGGACGACGTGAATAAAAAAAGGCAATATTGGTAGCCCGAATGCTCTGAAGGTATAAAGAAATACCCACCAATAACGTACATTGTCTTCTTGGCGTTACTTTTAAGAAGAAGAAGAAGAACTAAATAATTGTGGAAGATATCAGATGTGTTGTAAAGTGCAAATCAAAGTACGGGAATTTTAAAGTTAAATATCTAAGAAAATATAAGTTTCCGAAAAAAGTTTTTTTGATATTTGTGTTTTTTTACTGAAGTGAATCTTCTGTAGAAATTTTTTCTCCAGCAATCAAAAGTGGTCAAAAGAGCCTACTGAGTTTGAATGGCCAGTCGGAGGGACAGCTTTTTCCCTTTCGCTCTGTTGTGTTCTAGTAGTTCTCGTCATAGTTGGAGTAGATTGTGCGTTTGTGGTAGTATTGCCCTTTGTATTTGCTGTTTAGAGCCGGCGTCTTCGCCCTTTATGATTTAGCAAATAAACACTCGACCGAGCACTCTAAAAAATAAAGCCCAACTTCACCTTTGTGAATTGGAAAAATAATATGCGGACTTTATCAAAATGACGGTAGCTTAGCAAAACATGTCTACTCAGTAGTCGATATCATACTTATCTCTTACTATTTTATCTTGTACTTGTGTACATTATGTATAATTTGTAACGGATTATCTGTTCCTACTTGAACAATCTACGCTGGCTGTAATTGATGTAGAGGCACTTTTAATAATGTACTTCTGCATATGTAAATTTACTAACTTGCTAACAAAACATGAAAACGCACACATCCTGCACAAGAGAAGTGTCTTTGTTGACCTGGATGAGGAAAACAGAATGAAACGATGCCATAGGGGTACTTATTATTGATGATTTCTTGCTAATACTCACTGGGGTAGATTACAAAGCGAGACGACTTGATGATCTTAGTTACCGGTAGTTATGCGACTAAACTCTGCGGAGCTATGCAAAACGCGATCCCACTAGTTATAGACTGGACTCCGAATATCGGATTGGGCATCAATCGACTGAAAACTGATCCCTGCCTTTTTACTAAGAAAACGAATAAATACTCCTACATTGGACCTGCCATTGGCTCCACACGTTTGAAACTAAAGGGCAGAGTAAAATACATAGGAATTTTACTAGATGTAAATCTCACATAGAAGATATAGCGAACAAAGATTTTAGAACCTTCGCAATGTGTCGCAAACACTGACTTATAACAATGAACTGAGCGATTCTCTATTTCATGTGGCACAAAAAATATTGTCTTTCTATATATCAGAGCTTGAGCATCCTTTAAAACGTTTACTACATAAAAACATGCAAAACTCAACCTATCAGATCAAATGAGCATAGTAAATACTATTTTTACCTTATTCTTTCTGCAGTGATTACATCTGCAGCTAACATAAAAACATCAAATGGCATAAGAAAACGTTTAGTAAGCGATATTTTGTGTTCGTAGCCTCAATTCTGCCATAGCGCGAATGAGAAAACTATAAAACTTATGCCATTCTTTGCTATAGGAAAATGACAATTCGCTCAGTTCATTGTAGTCAGTGGTCGCAGAGGGAAAAAGTGGAGACTTAAACAGCGGATGATCCTAAGTATAATGCACACTAGCATTATCCGACCCATTCTAGTCTACGGCTCTGTAGTGTGGTGGAAAGGAATGGATTTAGGAATGGATTTGAATTTGTGCAGTCAATCGTACGTGACATCTACAGGGATAGACAGCATTCACCTCCTCGAGATTATACTAAAAAGCAATTTCAAAACGAAAGCATTATCTAGGATGAAATGGAAATCACACTCTGTGGTTTAATCATTGACACACTCTGTTATCTACACAGATGACTCCAAATGGGAGGAAAACACTGGAGGAAGCGTTTTCTGTGAAGATCTTCACATTTTCTCTACCCCTTCTTCCTTTCCTGCCAAGCATGTGCTACGGCATCATATGGTATCCCCGGAGCTGTTGCCAAAGCTCATAAACAAAAAATAGAAACTTTTCCAGAAGGAAATCAAGGCTATACTTGAAGCCGAAAGATATATCCTGAATTCAGACACTGAGAACAAGGAGATTGCTCTCTGTTTAGATAGCCAAGCGGCTTTCAAAGCTTTGCTAGTACTTTTACTACCTCTAAACTGGTACTGGAGTGTAAAACTACCCTGAAATGTTGACAGTCATAGACTGTCCGGCACTTTATGGTAGAAATTGCAGAAAATTCCACAGAAAAAAAAAAAGGCAAATGACCGATGATTGAAAAATGGTTGAAAAAAGAAAAACAGCCGAAGTAGGAAAAATGGCTAAAAAAAAGAAAAATGGCCTAAATAGGAAGATTTAAAAAAATAATGGCCGAAATAAGAAGAATGTTTCAAAACAGAAAAATGCTTAAAACAAGAATTTTTGAATAAGGAAAAATTGGACCGAAGCAGTACAGGGACCGAAAATAATTGTTATTATTTTTTTGTGAGCGAAAAAAACTATTTCATAAAATTTTCTAGGAAGTAGCGTAGTACAAAAGGAGTCTATGTACTTAGACTAGCTGCCTACGTTGAAATCAAGAAAGTTTCGATTTTAATATATAAATCCAATCCTAACTATTATTGTAAGACACATTTTTTATATTTCAATTTTAACTGTTAAAAAAACTACAGCGATATAAAACTCTTTGCAAGAGTTTTACATATTTCGTCTATTATAAAGAATTAAAAATGAGTTTTTTTTTTTCCTCAGGAAATAAAACTCATAATTCAAGTTTTATATTTTCCTCATCTTATAACAGTTAAAAATGAGTTTTATTTTTTTCCTCAGGAAATAAAACTCATAATCAGAGTTTTTTATTTTCCTCAGGAAATAAAACTTATCAATGGACGTTCTCTATTTTTGTTATCATATATTTGTTAGAAGATACAATTTGTCAATTTTTTTAAACAATTTTGTATAGCAACCGTACGAAACAGTTGCCCGATTGGTCCTATTTTTGAACTTAAATTTACATTTTTTTTTAAAACGGCCGTTTACAGTGAAAAACCAAAGCTATATATAGCAACACCAAGAAAGGGTTGCCGATTACAATTTTTCTTTCCCTAAGAACCTTACTCTAAGAACCTTACTCGGACAGGTTTATTTCTTGAGGGAAAAAATAAAACTCATTTTTAACTGTTAAATGCTGAGAAAAATGATAAACTCGAATTATGAGTTTTATTTTTTGAGAGAAAAAATAAAACTCATTTTTAAATGTTAAACCGAGAGAGAAATATAAAACTTAAGATAAGACTGTTATTTACTCAGAAGAAAATAAAATTCTCTTTTTAACTATTTCATTAGAAGATAAAATATAAAATATCAATAACAAAGTGTTAAAACCACACTTTTAAAATATTTCTCATAACTCTTTCGGACCCAAGGTTGAAAAAATAAAAAATTCCCGAAACAATAAAAATGGCGAAAAAAAACAAAATGGCAGAGAAATCGTTATTTTAAAACTTCAAAAATTAGCAATGGTTCCTGGTAGAAATCAACATATTTATGAACCGCTAAAAAACCGAAAAGAATTATTGTGTTTCAGTTTCAACATTAAAACTTTCAGTGGCGTATACCATATTGGAAATCACCAGGAAAAGTATGAGGGAAATTTAAAAAACAAACTGTATATACCTAAGCTGTCATTCCATATATATATATAAAATATAACAAAAATAAAGACATTAAAAATTATTTTGGTTTTTGCATGTTCATCTGTCCTCCCGATAACTCGAGAAGCTGTTTGTATAGAAAACTAAAATTTCGCACGCGGATTTTTAAAAAAAAATTTAGATTTGAGTTTGAAAAAGGGGAAAATTGGACAACTTTCGTTTTTCGCTATTTATTTAGGTATGCCTGAGAACGCGTCGCTGTAGAGAGCCGAAATGTTGTACACGGTGCTCTCATACAAGTTATAAATAAAATTTTAAAAATGAACTAAATCGGGCAACCCCTTCTTGGTGTTGCCATACAAAAATTTAGATTTTATACGAATACTGTGAAAACAATCAGTCCTAGACGTTTTTACTGAAAAATTCGTCAGAATATGGAATCCTATGAAATTGGTTATAATTATTTTTACTCTCCGATGAACCCTTCTAGAAATATATGCGAAAAACCACTTCAAAAATCAAACTTACACAGATGGGTGGCGTATCATAAGTATTGGTCTTATACAAATTTTAACATTTTTCCTCGTTTTTATTCATCTTTATTATTACCAACCTGATAAAGAAAGCCCCATCAAACCCAAAAATAAATAAGTTATTAGATAAAAACATATATTATATTTCAATCGAATTATGAGCATTTCCAGAACCCATCAATTCTCTCAATTCTTCTCTTCTTCTTCCTCTAGCTAAATTGTTTATCAATCATGACATCATGAAATTTACCATAAAGAAAAACAAAAAAAAACAGATAGATAAATTCTTATATACTTATACACACACAAAGAAATCTTTTCGTAAAGACGTGGTACCTATTATCAAAGTGAAATAATCTCATCCACACATACAAGGTATTCCAGGACGACGATCAAAATTTTGATTAAAGCAGCAATCTTATTTATGACACGGCGTTTGCATATTTGTGAAAGAAATACCAAATGTGTGCCACACACACACATATACACGAACAAAATGAAGGAACTTCTTTGAACTTATGTTCTCGCTACAGCACTCTCCATCAATGACTGAAATGATTCAAAGAGGAACGACTCAACGAAGACTTCTTGCCACTTTTCTTTTTTAAAACGATTTCAAAGAAATGCATCTATCTTCTCCATTTTATGTACCTAAGTATTATATGTAAATAAATAACGACGACTTGAAGTAAGGATCATAAAGAGGTTGGCTTGGCACACTCAAAGGTGAAAAATAAATGAAATCTTCAAAATATTGTGATTTTTCTATAGTATATGAGCGCAATTCTTACATACATACATACATGAATGCACTCAGGAGATCTATTGAAAGGATTTAAGAAGAATTGGGGATGAGTAGATGTACACATCCCCCGGCCGAGCTTGAAATCCATATTCATTGAATTTAATCTAAATCTGATACCATCCTCATATATGTAGGTACTTGGAATGGAACTCATGTACGTCATTCAATGTATTTGAACAGTTCTCCTATAACAAGCCATGAGGACGTCCTTAGTGAGTTACATAGCTTACAAAAGTAGATTATTCTCGATTTCATTTTAGGGATCAAATCTCTAGTTAGGAATATCTAGGGAAGAAATGGTTTTGAGTAATTTAAATAACGAGGCCAGCCAAAATCAATTCACTGGATAGGAGTTATTAGAGTTAGCATAACATGCTATATATAGAATGTTTTCATGGACTCTGATTGCACGTACGCACAGAGAGAGAAATTTATTGTGAGCTTCTGGCCAGAATTAAATTAATTGTTGTTTTTGTTGAGTTTTTCAAATTACGCTAATTCATCTTGCAGCTGGACAACTGTAAAGGAAGTATTTAGTTGTCTCATCCGCTTTATCCAGGCAGGGCAGACATCGCGGATTAAACGTGGTCTCATTTAAAAAAAAAACAGTAAGAGGCATGACTACAGTTAGGTATGTATTGTCAGATGTTAAGCCCAAAATGAAAGTCCACGATCATTTTTATTTAGCTCGTCGCAAAGTATCGTGTGCACTTACAAACGCCTAGGTTAGATTTGAATATTGTAGAACATCGTTACTAATTCTTACATCAGTTTACGTTTGCTTGACAGTGGATACATTTGTCAGAAAGCGACACTCGAAATGTAGTTCTGATACCACATTCAGATGTAAGCGTCTGTTAAATCCAAAAAAGAATACTCTTGAGTTGAGTTGAGTTGAGTAGAGTTGAGTAGAGTTGAGTAGAGTTGAATTGAGTTGAATAGAGTTGAGTAAAGTTGAGTAGAGTTGAGTAGATAGAGTAAAGTAGAGTAGAGTAGAGTAGAGTAGAGTAGCATAGAATTGAGTTAAGTTGAGTTGAGTTTAGTTGAGTTGAATTGAGTTGAGTTGAGTTTAGTTGAGTTGAATTGAGTTGAGTTGAATAGAGTTGAGTTGAGTTGAGTAGAGTTGAATAGAGTTGAGTAAAGTTGAGTAGAGTTGAGTAGATAGAGTAAAGTAGAGTAGAGTAGAGTAGCATAGAGTTGAGTTAAGTCGAGTTGAGTTTAGTTGAGTTGAATTGAGTTGAGTTGAATTGAGTAGACTTGAATAGAGTTGAGTAGAGTTGAGTAGAGTAGAGTAACAAACAACTTTCACTGTCGCTGTAATTCTTACATCAGTTTGCTTAATAGGGGATCACTTTGTCAAAAAGCGACACTCGAAATGTAGTTCTGGTACCACAAAATAGATGTAAGCGTCCGTTGAATCCAAAAAAGTAGAGTTGAGTACAGTTGAGTAGAGTAGAGTAGAGTTAGAGTTGAGTAGAGTATAGTAGAGTAGCGTAGAGTAGAGTAGAATAGAGTAGAGTATAGTAGAATAGAGTAGAGTAGAGTACAGTAGAGTAGAGTAGAGTTGAACTGTAGAAAAGAGCATTGATGACGAAAGAGAAGCAAGGAAGTGGAGTTCGATAGGTAATAATATAATAGATATGTACTTCAATACCCTAGACCAGTGTTTCCCAACTTTTTTTGTGCCATGCTCTCCTAACCATTTCTAAGATTCTTATGCCCCCCCTGACATATACATAATTTTTAATTGAATTTTCACTAAAGAAACTTAAATGATAGGTTTTAGGAACAAATCACTGGGAAATTATTGAGCAAACACAGTGAGTGAATTTTCAAAACATATATTGGAGAACTAAAATTCAAGTACAAAATAATTTTAATGAAAGATTTTTCAATATTATTTTAATTATTAGTAATTATTTATTATTTAAATTTAGTGGGATCCTTGCGTTTTGATGCTTGCTGCAAGGAGATTTTATGTCAAGCTCCAGTTTAGTTAACCAATAAAATTTTCAGATTCACTTCGCATATTTGGAGCCGATGAAACTTTTCAAATTTTTTTTTTTGTAAATATATATATGACATAATTCAATAAAGGCAATGAAACCAAATATCTTCGCTTTTGCATCGTAATCAAGACGATCATTTCAGTCTACAGAATAATATCCAACAGACTAGTCAGGTTGACTTAGAGCTACCGTTTTAATTTTAATTAAGTAACATAAATTAGGAATGATCTATACTATTTTCAATAATAAATAAATATAATTTGAATTCTTGACAAGGCAAGGAAAAATCCACATATTTGTTAAATATATTAAAAATCCGTACACATTTATTAATGCATTCATTTGAACCATAGTTAGTTCTATGATCTGGGTGTAGTATATATGTATGTTCAACAGTAAGAGAAGGTTAGGACAATTAATAGATGAACAGAGAATATGTTTAAAGAACAAAAGCACATTGAACGTCACTTCTATAGCAAAGTTTAGGCAAACCTAACAATAAACGTCTTGACTCATAACTAGGTATGTTATTTCCCCAGAATATTAATCCTATAACATACAAAGCGAATAAATACTCTTTGCACTGACTCAAGCCTAATAATATGGCTTTGATAATAAGGAGACCAAATTACACATGCATACTCTAAAACAGGTCTAACAAAACTTGTAAATAAAAGTTTAAGTGTGCTTATGTCCCTACATTCTTTATAATTTCTTTTAATAAAACCCATAGCTTAAAGGCTTTATGGCAACTATACTTATTCAATATGTCTGACAAATGCTAATTTGCTATGAAAAATTACTCCTAAATCAGTAATTTCATCGACTCGAACTAAACTGACATTATTAATTGAATAATTGAAAAGAATGGAGTTAGCAGAAGTAGAAAAGGTCATAACTTGCGAAATTACTTGTGTATATAGAAAATAGAACCGAAATAGAAACTTCAACTTGTCAATTATTAAATGTTAGAAAAACTTGCAGCCAACATTGCAGTATAAAATTCGGTTTAAAGGGTTAATATATAAAATGATTACGGTTTATAACTAGGGTCATATTGCGTTCCAATATACTACATACTGAGTGTACACCGAGCATATAGCGAGGTGTTTCTCAGTATATAGAAACAGACTTGCGGTTTAGCGCAGATTGCAATACTGAAATTGCAAGTTTCTATCCGGTATAACATCGACAAGGGTTTTATTTGTTCCTTGAAGTTGCTTATTTAATATATTTAGTTTTTCAAAGATATCGACTAAGCAACTCACAAATGCTTTACCATGGACCGTTAACAGATTTTTCGATTCAAGTTTGTTGCTTAAAAAACCACTAAGAGTATCTCATAGTTCCATAAATCCTTTCAAGCAGTTCCCTTTCGAGACCCGTCTTATTTCAGTGTGAAGTTTAAGCTTCGCATTTGTTCTTTACAAAATAGCTTAAAGAGATCAACTCTGACGTCTGACAATGTAAACACGGCTACTAGCATGGCGGACAGAAGTTACCTATACTGGAGGTTTACCCAGCTCGAGTAGTGACTGAAAGTAGTCATACGGTTAACAATCGAATTGCCCCCTGTTGGGCGTGGACCCCACGTTGGGAAACACTGCCCAAGACTGAAAACTTTTGTGAGATTAAAGGTAGTTTACGATGATGACCAAAATTCACATCGCAAGGACATATCCCAGGGACACCTAGCCATATGACAATATGTTCTAGAAGCATGACGAAGTTTAAGAAATTTGTTAAGACTTGTTTCTAATCTATTTGGAAATAAAATAAAAATCTCTTAGAGTAACAAGTTTTAACTATAATCTCAACACTAACGATGTTCGTAACATATACAGCCCCGTACGCTATATACACAGAACTCTATGCATTGGTCATCAGATTGCTCTGACGATAGCATCAATGGAAAGCAGGTTATATGAACCACCTTCGGCTGAGATCAAAAGTGGTTTGCTATTCTAATTCAAAAGGTTCAGTTCTCTTGCAATAACGAACTTCAATAGTAAACTCTGTCATTTATGCTTCCCCAAATCGGAGGGAGAGCATTGATGTCACACGCAGCTTAGAAAACAAATCGCGGTTAGTTAAGCAGTAATGCCGCTTGCCTTAGACCGATAATGGTAGCAAATATAACACAATTCAACACAATCAATAAATATGTTCACCTTATTACCTGTTGTTATAATGTCATTTTGTCTGTACTATCTTTCGTTGTAATCACGCAGATTCTTCCACTCTAGTATTGTCTTAACCGAACCTCAGAAAAACTAACTATTGATGTTCTACCAAAACCAGGGCCGCTATACGTCAATGGTGCTTGGGGTTTAGGAAATTATTAATTTTATTAATTTTATTAAACACTGGCTGCTACACCGTTAAGGAAATTAGTATAGCCCCAAATGAGGAGAATCATCTTAGAGGCTAAACCAAAAATAGGTCATTGAATAATGTCATGGACAGTGAAGGTTTTTCATTGTTCTTTTGATCGTACAGACTTCTCTTAATAGCACACGTTCGTCAGATTTGTGGAAAAAATGCTCACCGCACTGTTTATCGAGGCCCCTTTTTTTCCAAAGGATAATGAAAAGTAGTTAATTCCTACGAATTCCTTGAGAATCTAGTTCATACGTGCGATTCAATTGAACAGAAACAAAAACGAAAATGAATTGGCTATTCTATACCCCGGGTAATTTATGGTGATGTGACGACCTTTTCAATTAAGGGGTGTCAAGTGTATGTATTTTCCCTGGAGCAACATAAATAAACTTGACAGTGCTGCATAATACAAAGAACGTTGCAGCTTGGCATTGTGGAAAGCGGCTTTCAATGTAGAAATGTCGCTCAACTATGTATATACAGCAAGTCTAAAATTAGCTGACAGTTTGAAGCTCGACTCATGATGAATATTGATTCAAATTTTTCCTATACTCTAAAAGTACGTGAAGTGTACACAATTGATGTTGCTTAAACACGCAAATTTGAACAAAATGCAATTAAAGTTGCACAGAGTCGAGGGGTTTAGGTCGCCCACACAGGGGTGTTCCAGTATTGCTATAACTATGTATATACATACATATATCCTGTCCAGTGGATATACAGAATTAAATACAGATCCAGGCTACTCTCCATAGTCAGTTCGCTTCAGCTTTCTAGCGCTCTATGGATTCAGATAATGAACGCATAGATCTTCTGGTGACACTATGCACAGAGGGAGTAAATCTTTTCCTATTCAAATTGCAAATTAGTTCCCAAGAGGTTGAAGAGTTGTGAAATTGTGGTGGAAGTGGAACAGAGTGCGGAAAATATCTTTTGGTGTCGGTTCTTGTGGTGCTGTATTCACAGTTCGCGTACACAAACCAAACTAAAAGCCCCGAAAAGACTACTGTCAGAATTTTTGCATAAGCACCCAACTCTGTTCTGTTCTCGTCCTCGTAAGCTCAATTTTTCACCATTTCACAGCATTCCACCAGTGGTTTGAGGTTGCATAGTTTTTTGGATAAAGACCAGAATTTCTATTTTCTGCTCACCGTGCACAGATTTTCCTCCAACTGTGGAGAAGTCGTTTGTTTCATTTTTCTTGACAAATTATTATAAATTGTTTGGGAAAACATCAGCTGCTACATGTGCATTTTGATATCCTTATTTCCTATGGTCGAAATCATACTGCTAAGGTTAAATTGATATGCGCCAGGATTAAAGCTTTAAAATAATAAATTTTAATTAAATTTAACAATCCACAAAAGCAATATTAACTGAGAAAGAAGGACAGAGAGAGAGGAGCAAATATTTAGATCCTGGGTTTGGTGCTATACAGAATTTCCTCACTCACCCGATGAATACGTAACTTCCTGTACAAGGAGGATTAACTGTAATGAATTATTATTTAGATAAGATATTGATTATTTAGATAAGAAATAAGTTTGGGTAGTTTAGTAGAATCCCTCACTCTGGCGATCCGGTTAGTGAACATTAGCGAAAAGTGTACAGTACAGGGTACAATGATAGATTGACTCCCGAGCACTGACTTATAACAATGAACTAAGCATATTGTCATTTTCCCATAGGAAATAATGGCACAAGTTTTATAATTTTCTCTTGCGCGCTATGGCAAAGTTGCAGCTATCAACACAAAATATCGCTTACTGAACGATTTCTTATGCCTGTTGATGTTTTTATGCTGGCTGCAGATGCAATCACCGCAGGAAGAATACGGTAAAGATAGTGTTTAGATAGTGTAGGTATATAGAATACAAGTATTCTCATTAAAATTTTGACACGTGAGCTGTGACGTGTTTCGTCCTATACCGTATATACATTTCTATTGAAAAGACAGAGAGAATAGGGAGAAAATATTGTGTTCTCTGTACCGTACTTTCCTGTACATTCGGACACAAATGGCGGAACGTGATTCGTAATGAGAATAATTGTATCTCTGTACCGTGGTGTTTACCCAAGGTATATAGAAGACAAGGTATTCCCATTAAAATTTTGACACATTGCAGCTGATGCAGCCTGTGACGTAATTCTGTGACTAATATATATACATTCTTATAGAAGGAAAGAGAGTATTGTGTTCTCTGTACCGTACTTTCTTATACATTTTCACAATATTTCGTCACTAATGGCGGAACGTGGTTCGTAATGGGAATACCTTGTATTTTATATACCTTGGTGCTTACCATGCCCCGCTTCTCTTGCAAATTAAAGTCGAAATGAGTTTAATTTCATATAAGAATGTGTATAAGCGATTAAGATATTTTTTTTAATCTAATTCGATGTTCAGGTGTAAAATTTCATCTGATATGTTGAGTCTTACATGTTTTTATGTAGTAAACGTTTTAAAGGTTGCTCAAGCTCTTATATACAGAAAGACAAATCGCTAGGTACATTGTTATAAGTCAGAGCTCCCGAGTAACAAACAGACACCTCCAAGAAAATGAAGGATCAGGGGTCGTCACAACATAAGAATATGTCATTTCTCAAAGTTTAGAGCTTTATTAGGAAGTAATAGGATAAAAGTTAAAGGCAGCTGGCTACAACTAAACAAAACAAAAATAGGAAGGACTAGAAAAAAAGCTCGAATTGATCTAAGACCAATTCTTATGATACCCTAGATGAATGTCCGTATAAAATTTCGTATGGTCACCGATCTATGCAAGTTTTATTTTTGAAGTAGTTTTTCGCATATATTTCTAGAACGGTTCGTCAAACAGAAAAAATGACCATAGTCAATTTTATAGGATTTCGCATTCTGAAGCAGTTTTTAGTACAATAAAAATATCTGGGACTGATCGTTTTCGCAGTATATGTAAAAAACCTAAATTTTTATATGGCAACACCAAGAAGGGGCTGCCCGATTTAGTCGATCTTTTAAATTCTATTTGTTGTTACTATAAAAAACCATGTACTAATAAATTACAGCTCTCTATATCGACGCGTTCTCCGGCAGTGTCCAAATATATAGTGGAAAACGAAATTGAGATACCTACATGAGTTGGGGTGGGGTGGGGTGGTTAGAGATAAATAATATCTAAGCTATTATCTGACTCGATCGCGCGATTCCGTACTCTAGGGTCTCACTCTGTATCTGCATGTGTGTGTGTGCGTGTATGTACGTGCATACAATCACATGTGTGGGAGAGTGGAGGTCTCTACGTCGACTCATTCTCAGGCAGTGCCCAAATATATAGTAAAACACAAAATTTTGGTATAGCAACTCTACGAAGGAGTTGCCCGATTGGTCCCAATTTTGAACAGTATTTGCAATTTTTATGAAAAAGCCGTGTACAAAATATGAGCTCTCCACCTCGAAGCCTTTTTAGTCAGCTACCAAGTATATAGTGAAAAACAAAAGTTTTGTATGGCATCACTAAAAAGGGCTAACCAAATTTAGTATATTTTTGAATTTTTATTTACCATTGCTATGAAAACACTAGGTACGTAGCAATTTTTTTGGAATGCAACCCTACGAAGGAGTTGCCTGATTGGTCCCCATTTTTGAACTTAATTTAAATTTTTTTTAAGAAAGTCCCATGTACAAAATTTCAGCTCTCTACGGTAACGCGCGTGGCAGTGTCCAAATATATAGTGAAAATCTAAATTTTTGTATGGCAACACCAAAAATTGGTCGCCCGATTTGGTCCATTTTTGAGCTTGTATTTACAATTTTCATGAAAACGCCGTATACAAAATTTGAGCTTACCACGTCGACGCGATCTCGGACTGTTTCCAAATATATAGTGAAAACCCAAAGTTTTGTATGGCAACATCAAGAAGAGGTTGCCCGATTCAGGTCATTTTCGTAATTTTATTTACTGTTGCTATAGACACACCACGAAATATTTTTATGGCAACCGTACGAAGGAGTTGCCCAATTTAAACCATTTTTATACCCTAGATGAAATCTATCAGGTATACTAAGTTTGTCATTCCGTTTGTAACACTTCGAAATAATGATGGTAGAGCAAAATGGATTGGACACCCACGCATAATATTAAAAGTTCTTTTGATTTTTGCATGTCCGTCCGTCCGTCTGTTCGCACGATAACTCGAGAACGCGTATCCTTAGAGAGCTGAAATTTTGTACACCTACCTTCAAAAAAAAAAGTAAAATTAAGTTTGAAAATGAGACAAATCGGGTAACTCCTTCGTGGGGTTGCCATATAAAAATTTCGTTTTCCGCTATATATTTGGACACTGCCTCAAAACGCGTCGACGTAGAGAGCTGAAATTTCGTACGGGATGTTTGTTGCTACATTAGCAAATAAAATGTTAAAAACGGATTAAATCGGGCAACTCCTTCTTGGTGTTGCCATAAAAAAGTTTATGTTTTTTACGTATACTTTGAAAACGATTAGTCCAAGACATTGTTATTGTACTAAAAACTTCTGCAAAATACGAAATCCTATAAAATTGGTTATTATCTTTTTTTGTGTGCGACAAACCGTTCTAGAAATATATGCGAAAATCAACTTCAAAAATCAAACTTGAATAGATCGGTGACCATACGAAATTTAATACGGGCATTCATCTAGGGTATCATAAGAATTGGTCTTAGACCAATTCTAGCTTTTTTACTTGTTGAACTTGTATTTGCAATTTTTATGAAAACGCGGTGTACAAAATTTCAGCTTTCCAGATCAATGTGTTCTCGGGCAGTTTTCTAGACCACGACAACAGCGCCATTTATCGTGTCCAAAACTATCCTATCTTTCAAGCTGGAATTAACCAAACACATTTATAAATTTTCATTGAAATCGGTTGGGCATTTTCGGAGATTAGCGTGTACAAACACAGTGACACGTGTGTTTTATATATTAAGATATTGTCCAAAGTTTAACAAGTATATTTATGATAGGATTGGTTGGGGCTTCGAGCGTCCCGCTATTTTTTCTGCCCCTTGGCGTCGTGGGTAATATGGTGAAAATAGACAACAAATCAGAAATCTGAATCCTGCGATGAGAGGTATAACCTATTATGTTTCTATTCCTGACCTAAAGTAGTGTACTGATTTTTGAGTTCAGTGTGTTGTAAAAGCTTTATTTTAACAAATAAACTAGCACCCCCCATCCTCCCCACCAACCTAGTATAGGTTAGCCCTAAAATTTTTATGTAGAGCAAGACTCTTTTCCCAGAGAATCCTAACATTTCCCAGTCCAATCGTAGTCTTGTCTTTATAACTAATGGCCATTACACGTAGAATCAGTCTGAGGTATCCGAGGCGTGTTTGACATTTTGTGTATAACTCGTTTCAGGTTGGAATGGTACGTTTTCAAATCCAGGGAGGTCGGTGCTTCTAAGAGAGCATTTGGAACTCTCTGAGCTACGATAGTCGGAATGCAGCATTAGTATATCTGCACTTATTGGATATCCAAAAATACAACGTAGGTTTAACATAACAAGTATAAAAGTTTCAAGAAATTGCTGAATCAATTCACCTAAGTACATAAGACCGGGGACAAAAGTAACAGCGTGATGAAGGTAACATGCCCCCTTTTAACGCGTATGAACATATTTAGAAGTGTTGCTCTACAGTTCATATGCGTACGCGTATGAACATATTTAGAAGTGTTGCTCTACAGTTCATATGCGTACGCCGGTGCTGTATCACATTGGTTAGTTTCAGCCGAACATTCATACTTATCAGTTGGACGTCGCACAGCTGAATTTGTATATTTGTGCCACTCATGTAATTTTTCTTCTAATTTTGTATTCTTCTTAAAATCCATAGTTACTTCGGTGATTGTTTCTGGTTCTGTAACTCTCTATATTTTATTTCGACAATTCCTGTGTGGCTTTTAGGTAACGATATATTTATTTCAAAAACTATTACAGGGGACAAAAGTAACACGACACCTCGGAATGTTAAGAATACAAATAAAGCTAGTAATTTCTAGGTATTTACTTATAATATATATTTGAAAATGACACACTATAACAATAAAAAATATAGCTGATATTATATTTGAATTATATTTTGTTGCTTTAACTTTGAATTATGGTTATTTAATTTATTGTTTTATAGAGCGAGAAAAAATTTACTCTTGCCTTTTTTTATTTATATTATATAAACGTTGATTGTTGTTGTTATTAAAATTATTTTTTACATAATTTACTTAAAACAAGCAGTAGTACTTTTGACCGGACTGCATGTTACTGATGTCCTAGGCCCCTACGATTTAAATAAACATCGCCCCGTGTCTCTGAAAAAGCCTTATAGTTCTTTAACAACTTCATTTGGGAAACTGAAAACTAGGTGCATTTATAGCGTATTAAGTCATTTTTGTGAATATGTAATTTATATATTTCTATCTATATATCTATATTAGGTATTTGACAGCTGAGGCAAATGTAAAAAATATTACTTTTGTTCCCGGACTCCCCTACCCATGGAGAAACAAAAGAAAAATATATTTGGCAAGCTTTTTTCAAAATGTCAATTACTTTCGAACAATTCAAAATAATTTACGGCCTCTTTTCAGTTTATAGAAGAAAAAAAATATCCCAGTCATTAAAAATACGAAGCGCTTCCTTCCGATTATATTCCCCGGCAGCAATTCTCAAAACCAACCTACAGCCTTCATAGTAGTAGCGCACCGATACACGCACTCCCGAATTCATAAATATTATATTTTAAAATAAAAACTTTTTTCATAATTTTTTATTTTTACCGTGGTATAATGAAAATATCTGAAAAGCATAAACTTATGAACACACACACACACTAACAAATTAGGCAATTTTCACATCGCCTGCAGAAATTCACTCTCATTGTCAGCTCTGACACAGATTCCCATTGAGAGTCCCCTTCCCTGTTTTTGGCATATTGACAATGAACTCATCCAGACTGTGCTTTATCTGATAAATTTTCTGTCCAAAAATGGCATTGCAAGCTAACAAA
This sequence comes from Dioctria linearis, assembly GCA_963930735.1. Classification (NCBI taxonomy): domain Eukaryota; kingdom Metazoa; phylum Arthropoda; class Insecta; order Diptera; family Asilidae; genus Dioctria; species Dioctria linearis. The sequence goes on along the minus strand of OZ005744.1, from coordinate 124,860,265 downwards.
AATGTAACTCTGCATAAATACAAAAATGTAAAACTCGGACCGGACCGAGACTGTTGACAAAGCTGCCAGATAAACCGTCCAACAAGAAAATATACACATGTCGGATTCAAAAAAGGGTCATAGAAAATATGGAAGAAATATATAACACGGATGAGGTCCTACACCGAGAATTGGAAAATCGTCCAGTCCATTACTTACATAATATACTCGTGGTGCATGTATGGCATATCAAATTCCTCTAAATTGCTGCATAAAATTTCCTATTACTCCCACTAAATAACTTATGGACGAAGGAATCATATTGATCCTCAATAAGTCCTTGGAAGAACAGCAAGAAGAGATGAATATTATGATTCCAATATATTTGTATAGGTTCTCCATGAAAAATTATGCCAATCGTTTCCCATATTGGGCGCACTTATAATTCACATCGACGACGCTCAAACATTTCCAATAGGACATTTTCTGAAACATTTGTCATCCACGCAGCGATGATGCCATTAATCTTCGTTTGCGACTTCGACGTGACAAAGAGAATCCTACTGGTGACCTTATCCGTATTCTTTAACTCAATTTTTTTTTTAATTTTTTTTTTTTTATCTTTTATTGGAATCAATGTAAATCGAAACATTATTTAAGGCCAGAGACAACTGTTTCCAAGGATAATAAAAAACAAACAAAAAGACAACTACGATTTCTCTCTATTTGGAAATTGACGATGAAGCTGTAAGCCTGCTGTCGTACATACTATCCGAGGCGTTTCGTGGAAGAGGAAACATTTATTTTTAGACAATTTTCAAATTGTTGTTGATGTCGCACCATATGTGACTTGTGCTCTGATCTATCTTTGTTTTACCAGATTTTATGAATATATTTATTTGTTTAGTTTTTTGAGCGATTATATAGATGGGATTTGTTTAGAAATACTTAAGGATCAACATCCGTTGAAAAATTGGATTTAATCATTTCTATTGATTCCGAGAGCGCTTTACTGAAAGTGAATATAGACATAAGGCCTAAATTACAATTTCGACTGATCAGTCGACTGCGACTTTGCATAAATGCTAAATGCTTATGACAAGATACAATTGCATCGTCGACTTCGACTGCGACTGTGACTGAAACTAAACTTTGCTCAAAGTGCAAAGTTGGTGTCGCCTGCGGCCAACTTCATTTCAATTACAGCAGTCGGCACTTCTGGTTTGTTCAAGCAATTGAATCTCTAATTTCAAGTTTTGCCTCAGCCTCTACTTCGACTGAAAATTATGTCACAGTCGATAGATCAGTCGTAATTGTAATTCAGACCTAATGTATGTTATGGAAGCAATAGCAACGCCTTAATTGATACTGTGTGACAGATTCTACAAACTTTTATAAGGTGTGGTGCCCTGTTCTCTGTTTTTGGATATACCACAGGGATCAGTACTAACACCATTCCTATTTCGACCATTTATTACTGATATAAGTTATAAATGATATATTATCTACTATTTGGGAGATCGATTCTAATGTGAGTGTTTCCTGAGTGTCCGTATTAAAACAACTAGCATTACTTTTTTAAGGGCTCACCTTAGAGAATCACCAAATTATTGTCACCGTTATCTCAAGAGTTCCCCAGGAGCTCATACTTTCTTTTCTTTCTTAAGTTTCTTGAATCATCTATTTTCTATTTGGTCATAGTCCAATCATTGGGTAGCTCTACCTAGAAAGTTTTGACGGGAGTTTTGAAAATTGATATTTTTATAGATTTCGATGTGCTCTTTCCGAATTTTCACTTTGGCATAACATAGGACATAAATTATAGGAAATTTTCTCTAGTTTAATTTATTACATAAATATTTTCATCGTAAAATGAGTTGGAAGGGAGATATTGCCAAAAAAGTGTGGGCGCCACTTTTTCAAAATGGCGGCGCGAGCGGCAGAGATACGAGGTTGCAAAGTGAAAATTTGGAAAGAGTACATCGAAATCTATAAAAATACTAATTTTCAAAACTCCCGGAAAAATGTCCAGGTAATTCTCTTTTTGAGCACCAAATGACTGGACAACATGTGATTAGACTACAGCAGCTATCTAATGTCGAATTCTTTTCAAACAGCTCTACACCGGGAAGTGGAGCCTCACATGCTTTTGTTGTTGCATTACAAAAACAACAAAACGTAAAGCTCCACTGCACCGGTGTGGAGCTCGTTAAAAAGAATTCGATGCTAATTATTGGGCTGCCATCTATCGCTTATTATCGCGGTGTCTGTTAGTTATTAAAGGCCGATTCGCACCGCCGCGATAACGATAGATTGCTACACGTGGTTTTCAATGTACACGCTAACACTAACGCGATAGATCACAGCGATACAAAGAATTTCTGCAGCGTTTGACCAGCGATTCAAATGTCTATTTCAGTATGCACAATTTTAGTCATCAATCGCGAGTTTTGGGATCAAAATGGATTAGTGAAAATTCAAGTTGGTGTTGAAAAATGAATTAAAATCATATAAAGGAATTCAAAACATTATAAAAGTAGTAGAAAAAAGGACAAAGATGAGGTTGATATTGCCAAGGAGTTGAATACAGTTTAAGAGTACTGTTGACTTGGCCACTGGGACCCTAGAAACACCGCGAATAAAGTTGGTTTACTGTGTCCTTCCTTAGAGATTAAATCTAGCCTAGAATACAAGTGGGAAGTGCTAAACGAAGTGAGGTTATAGTACATGTACAAAATCGTTGTTGGATTTGGAACATTTCTTCCGTTAGTCTTCTTCCATTAACTTCAAAGCTTATCAAATCCCCCATTCTGGATTAAGAGGGTTCTAAATGTTGAGTGTAATAATTATCGTTCTAAATCGCGATTTTTAAACGCGTTTTCAATTATCTACTTATAAGGCTGTGTAAATTTAAGTATTATACTGATTTTTCTGAGATTCTTGTTGAGTATACCTTGCTGCGAAAGGACGCATCAAGTAAAATTTTAAAGGGAATTCTTAATCGTCAAACGAGGTATAAGGTGTTCTTTGATATTGATCAGGCAAACATTTGGTGGTATTCGTCGAACGCCGTATTCAAATCATCTCTATAGCCGAAACATTTATAACACCTGCGTCACTACTTTTTCCATATCTTTCAACGTTGATATATAAAAATTTATATTTTTCAGTAAGACAAACTTTTTCAAATTGAAAAAAAAAGTTGTGCCAGTATAAGTCGAGCTAGTACACATCGAGTTGACACATAATCGATACTAAGCCAATCCAATTGGGAAACGGCAGACAATTACAGCAATATGAACAATTTTCTTCAGGAACGTTTTATAGAGCGTGTATTGCATTGATATCTGCAGTTGTCGTGGCCCGTCGGCCTTTCTCGCCATCTTTTAGCGCTTCCATTTCCCGCTGGAGATTTAAGATCTAGAAATATACACGGAAAATCTACCATTATAGCGGTTCAATCAAACCAGATCGTCTTACATATGAGGCTCATTTATTTATTATGAGGGAAAAAATTTCAGTACCAAACGATACACTCGCATCACAGCATCCAATTTTATGTAGAGAACATAATAAACCAGAGCACGTACAGTCCAGTACAAGCCATTTAACCGACCACTCATAAACACTTATAATCCTATTGACCTCCACCGGAATGTTCAGTTCAGAACTAAAACCAGTAATCATCAGCCACACAGTAAAAAAATTTCCCTAAAATAAATGACAACAATTTGTGCCACGAAAGTTAGGTATTTGTCGATAAGATTAGGGAAAGCTCCAACTTGGAAAACGTAGATTAGGCTTTTAACCCTAAAATGTAAGTAGGTTTTTCTCCCTTAACTGTAGGGAATTTTTGTTTTCCCCTCTAAACTTTAGGGAATATTGCCTAAAATGTAGGGAATTTTCAATTTTTTTTTTATTTTCCCCCCAAAATGTAGAGAGCATTTCCTAAAATGTAGGGAACATTTCCTAAAATGTAGGGAATATTAAAATGTTGTTTTGCTATTCTCTAAAATTTAGGGAATATTCCCTACGCCACACTTCACCATACGTGATAGAACACCACACCCCCTTTAAAAAACATAAGAACGAGTTGAATACATTGCTTATAGCCCATACTACTAAGTAATACGGAAGTTATGTTCGTGCGCACGCTCAAACAAAATATTGAAAAACAATATATGACTTTTCAAAAACAATATGTGAATTATATAAACGAAAATATATTTCCATAAAAAATGTAGCATAATACCTAATTTATTGAATGTTCTCTTCCTTATATCCAATAGAGCTTAACATTTCGGGAATTTTACGTACTTTACAGGTTTTCTGGTGCCAAATACCTAAATTCATTGAATGTTCCTTTGATTTGGGGAAATTAAACTGATTTTCCCATTATATCAATTACATTTATTTTTAAGGAAAAATTTGTCTTAAATTTAGAGAATGGTTCTATTATTTTTTACAGTGCACAAAAGAAGGTGTGAGTCTTAGTTTGTACGCGCATCTTCTGCATTAGCTATCCTCGATCTGCTGCCACATTTGTAACCAAAAAAAGAAAATTTTTAGTATACATCGACAGTAAGGGTATTGAATTGAAGCTATCCTCGATCTGCTGTTGTTATACTTCAATAAATCTTCAACAATGTGCACAGTCTGCTTCATAAAAATAACACAACAAATTTTAAAGTGAGGTTATCATAAAAATGTGAGTCAAATCCAAAAATGCTTACTAAAATTTTTCAAGAATATTTCATGAGGAATCTCATGGTCGGTATTAAGCATACTCGTCTTGCACTAAGATAGGTACACCTACCCTCTGTATAATGGAAAGTAGCTATAGGTATACATATGTACATAAATAAGTATCACTTCGGCATTTCACTTTACCTTAAAGATGCCAATAATTAAAATATCTGCACGTAACTCTCTACGTAAAACAAACTCTGACGGACGTGAAAATACTTGCTCCGAATTCCTTAGAAGTGAATAAAGTGTGTGGCGGTAAATTGGAATTTCTCCCTGCCTTCGTGCATAAAAAAGGAGATTTACGAAATTTCTAAAGTTTTACATGCTTCACCTCCATCCTACATAATTGTCTCTCCTTGGAATAAGTATTTAATTTTAAAAGTGTTTCACCTTTATTTACCGTTGTACATATGTTTCTCAAGTATAGACTTTATGGAGGTCGTTTGACATTTTAACTTTCTTAGTGGTATAATTTTTATGAGCAGGATATGTCTAACATTATGAATCACATAACTAGGTAGGTATTAGGTAGCATTAAAGTATAAGAACTTTTAGAATTTTAACATTTCAAGTGTGCCTGTGTGGTAGAACTACCTATTTATGAAGTTTCATCAGGGATTTGTTATATTAAGAAGAAATAAATTTCTTACATTTCTTGACAATTTATACTTTTTGGAAATCTGCAAATCTATAGAATTATATATGCGGGTGTCCCAAATTAGAATAGTAGGATATTGAGTAACAAAAAAAAAATAAAGCTATATCCCTTGAAATGGTGCTGAAATCGTATATTTACAATAGTAAAAAAAAATGTTCTACTATACCCCATGCAGTTGAAGTAAATATGTCACACTGAAGTTCACCTGTGGACAGCTGCCGCGGGTGAAGTATTTACGCGGAATTTGTAACTTAGCAAAAATGACAACATAATAACTCACGAAATTCATTAAAATAGGATTACTAAATTTTCAGGTCTTCCTATAAGTACCTAATGCAAAATTTTTTCCGTTATCTTCCAAATGAAAAAAAAAAACTTAGCTGATGCTCTCCATCGATATATCTGCTAATTTTTTAATATTTTCCTTGTAGTAATCTTTAAAGTGAAATATTTCACAAGTACCCTTTTGGCACCCTCTCTACTATTTATGTATATCCCTTTGCTGTAAATATACCTGCAGACTCCGGAATACATAGTCTAATGCTGTGATGTCTGGTGAGTAAGGTTGGTTTCCCATCCGAATCCCAGAATTTTTTTCAGCGTTACTCTTAGTACATATCGATGCATTAATAGGAAATTGGGATAAGCGTCAAAATGTAAACTTTTAAAAATAAGGTTTAAAGGTTAAAATTTCGCAAAAAAATCATTAAAAATCAACTAATACCTTCAATATGTCCTGAACTATATCTCTAATTGATGGTATTGATATTTTCCCAAACTATTACTAACTAAATAAATGTTGTAAAAAGGCGTAACTGTCAGATTTATTGTTTTCCATGACAGGAAGAAGGGCCCAATCTGTTTTGTCAACCTTTTAAAGGAATAATCTAGTTAACCTAAATTCCATGAGATCATAGCAAACTGGCTTAACCTTCTTAAGTACACACAACTTGTGGAAGAAAAAAAAAGGATTTAATAGTTTTGGTTTTAATTAGATTATTTATTTATATTATTTATTATTATTAAAGATTATCTAAATCAGTCAAAACTTAAAAATTACACCTTTAAAACGAAAATCGTTAAATAGTGCTTTTAGGTGCCCAAAATGATTAATGTTCGGCCGATAATCAGCTACGGCTCCAATGTCTGGTGGATGGGACTCGGACGAGGAAAAGTAAGCTGGATGTGCTGTCAGAAGCTCAGAGGGCTACTTGCCTGGGAATAACTGGGTGTCAGTGCACAACTCCCACGGTGGTACTTGAGGTTATGCTTGATTTATTGCCGCTAGATCTCCATTGCAGAAGAGTAGCGGCAATCATCGCTGTCAGGGTAAGGGCTGGGGGTTGGTTGATGGTGAGGGTTTTTGGTTATTGCAGTATACTGCAGAAGATAAACTGTAAGGATTGTATGGAAGAAATAAATTGACAAATACCTTCCCTAACTTTTGATGGAGGCGTCAATGCAATGATGCCCACCACCAGGAGTGATTGGAATGGGAAGGAAATGTTGTGAATATCCGACATTTCTATTTCTCTTCTATTTCTACGGATAGATCTAAGACGAGTACAAGCATAGGGCCTGGGTTGTACTCCAGACACTAGCAGTGGCACGAAGCTTATACAATTGCAGGTCTATCTCTGGAAGTCTTTTAGGTTAGTAGCAGTAGGGAATGTCAGATATTTTTCATTAAAAGTTGCTGCTATGTAGTAGAGACTTAGGCAAGCAGATTCGTTCTTAGCTTATATTTTACATTAATTTATGAATTATCCTTTTTCTTAAATGTGGCCACCCGAATTTCACTTGTTCTACCAGTAAGGTTACATTTGAAATACTTTTCGCTGATAAAGTTCCATATCAAAGCTGTACTGTGTGTCATCAATTCAATATTATATGGCCTTAGGTTTTGCTTGCTGTTGTAAATATTGTATACTATTTTGAAGGCGCACAATGATAAACATCATATTTTTTAAATTTTACTGTAAAGAAAGCACTGTCTAAATAAAAGAATATAACTGATGTTCAGTCACATTTATTACAATGATAAAAAGCTAGATAAATTGGGCATGAGCATAATAAAAAAAAAAGAAATGTAAAAAGGCCCAACTTTAAATTTTTGTTTGAGCATTTTGCCTTATCGCCATAATTCCCAAATTTGTTCAAATTTCCTTTGGGTAGTAACAAAAAACACCCCTCGGTCTCCAAATCACCGTTGGGATAAACCACATATAAATGATCATATGGGAAACAAACCTAGTCCAATTGACGCACAAAAATCGTGCGATTCTAACGGTGTATATAACTCAATTTCTCGAAAAATCTCGCTTATCACATTTTGCCTTTCAAGCGTCGATATGCGCTGGCGTTGGTGAAATAGGGCTCTCTTCTGTTGACTAACCTAGGTCGTTTCCCTAGTATCGCTGACCTTAAATGCTCCAGTTAAAATAAAACAGTCGAAAATCTTGCCGGTGTCCAATCATCATATTAGGATATCTTTGCTCATAGTAGAAGTCCGAAGTCCGTAGTGATTGTTCGGTCCAGCTCCAGAAGAACAAAATGGATAATTCCTTCATACTGCACCAAATACTAAGTATAATCTTCTGTCGGTGGAAGTCCTGTTTAGGTTGTGATGTGCTGAGTGCATCACGATAGCGCCAATCCATTTTACGCTTGTTGTTATTGTAACAGGTCCACTATTCATCACCGGTAATGATCCATTCAAGAAACAGCGCATTTTCTATCCTGACGAGGAGATGATGGCTAGGTGGTCAGGTATTTTTTCCTGAGCTATTCAGTGACATTAACGTGGTAAATGTAATGCTAACTTTTCCAACCCCGACCTTAGTTAAAAAACCTAAAGCTATAATAAAAAAAACATTTGCGAAAATTTGTTTCTCATTAAAAGTTATTCCAGCTGTAATAATTTATTGCAAAATAACTGGAATTTTCGGTGGCAACGGTTGGTAATTGCTGAGAGTTTTTCTAGAAAAGCAAGATATTATATTTTCATATTAAAAAAATTAATATTATTTTTTCATTACATTAGGGCTATATGTGCATCCACAAAATTTAGGAGATCAAAAAATCTCCATTTGGGTTTATTCACCGCTCAACTTCCAGACAGAGTAGTCCGCATTTTGGCCAACTCAAGTCTATATGTATTCCTCAGAGACTTCCACCTCGCTTTCAATTTCTCCTCTAAGTAAAAATATATTTTTTTAATTCAAATAATTCAAATAATAAATACTGCTTCATAATCACAATTTTAATTTATATTAAGTAATAAGTTTTCAAACGTATAGAAAAATTTTTAAAAGTAATAATTAATTAAAAAACAATACAATACAATACAATAAAAAACACAAAAATGAATTAAAATAAAAGCACACTCACTAGGAATACCAATTTCCTCGCTTATTCTTTTCCACACATTTTCCTTTTTACAATTATTTTTGTAATCTTTGTCGCTTTTCTCGTACAACAAGAAATTTTCCTTCACCATTTCAATCAATTTTTCTTCGTATGGCATTGTGAAGCCGCTGAAAATCAAATATCAACTGATAGCGGCTGCGGTCCCCAAATCGAAGCCGGAGCGAGAGCCGAAGCCACCATTGTGTCTTCGCTTTAATGCAATTTCGGCTTACAGTCAGGTTTACAATTATATTGTCCCTACAGTCTACTCTAGTACTGTTGACTCTATATAAAAATATTTTCATCCAATAATGAAACTAAAAGTTATAAATTTAATTCTGAACTTAACAATTTGTTTGACCTCTATTTTTTTTTTTTTTTTTTTTTTTTGCAAAAAGGTGATTAACATAATATTTTTTTTATAACGACTATAAACTGTAGACTCTTCTCTTTAATTTGACCTATTACACCTATATTACACTTGCTATCTGTATGCATTATTAGCTCACATCGTATTCAGATCGTATCGAAATTAGCCGATATGTTTTTAAAATGACGTGTCACTAAGCGAACAATTATCTTTGAAAATAGGTTTCAGAATAGCTTTGAGAATGGGTTAAGAGCTAATAGCTCTGTAACGGCCACAGATAGTACATAGGGTGTTAAAGTTCCAATTAAAGCGGAGCATCGACAGTTTATAGTTTTTATAAAAAAAACGTTGCATTAATGACCTTTTTGCAAAAAAAATATAGGTCAACTAAGAAAAAAATGGTAAGATAATCCCAATTTTTTAGTGTAGACCACAATAACTCCTGAGGGTAGATGAGTGGGGGCAATTTTAGAAGTCGTTGGAAAGGCCATGAAGTTCTGCATACAATGTGCATTCATACGGTGACCGTACGCTTTGTACTTTTTAAGATACATCGGCTGTGTTCACGTCGGCGACTGCAGTCGACTGCAGTCGACTTTAGTCAATTTGACTCAGAAAATGTCGTTCTGGTCGTACTCAGAAGTGTACATGGACACGGCTCTTTTAATTATATGTGTAGGCGGACGGGGCATTTTAGGGAGTGTTCATATACACCAAATTGCGTTCACGTCTTCAAGTCAATTTGACTGCAGTCGACTTGAGTCATTTAACTTCGTGCTCCTGAGGTGGAATTAAGTTAACTCGCGCGAAAAATAGCAAAGTTTTTCAAAATGGAAATGGATGATAAAATTTTTGTGGTGATTGGTGAATCAGATAAGAACTAAAAATGTAGCAAATCTCATAAAAGATTTTAATTTCAGAGTTTTTTTTTTAGGGTACGAGGAAGCTTAAACGAATAATTAATAATCGAAGCACCAGTTTCTCGTCTAGCGTCCATTTCCTTTTTTACCTCTTTGACTGCAGTCGCCGACGAGAACAGACCCATGGTGTTTTGTGAAAACCTAGCATAATTTCTTAATCATCCTGTAACTCCGAAACATGGAGGAAACACTCTGTATATCGGTGATGTTTGATTTAAATATTAGCTCCAAAGTTAATATTTTCAGTTACAGCCAGTTAAAGGTTTTCACAGATATACAACAAAAAGATTGTTTGATAAAGGTATATACACTTTATATATAACTGGTCTTAACAGAAAAATGACAATTTTGCAGTTAGCTTATCTCAATCAAACACCACCAACATATTCTTTTCTCTATTGTGAAATATAGATAAATAAAAACGAAATTTATTAAAAAATTCGCCTTCTTCTATACCTTGTTATTAACCTAAGTTGAAATTGAAACAATTTCGAAATGAATCCTACGCGAAAGTAGGCATCTAACGATGTCCTCTGCTTGCAATGAATTTTAAGAAAACTCATATTTAAATTTTCCATTGCTGCACTGTAAATTTCGTAAAACAGTATATCTACATAAGTAATGTGCTGAAGAAAAAAAAAGTTCCTTTAGCAGGTTATGATATATACTGTAGATATCAATCATTCTACATGTATGTATGTGTATGAATGGATGAGCTTGATAGAATACTTCCAGCTAAATGCCAAAAAAAGTAGAAAATCAGTGATACCATCATAAAATCGCGATTTTTTCCCACATTTTCAACTCGTTAAACTGCGTTCTCATCTGTAATTTTAGCTTTAACGTTGAAAATGAAAATTAATTCTTAATTTGAGTGGATAAATATTTTTAATAACAATTTTTAATTTTTTTCTTTACAGGCTCAACAATGTAAGTATTTTTTGAGACATCATCACTAGTGAGTAATATGTTGTTAAAAATTTTGAATAATTGACTCCCCTCTTTCCCAATTTCTCAGCTGAATATCTGTAATCTTTTGTTTTTTTTTTCAACCTATGTGAATGTCCGTCAGATTGCGGATTATATGGCGGGTAGCATTCAAAGTTATAAACGGTATTACAAATATGGAGTGGCACTTAAAAACTGATCTAACACACTGGATAAGTTGTCTGGTCAAAACGGTATTTGAGCTCTGTAAATGAAATTTCAAGGAATTTGCAAAGACCCAGGTTGATTTCAGTTGCGTAGCAAGGGCTTTTGGGAATTAAGCCCCAACTTTTACCATGTCATAAAAAATTTCAATGTAAAAATAGGCGTGAAAAAATTTTAATTAATTAAAATCTATAAAAGGATAAAGTTAAGAATGTTTACAACGCCATCATACGAACTTTCTGATTAGCAAACTCGTTGATCACACTCTCGAAGTCGATTGAGTCAATCAGATCTCGTTCAATGGATAAAATCGACAGATTGTTCAATCTAGAATCAGCCATCGTTGACAGTAGATAATTCTTTATAAGTTTCAACTTATAGAATGTTCTCCCGCAAGTCGTGACGCTGATGGCCACAGTAAGGAAGATTTGTAGCATAACGTCGATATTTGGGACTGAATCAGCCAGGCTGAGCTCTTGAATAAAGCGCAGAAGCTGTAAGGGCCCTTCCGCCTTCAATGATTTAAGATGTTCAGATTTTGGAGAAGCTTCAATAAATTTGTGCGTTCCAGCAGAAACTCATTCTTGTCGATATCGTCAGTATCCAGCTTGCGTGAATCTTGCTTGATTCTGAGGTCCAAAAGATTACTTATAGTCTGCAGATGCTTCGTCTTTAACTGCGGAATCTGGAGTGCTGGCCAGTACTTGGTCTTTTTTACTTGAGCATTTTTCTACTGACTTGGTCACCCAGAAGGTTGATGAGCTTGTTTTGGATTTCTGTGGACATGTAGTTTTTGTTTTTCCCAAATCGTCTCTTCACCAATTCAAAAAAGTTTTTGCTTGGTTTCCGCTATATCTGCTTTCGTCACCTCAACAGCATGCGAGGTTCGATGCTCAGATTTGTGAATACACAAGCGTACTATGGCTATTTAAAATTGGAACCATTGAGTTAGTTGTGAAAATTGAGCGGCCTAGCCTAGATTTAACAGCTACTCACAATGATTTGTAGGCAAACATTTTTAATTCACAAAATATGCGATAATACTGGCATTTTCTCCAAAAATTTTGATACCTCCTTATTTTGGTGGCCCAGGCGGTCCGCTTCAGTTGGCGCATCCTTGCTACACCATTGTTGCACTCATTCTGGAGAAATCGAAATATTTCATATTCGTTTATTGCCTTGAAACAGAGTATATTACAACATTTTACAAACTTCCGAAAAAATGATTGGACATATGTATGATGTATTTGGGTCTTCTAATTTTCGTTTTTGTGGATTATACAACATTGAAAAAATACATAAATGGTAAAAAGTTTATTTTTTACGAAATTTGAAAGTAGTGGGTGGTACTTATCAATAAGACTCCAAAATTTCGATTGCTTTATCATCGAAATAATACTTCGGTCAGTTGCGAGTCGGTATCAACGAACTGTCGATCGACCCAATTTAAGTATATTTCAATTTAATGCAAATTTGCTTATGATAATTAAGGTCGTAGTCTGGTAACTTGGTTTCGAAAAATCCATTTTTTTTATTTTACATAATTCGAAAGTACTATATATTGAGAATATACTGTAAAAATGTTAGACCGAAATTCGAAATATTGACGAACTTATAGCACTTATACGCGAGCGCATCGCTGAGCCGCACGTCAGGCGCAAGCGGCCGGAACCCTCTATTGTTTGCGCGTTAGCTTAATGCCTGCTCCGAGCGTCGGATACCTCTATGTATACTAAAAGTTTTACTACACATACATTTACTTTGAAGCTCAGTTATATCGAAATTCAAAACGAACAGTCAGTGTACGTTCATTACTTTGCGCGTAAACATCTCCCAAGAGCGTGAAAATGGATCGGAAAAGAATGAAACGCGATACAGAAGTCCTGGCGATTCTGCGATCAAAAAAAGTTTTCATGGCAACAGATATACCACCGAACAAAATACGGCCAAGACACTTCAAATTGCTGCATGGACAGCCGCATGCACTTTCAACGAAGGGTTTTTACCTGTTTTGAAAACCATGGAGACCATGGGAGTCACAATCGGCCCGCACGCTATGGCTTACGCTAATCTGTACAACAGCTCTCGTATTTCGTAGGCGGACAAGGACGCAGCTTACGCTTCTAAAATTGCCAGAATGAGTCGCAGGTCAGAAAAAGTTACTAACAATGAGGCCTATGAAGAAGTTGAAGGTTTATTATACGCGCCCGGGATAGACGATTAGTGTAAGTATGATTTTTCTATAATAAATCTGTTGTTAATTAAACGCGATTTTCTTGAAACAACGGTTTTACGGTCGGCCCGGGTAATAAAAAATTTTCTATCCAACCGATTGGGCTGAAATTTGGATATGTTATTCTACTCATCAATAGCTTTCGCAGGAACTAGGATCTTTTTTTTTCGTCCCTAACTTTCCATTTTACAGCCCGATTTCCACTAAAAAAACTCACTTTTTTTTCGAAGTCCACCATTTTGTTATTTTTCAAGAAAATTGTTTAATCCTAGTTCCAACCAGAATGACAAGCTTACAGAACAATAATCTTTTTGATTTTTTTGTCTCAGATGTCCTCAACCGACGAAATCACCGGGGCCAACCACCTACCTTTTTTTAGACGCTCATTTCAGTGCTACCAAACTATAAAAAAAAATCAAAAAAAAGAAAAAACAATTTTTTTGTATACTCTTAGATACCCTTAATAATATATTAAAAAATCGTACTGATTGAATTTTATTTTCCCCTAAAAATAAAATTCCCGCAAAAGGCATTAAAAAACGTGCAAGTTACCAGACTACGACCTTAAATAATATTCAAACAGATGAACGCAAGAGTAATTTTGTAGGAGGTATCTAATAAGTTATCACAAAAAAACGTTTTTTTTTCCAGCAACTATGAGATTGACAAAAAACGCCGAACTTTCAATGCCGACTCACCCTGATAATATTAAAATTTTTGCTTTAGATACCTATATCAGGGGCGGTATTTTTTAAGCAATTCACCAAAAAGTTTGATTTCTTCTTGGAATCCTTTTAAGTGGCCTTTTTAAACGATACTCCACACAAGTTACAAAAAAAAAACTTTTTGAGGGACCAAAAAAATATTTAATAATGTTTGACTGTTGATATATGTATGTGTGCGTCATAAAGATCTAACATTCTGCCAAATTTCAAATACCTACGTCACGTCGTTTTCAAGAAAAACGTCTGTGATAAATAGAGAGACGGACGCACGTCCGAGGTTCCATGTTTTTTTCTTTTGTTGTACAGAACCCTAAAAATTACTTAAAAAATGTTACTCGAATAAGAGATATAATAGATATAGATACCGATATGTGTTTAATTACATGTGTTGAGAATTTGCCCATAGAAATATGTACATCATGTTAATGGGGTCTTTAAACTCCATTTTGTGAGATATTTTATTATGTAAATCAATTTGTTTAAAGAAATTCAAATGCTTCATCATTTCAATGGCACTTGCAAATTATATAAATTAAGGAGTTAACTAGACTTCCCAACCACAAAATTCCAAAGAAAAAATCCAGAAGAAAAAGTTTCAAAAACAAAATTCTGAATAAAATAAATCCTGAAGAAAATATCCCGCCAAAAATCCTGGAAAATCAGTAATCTTTCGTTATTGTGTTCGGAAGTTTTATTTTTTTTTTATATATTTTTTCATCGGGATTTATAAAGATGTTACCTTTCGGGACTTGCTAGCAAACCTGTGCTAAAATAATGAAATTCAAATTAGTAAAAGTGTACCAATATTAAATTTAGTTGGTTAACAATATATATGGGCTTTAGGCTCAAGAGACCCCTAGGAGTATATCAACCACTCCCCAAACCATGTTAAATTTAGTTAGACGGCAAAAATATACTTTTTTGTTTATTTATTTCGATTAACATAAAAAGCAAACATTACCAATTTGTAAATGTAGCTCCTTCAAGAGCTCCAAATTAAAAACAAAAAAACAAAAAAAATATTCTACCACGACAAGGTAAGAAGTTTAGGTTAGAGTGGCGGCCATCGTAGAAGCATGTACGACCATCTATCTTCCATTGTGATGCCAACTTATTGGGTACATATCTGGCAATGATACCTTAGATTTAGAGGGTATACTGTAACAGGTCCCACAAATTTTTATCTGCTAATTCTGCCAGTTCGCAAAAAAGTAGATACCAAGCGTATTCCTCCTACGCTTAGCAAGGTTGGGTCATTCGCACAGTAGGTGCTGAACGCTCTCAACCTCGTCATCGTCCACACAGCTTCTGCAGAAGTAATCGTATGGAGCTTGCATGCGCTCTGCATGTTTCCCAAAGAGGCAATGACCCGTGATAACTGCAGTAAGATTACGCACATCATTCCGGTACCTCCTCAGCTGAGATTCACTCTTCACAGAACATATCTCGGGCCAAAGTTGTCTTGAAACCGCGCATGTGGTCAGTTGTCCCCATCTGCGATTTGGCAGCTTAAAGGTCTGTACATCTAGAAGCCTCTTCACTGGCTCTAGGGGCCAACCTATGGATTCTTCTGATACTCATAGCGGAACCTTTTCTGGCCAGAGCATCAGATGGCTCGTTTCCAGGTATCAGACTGTGACCAAGCACACTGCACAGAATAACGGTGTGGTTAGCGCCCAGTTTCCCGATCTCACAGCGACACCGTTGCACTAAGTGCGATCTAATGGTACTCGATTCCAGAGCTTTGATTGCAGCTTGGGTGTCAATACAAATCGTGTAACTCGATCGCTAAGTACCTCATAAGTTGTAACCAGTAGCCTTGCTGCTTTGCAAATAGCTAGAACCTCCGCTTGGTATACACTACAGGGGTCCGGTAGGCGGTATGATTCATGTAAATGTGAGAATGCTGAGTACACCCCGGCTCCCACTCCCACATCCATTCTTGAGCCGTCTGTAACGAAACATATATCAGAGTCATTTGCCACGCGATTATCATCCCACTCCTCTTTATTGGGAATGCTAGTTGAGAGCCTTTTCTCAATGAAGTCTAGTCTAGGGACAATGTAATCCGTAGCTCCCCGTATACAGTCCCCCGGACAGTTCTTCGGTATTCTGATGAGCACAAGGTCTGTTGGTATACTGTAGCCCGACTCTTTATGCCTTAGTGCACCTTTTGTAACTATACATTTCCTACGGCAAGAGCGGTGCATAATCTACATATCTGCCGTTGATGTTATTCGAAGAGCACCTGTAATACCTAGACAGGCAGCTCTCTGTATTTTAGTAAGACTTTTCAGATGTGCCGCTCTGTCTAGAGCATTCCACCACACCCAGGATCCATATGTGTAGATAGGTCTTACAATAGCTATAGTGATGATGCGTAGGGTGTATGCCCCATCTTTTACAAACGTATTCTTGCAGGTATACAGTGCAATGGCCGCCTTTTTGCACACTCATTCACTTTTATCCTCCGATTTAATTTGGAGTCTAGTATCACTCCAAGGTATTTGGCTTCAGTCTTAAATTCAAGAGTAATGTTACTCAGTTTTAGACCAGCGAAAGTCGGAATAACTTTCGTTCGTGTAAGGTGGACTAGTTCGGTCTTTGCTGGGTTAAGCTCCAGACTTATAGCTCAGTTAAGAGACTCTTTTACAATGCCCTTTCCTTAGACCAGCATGACTAAATCATCAACATATGCTGCCAGTTATATACCATCCCTTTGTAAAGCGATGAAAATACCAATAATCACTAATAACCACAGTCAAGGTGAAAGTACTCCTCCTTGTGGAGTGCCTCTAGACACCTTCCTGCTTGTAAAGTTATTGTAAAGCTCTGCATTAATTAGGCGATTATCGAGCATTTATTTAATCCATCTGCATATATAGGATTCGACTCCTAGATCAGTGAAGGCATCTATAACGACAAAAGGAAGTACGACGAAGGTTAATTGTAACCCAGTCAATTCGGTCTCTGACAGTCTAAACCTACTAGTCAGGGATTGGCAATCCTAAACTATCCCATATACCTAAACCTTCCTATTCCTACCTTCCCATTAGCTCCAAACTAACTCAACTAACCCACTTTCATTGCATAGATCCATAGACTACAGTTCAGTTATAATAGTAGGAATTTAGGCCCAATTATTATATTAGCTCGTAAGTGGAAGTATCTATAGTTGGAGTTAAAACTTTAATAGTTAAGTGTATTTAGAAAGGAATTGCAAATATTGAGACGCTAATCTAAATAATATTTAATGAATACTGAATTTTGACAATAGGTTGGGTTAGGTAAGTGGGGTGCCGCTAGAAGACCAAGACCAGCCTGCATCACTTAGACTTTCAGTGGATCTATTGTGCCCATTGACCTGATAACCTTTAAAGCCACCCTGGATCTATCCTGGTTCCTTTATGAATCTCAAGATACATCTGAACTCTGTACTTTAGAGCTCTTCCAGACTGGAAAAGAAGTAGCTACCTAATAATCTACCTCACTTATACATCAGAGCGGAGCACTCGCATAGTACGTGTTGGACGGACTCGATTTCTTCCGAATATAGCTCCTGCAGAAATGATTCGTCGCTATTGCCAGTCTTCAAGCATGGTCTCCTATGGCCCTGTGACCCTCTACTAGATTCGTGATATTTTTTGTACTGCCATTAAGCAGTTCTTTTGTGTTTTTCCTGTCATATGCAGATCAACAATACGGCAGATTTCCCCGTTGATCTACTGGAGGCCTAATAATCTCCTCTTTTCAAGTTCCGATCGGGATCCTCACGTAAGTCCTTTTTGGGCAACTCATCAGCCATCTCGTTGCCTGGGATATCCCTGTGGCCAGATATCCAATATAGGGTCTGACACAAGGTTGTCAATTCCTCAACGCTGATCTTTCATACTTGCACCAATTTTGATTTAACCAGCTCAGCATCCAGCACCTTAATCGCTGCCTGGCTGTCATTGTATATGCAGATTTACTATGCGTACTATCTGCATATAGATACCAATTTTGCTGCCTCGTAAATCGCGGCGAGCTCTGCCTGAAAGACAGTACATTTGTCCGGTAGTCTATAAAACTCGTGCCACTTGCAGTCTCTGGAGTACACTCCAGTCCCTGCACCCGCGCTCGTCTTTGGTTCCTCCGTAAAGATAGAAATATCTGATGTTACCACCACCTTCCCATCCCAATCACTCATTGTGGGCATCATTGCATTGACATCCACACCAAAAGTAGAAAAGGTATTTGATAGCCAGTTTCTTCCGTGCAATCACTGCAGTCTATCTTCTGGAGTATATTGAAATGCCCAAACCCCTCTCAATCCACCAACCCCCCACTCTCAGCCTGACACCGCTAATTACAGCTACACTCCTGCACTAGAGACAATAAATCGCCTATAACTTTCCAATATTACCTTCCTTATTCTTAATATTTTTAGTTGAACTGGCTTTTGCGGGAGATGAAGACTCTTTAAAAACCCCCGACAGTTTCCTCTGCCCACAGTTGGAATGCTATTCACACGCATTCTTTTAAACAATACTTAATGTTTTCAAAACGCTCCCCGTTCTTGTTATTTTGCCACTTCTCAAAGGAATGCAAATCATTTTTTGTTTTTTTTTAAACACCTATGGAGGTAATATCCATAAAGTTATAATCAACATTAATAAACATTAAACAATCAAATAAATGTACATAAATCTAAAATTTAAATAGTCACGCAATTACATAGTTATTCACAGCGTGCATGTAATTTTTGTTGTAATTTTTCAGACTCTATTTAAATTGCAATTGATGCGGTAGAATTCAGTGACGCTGAAAAAACCACCAAATGTCCGTAAGTTCTTGCATATGTTTTCGATAAGTACTAAAATCGTTTAATTAAAATGGACGTCAACGCGTGTAGGCACGTGTTTTCGAATAATTAAAAATAATGACTGTGTAGAGAACGTAGTAGAGCAATCCTCCTTTTGAACACATTGTGTTAAAAGTGGGTGGGTGCAATGTACATACATACGTAAAAAAAACATACATACATATATACTGCAGAGGATATGACGCGACATACTAAAATGCAAAATTTTACAAGCCAGTATTTAATGATCGTCGATGGCGAATTTTTATTTTTCTGTCCATGTTTTTACAATTATGTAATTTCGCATGTTTCAAAAGAGCAACTCTCTGATTTTGACAGAAGTGCAAGCAAGTGATGCATAAAAAACCCTACTTAAAAGTCCTAGATATGTTCAAACATATATACACATGCATATATACACGGCTACATCAGGTCAAAACAATCAGGATTGTTCCAGCCTCCGTTCATATAGGGCAACTGTGGTGAACCCTGTGTTTTTGTTTTTTGCCTATCTGAAATAATACTTCCAGGAGCTTTCAGGTTTTCAGTATAATGCAAAAATTAAAGAGGCCTCCAGGTGCCCCTTTTTTTTCTACATTTTTTGTATGTAAAAACGACGACGACGACATGTTACCAACAGTCTCTATTAAGGATAGAAAGGATAGAATGATACCATTCATGGTCACTGGGTTTATTGTTGTTCATTCAAAATCAGCAGCGGGAGGACAGGATAGATCGTGACATAAAGTCAAGGGACGACAAAAGACTTCCTAAAAAAAAAAAACCAAAAAAAATATCTGAACAACCATTAAAAAAAGGAAGAGTTTTCAGGCGAGTTGAATGAGTCTTGTGTCCCCGGATATTCTATAGTGTGTGGTAAGTAGATAGGAGTCGTATATATAGATAGATTCCCCATACGTGTCCTGTTATGGTTGTAAGGACTGCAGCTGCAGCTGACGATGCTACCATGGACAATCGATCAGAGAAGAGCTTAGTATTGTACCATCGAAATTGCACTTTCTTCTAATTGAAACCCAACAGAGCAGCTTCTACTAACAGAACATTCTCCCATTGCACAGAATGTGAAAAGAAGATAAACGAGCCAACGATATCCATTTCAATTAGTTCCATCGATTTTGCAGTAGCAGCGTTTTTAAGTCTCCGCCTTAGTGTTTCTTTTATGGAGCAGGTTTTTTTTTTTTTATTCATTAGGCGTCTGTAGAAATTGTAGGAAAATTCTTTAAAAAGCTTCAAAGGAAGGAAATTTGACGTTCAAATAAAAGGAAATAAAGGAACACGATTTTAACTGTGAATCTACGGTGTAGACTTGTGACAGAGTCTTAAAATACGGTAGAAGAATTTAATGTAAAACCTTTGGTGGTGTGGTTTGTTTTTTTTTTTTTAACTGGGTCTCTCCTTTTTTGTTTTATTAAAGTGAAAATAAAAAGGACTATAAAAATATCTTCCTTACCCTTTGTGTGTAATAAAATACAGCGACCATACGTTACGTTAAAAATTTTTGTGTTGAGGTGGGAATATTCTTGTCTTTCTAGAATTTTTTTGTTTTTTTTTGTAAGGGATTTGAATCGATTTTTATACCCTAGATGGCATCTATAGAGTATACTAAGTTGTCGTTCCGTTTGTAACGTACACAAATAGTAATGGTAAATCAAAATGGATTGATTGAACACCCACGCATAATATTAAAAATATTTTTTATTTTTGCATATCCGTCTGTTCGTCCGTCCGTGCGCACAATAACTCGGGAGCACGTGTACTTAGAGAGCTGAAAATTTATACGTGGTCTTAACAAAAAAAAAAGTAAAAATAAGTTCGAACATGAGACAAGTCGGGCAACTCCTTCCTGGGGTTGTCATACAAAGATTTCGTTTTCCACTATATATTTGGACACTGCCCGAGAACGCGTTGACATATAGAACTGAAATTTGGTACATGGTGTTTTCATAGTAATAGAAAATTTCACAAATGGACTAAATCGGGCAACTCCTTCTTCGTGTTGCCATATAAACATTTAGGTTTTTTACGGATACTATGAAAACGAACAGTCCTAGACATTTTTATTGTACTAAAAACTTCTTTAGAATATGAAATCCTATAAAATTGGTTGTAGTCATTTGTTCTGCCCGACGAACCGTTATAGAAATATATACGAAAAACCACTGCAAAAATCATGCATATGAGCATTCATCTAGGGTATCATAAGAATTAGTCTTAAACCAATTCTAGCTTTTTACTTGTAAATTAAAAGAATGATGTGATTCAGGTTTTCCTAAAACTTTTTTGTTTTCTATCAAGATTAAAGCTAGTATTTATATCAACTGTTTCATTCACCCGACTAAATCTGTGTTAGTATCTTGAGGGACATAGGCCCCCTATATGAAATTTTCAAATTACTTCAATCCATGCGTTCATGTTCACCTCCTTTAATTAAGTAGTTGTCGATATATATCGATCATTTCACACTCATCCTCCACGTCTACGAGATTCACTGATATAACTGGTGGACGCGTTGCAAGCACCACAGATCAGATATATGCATATATCTCCTCATAAAGGTGCCGGAGCTGTTGCAGAAATCATCAAGACGGTTCCCGATAAACAACTCCTGTAGATAAGTTATATAAACACTAATAGAAACTAAACTGATTAACTTGTGATTCTGTCAATTCTACCCACTTTAACTCATTAACAGAGACGGAGAAGATTATTACAGTGTGCCTAATTTGAAAACGGAGAAGAAAAATATACTACCAGGTATACGTATACAAGTTTTATGCGAGGCTATTTGTAAATTATTTAAATCACTATCAGAAAGAAAAAAATAATTAAGATAATATGAAAAACAAGAATTTCACAAACAAGTTAAGAAATTTACTTTTCTACTTAATATTTTTACACATGGTCTTTTCCTTTATATAATTAGATTGCAAATAAACGAAACTACATTCTATTGCTCTCGAGAATAAAACGTGACAATTTATTATAGTAAATCACGGTTTACAAAACAAAACTAAAAAGATTTGTCTGTCCCACGCCATACAATCAACATTTTGAATGTCATTTAAATGCATGCCTAAAATAAAAAAAACTAATTTTTAATTTTTTTTAAATAATTTAATTCTACTCGATATAATTAAAAAATTGTGTTAATTTAATTTCTGATTACTTAATTAACATAAAGATAAATTGAATTTTACTTCACTAATTTCTCACATCCGTAATAGGTAAAAAAAAGTGCCTCAGCTTTTTTTAGGCTTTGTTTATTTTTTCTACAGATTTTAACTAGGAAATTTATGTAATTAATATTTCCCTTATTTCAATTGAATCCAGTAGAACAAAATTACTATAAAAAAGGAAACTTTCAATGTTCGCTTTTTGGGCATACTTGATACAGATGACGTCACACACTCAAATGTCAAACAAACTAGAGCAGAAAGTATCCGGATAATTTGCTATCCGGATTATCCGGAATAATTAGGTTGCGATTCCTCAAATCCGGGTATCCGAATAATGTAGATTCTGATATCCGTATAATACGGATCCTAGTATCCGGATCCGCACTAACCAGATCTGGATCCGAACTATCCGGATCCAGACTAAGCAAAAAAGGTTCCAAATTTCCTCTAGATTGCATTCTTTCATTGGGAAAATGGAAATATCATGAAATTTATATTTTCCCAATGAAGCAATGCAATCTGGGTGAAATTTTGAACCTTTGTGCTTAGTCAGAATTTCAGTAATTGGATAGTTTGCAGATCCGGGTATCCGGATATTAGCAAATTTGGATCCAATTTTCAGCTGTAGTTTGCAAATTAATGGTAAATACTTTTTTATATTGAGACGTTTATTTTGAAAGTGGCGTAAGTCGAGTTTTTTTACGATGAAATATTTAAATATTTAAGTTCAAATAAATCTAAAACATAATTTAAAATTATTTTTAGGAGCTAACAGTGAACTTTTGTGTGTTTTGAAATTAAAAATAGTGTAAATTTATTAACTAATTATATTTATTAAAGAATTCTGAAGAAAATAGAAATACTATACCCAAATGAACTTACGCCACTTTCAAAATAAACGGCCACGGTGATCCATAAGTACCAGACTCTTCAATGTCGAGGAAAAAAATTTAATGAAAGGAAATTTTGTTTGTAGGTATATTTTGGATTTATTACCCCGTAACTTGCTTATTATATACCCTATGAACGATATTATGGTGTTAGTGGATAGGGGACTAATAGCTCGCTCTAATAATTTCACAACATTTCCTATACTTTTATCTAATAACGTTTTATAAAATTTCAGAATTGAAAAATCTATTAAAATTTTTAATAATTTTATGTTTTACATTTTACTTAACTTTCCACCTAGATGTCTATTAACTGTTTTGTATTGTACTGTTTTTTTGTTTTTTCTTCTATACACAGAGTCCTCAAATCAATCGCTGTGATATAATATATATCTCGCTGACAGCCGAATATTCTTTTTAGGATGTAAAATAAACAAGTTGCAGTGTTCAGTCCACACCTTGTAGTTTCCCATGATGTTCTCACGATCCTGATGAGCTTCCCGTCCAACAACGTATTTCCTAACAAGTAAAAAAGCTAGAATTGGTCTAAGACCAATTCTTATGATACCCTAGATGAATGCCCGTATTAAATTTCGTATGGTCACCGATCTATTCAAGTTTGATTTTTGAAGTTGTTTTTCGCATATATTTCTAGAACGGTTTGTCGCACAGAAAAACTGATTATAACCTATTTTATAGGATTTCATATTCTGCAGAAGTTTTTAGTACAATAAAAATGTCTTGGACTGATCGTTTTCAAAGTATACGTAAAAAAACCTAAATTTTAATATGGCAACACCAAGAAGGAGTTGCCCAATTTAGTCCATTTTTAACATTTTATTTGCTAATGCATCATGTACGAAATTTCAGCTCTCTACGTCGACGCGTTCTCAGGCAGTGTCCAAATATATAGCGGAAAACGAAATTTTTATATGGCAACCCCACGAAGGAGTTGCCCGATTTGTCCCATTTTCGAACTCCATTTTCGAACTTCAGTTTTCTTTCTTTTTTTTAAAGTCCGTGTACAAAATTTCAGCTCTCTAAGTATACGCGCTCTCGAGTTATCGTGCGCACAGACAGACGGACGGACGGACATGCAAAAATCAAAATAACTTTTAATTTTATGCGTGGGTGTCCAATCCATTTTGCTCTACCTCCATTATTTCGAGGTGTTACAAACGGAATGACAAACTTAGTATACCCCTATAGATTTCATCTAGGGTATAAAAATACATAAAAAGAAAACACAACGACTCAATGTTCCACGAATGTAAATATATTGAGACACTTACCTAATCATGAGCTTTCACCACCTCCAATCCCTCCTTTAGAAACCTGGACATCCTTTTGTCTAAAAATAAACGATCGAACCTGATTAATAATAAATAAATATACCAAAATATTGCAAACTCACCTAAATTCCACCCATGTCCGTGTATTTACATTTTTTCCAATGACAGCAAATGACATTTCCATGACATCACGTCAGCGGGTTTCGCCAGTCAGGATTTGATGGAATAAAACCATCCGTGCGTTGAGGTGTACACACCGATGTGCTTTTCAGCACATCATTGAAAAAGTAGAGATAGCACCTGAACGGTTGCTGTGCACTTCGATTCGAAATGTCAATTTTGAAAGTTCTTTAAGAATAAAACTACGCTAAACGTCAAAACTACTATGCGCACCAAGCCACTACGCTACCAGACCGTAGCGTAAAAATGTGCACACCGATGTGTTGGGGAAATTCCAACGCTTCGGTCGCCTGAACGACATGATGTGTAAAAATGTGACATTATGTGACAGGCTGCGTGCGATTAACAAGTTATGGCCGCAAAATCTGGCAATAGGTTGCTTGCCCTTTGTCGACAATTGTCAGAAATTTGTTCGTCTCAATTTCAATCGTCCTGATTACAGTGACAAAAATTTTCTATTTGGAAATTTCTTTGCTTACCCACTAGCACATAATTACTTTTCTCCAAGTGATTTAAACGAAGAAACTAATGTGTTGTTAAATATTTTAATATACTCAAAAGGTATTTAAGTCAATATAACACGAAAAACTCAAAACAAATTCGCTGGAAATGACTTTAGTCACCTCAAGACGTAGCAGGCAAAAAATTCCCCTGTTATCTTTCTATCATGGAATAAAACCATGAAATCAGCGTCATGGTGCAGAGACGTAGGGTATCACAGGGGCTATAAAAAGGCAACGAGCCGCAGCAGAATGACCTCATTCCCATTTTAAGCCTAGTACGCTGAGAAATCAAAAATTTCGCTCGCATTCTGGGCATATAATTCTACACGGAAACGAGCGGTGGAGAAAATGTAAAATAGAAGTGGAGAGTGAATAATTGGGAAATTATTTGTCAAGGAAACTTACTGTCAAAAAATGTTAAACAATTTTGTTATGAAATAATAATTGAAGCATCTCTTGTTTTGCCTGATTTAGTGAAAATAATAATAAATTCACAAATTAAATAACACAAATTGGTGTGCCAAAGCACCAAACATCAAACGGGATCAATAATCAATTTGTAAACTTTTCGGTGCGAAATAAATGTCTGGATATATAAATTGCTGCAGAAAAATGTCTCCACTTCATATAACCGCCATCTGCTTTCCGTCGCCTAAACAATAATTTTTTCTTTCGAACAGCGTACTACTTTACGAAATCT